>JAUIMM010000092.1:21535000-21847500 GCA_031769625.1 Taudactylus pleione | reverse complement strand
CTTCTAAATGAGAGGGGACATATACATAAGTTATCTTTCCAGATATATTTGTATTTACACTAAATAAACAAAATGTGTATTAAGTATTAAAAACATATATACATATACAACGTCATTATGTAGACAATGTGACATAAGATCTCCCATTAAGTAAATCTCTAGCAAGAACTCAGTAATTTAATTGCTCATATTCTACAAATCCCCATTCCATGCTCCCCTACATTCTTTATTCTGTTAAGTTTACCAGATGCATCCCAGCTGCCCAGATCGCAGCTGACTGGAAACATCTCACCCCTCCTTCCTTAGACAATATTATTTGGTACGTACATCAAATGGAATTCATGACTAGTATAATCAATAATTCCTCTAAGTCATTTGACAAGGTCTGGGGCTCTTAATTTTCCTCCCCATTTGAGTTAAGCTGAGCTTCCCAGTTTTTCAGACCTGAGCCCAACCATATGAATCTCCTCTTTCTTCCATCTTCTTCTGTCTCTTTTTACAGCTTTTCTTCTCCTCTCTACTTCTTAGTGCAGTCAACCATGCCGTCACCTCCCACTCCTATATCAGTCACTATCCTGTGTCTGCTGTTTTTATTATAATGTCAGCTTGCTCTGATCATGTTATTCATTGTATATTGTTTGGCCTCTGTCATTTACTGTGACCGTTCAATAAACTTTATGTTAAAAAAAATAAAGCAGTAAAAAGTAAGGAGTTCTTATACAAAAATAAATCCTAGTACACCTAATTGTACATCCCTGCACACGATCAGTAAAGATATCTATTTTATTTTAAGGCAGAGGATGGAAAAAGAAGCAAATGTTTTAGGCGTCCACTCTGCTAATGATGGGAGTCCCATCATTGTTGTACAAAGCAGATATGGATTTGGAATGCCTGTAATGATATTGTTGGTTCATTTTGGATTCCACTATGAATACAGCAGAGTTTTTAGTATTCACCTCCATTTGTCTTCCAGGAAGAGAGGCAAATTATACAACAATATTTGTACCTGGTCAGTTGGTGGTATAGTGGAGTATGTGGTCCATTCAGTCATATAGCAGCTACACACCACAACCCCTACAGACCACCCACACTTGAGGTCAGGGGCATAAGTTCATCCCAGTCACCCGGAGGCAAGTTAGAGTTAAGCGCCCCCCCCCAAAAAAAAATAGGAAAACAAATATGGTGTGTGTATATATATATATATATATATATATATATATATATATATCCAGCGATTGTCCATAACCAAAGGACCAGGCGGCACTCAAGCGGACTTTTCAAGTAAGTAAAAGTGGTTTATTAAGCCAACGTTTCAAAGCCTCAAGGGCTTTTTCCTCAGGGTGTTAGCACCACGGCTATTACGACTTGCTGGATTCCTGAGTGCCCCTCTACATGTTTGTGTATATATATATATATATATATATATATATATACATACACACACACACATACATACATACATACACACACACACAAGCGCATATATATATATATATATATATATACACACACACACACACACTCATATACAGTATATATATGTATGTATATATATATATATATATATCATCGCACAATAACACAAATAGAATACATGAATATGATACTATTGAGTCTAGTGGTGTTTGATCATTTACATATCAGGTATAATTGTATATGAGCATTTGTGCCTGATTCGGAGCAGCTACGCCCCAGGGTCCTGCAGTATCAAGATCCAGGGATGGTTCTCCTAAAGTTAGTCCATAGGTACAAACATATATAGTATTCACAATTTGTAGATGTTGAGGCATCAGACACACAGCAGGACAACAATGTGCGTTTCATTGTAGCTTTACAAGGTTAGCCTTGGCAGTGCTGAATCAGGCACAGACACTCATATACAATTATGCCTGATATGTACATTTGTTCCAGGGCTCCAGGTATGCTGTGTGACAACGGCCGGTGTGTCAGTCAAACAGACTCACTCTCTAGCAGCAGTGGCAAGTGCACCGTCGCTTGCTGCAGTGCAGGCTGAGGGGTTTCAGACGGGATACTTCCTGTCCCCTATTGCAAATGTTAGCGGGGCTCCCGGGACAGAGCAGATCAACGCTGTAGCAGCAGCGGGGTGCACCACTGCAGGGGAAGATCAGTGGTCACACACGTTTTCCTCTATGAACCACACAAGTGCTGCTTTACATGCTATACAGTAGATGAAGGAGCCCCTTCTGGGTTTGGCGTCTCCATTGTCTCTGGGAGTTACGCCCCTGCTAGAGGTCACATTAGCTACACTATCGATATGGTCATAATGTCAGCCTTTATCATGTAGATACTGATGAAATGGTGATATGTTAGAATGTTCCTGGTAGCCAAGTGGTGACTTACCTGCTGCCAACGGTTGAGACAGCTCCAGTGGCCAATTTCCTGGTCCCGGCGATCATGTCAGTGTCATTTCCAGCTAAATAAGCAGAACTCTGCTCTGTCAGATAAGTACAGTCCCCCTATTCATAACCCCTACCTCTAATCCTCCCTCTAGTGCCTAATAATAATCCCCTTGTCCCCTCATAGCGTAACCCTAACCTCCCTCCTAGCGCCTAACCCTAACATCCCACAGCCTAAACCAAAATGTTGACATTCTGACAATTGTCTGCTTTTTACATGTCAACATTCTGAGAATGTCGGCATGTTGCCTGTCAACATCATAACTGTGGGGCCTGATTCAGAGGTAAAAACAGTGATATCACATGCAAGCGGCCAATGTCTGAGCATGCATCTGAGTCGCACTGTGCACGCGTCCAGATGGTCAGCGCTCGGTAACGCAAAACGAATTTAGATTCAGGGTGATTGAATGACAGTGAGCGTTCCTGGGAGGTGGCTAGCCAGAAGCGTTGCATTAAGTGACTGCATCTAAACACACAGTGCCACGGACACAGGATGTTCAGACGGAACAATTGCACCTGCATAGTGCTGGTGCAATTTTCGATGTTGTGACCAATGGTGCGCACCTAGACATATTAGCGCCGCTGCCAGTGGGCATCTCAGTAGGAAGATCATTGGTCGCAGCATCATTATAAAGCCACAAACGCAGCAAAAGATGTGGCCTCATCTGCGAGCATCTCAGAATCAGCCCCATGAGGTTATTCTAACACTTCGTTTTTGCAAATAGGAAAAAATTGATTATATGTTACATGTCAATGACATATTTCCTTAGTAAATAAGCAGCATGTTATGATCTACAAAATTTCAAATCTGAAACAAAAAGTTTGTACGACAATAAAAGATGGTACTGTATACAGCACAGAAGAGGAAAACAAGGTTTAAAAAGAGGATGCACATATAAAACAGTGATGTAATGGTAGTCCAACATTCAACTAGCCTATAACACAAAGAAAACTCCAAAACTAATTAAAGCCTTGATGAAAGAGGTCTCCAGGCTGCCTACCAGAGTCTCTAGAAGCAGTCTGCATTTTATATCCATTACTTGAATTCCTAAACACATACAGTATAGCGCATAAACATTAAAAACAAAACGTAATGCAGATAATTAACCAATAATAGCAAATTAAACCTGTGGGGCTACAAATGTCCTGTAGTCATCAGTTTCATAATCTACCAGAAAAGGCAATATTTGTAACATAAGGTATTTTGCATTTTAATCTCTACTTTTATGTAAATCTACTTTGATTAACAAAATACCTGATAAAGCTTTATTAATCAACAATGCAATAAGAACATGGTATATCAAATGTTACTTTCTGCATGTCATCCTACACCTTTAGTATTCATGGTACAACACTTCAATAAATGATAAAATCACTAAAAATACACGCAATTAAAATAATAAACACACAAATATTTATTGTCGTAGTCCTCCTTTTATTCATAAAGCCAACTGAGTATATTATTGTATTTCGTGTTTTCACTTTCTAAACATGCTGATACTTTAAAATAATTAAGGCAATTTAATCCACTGAATTTGTATTAATAATTTTAAGAATTTACTATGTATCAAACTTCTATGCTTGACTTAACTTGAACAGACCAAAAGTGAGCTGAGACTAAACAGACACCTACAAATTAGCAAAGTTTAGACTAGACACTTTCATCTGGGTGTGCATTAACCAAGAAAGTGATTCAGCTTGTGCCAGTTGACACACTCAACTCTGTGGACATGAAGGCTGAGCTGTTGCATGAACGGCATCTGACAAAATAAGAACTTCTTTCTCCACAAAATCAGATTATTTCAACATGATTCTGGTACAATGTAATGGTGGCTTCAGTTTATGGTGATAAAAGGCACTTAACCAACATGATCAGGCTCTGAAGAAGTACCGGTTAAGGTATTTTTGCCAAATGTTCATCTTTAGTTCCAGAGCTTTAATATACTGATTATAAACTCTCGTCTTCAGTGTTTTATGGATTAAAAGTGTAATATATTCTTTATCTATAAACACCCCACCTCTTCCAGAGTACAGTTTTTTTTTTAGGTTTTCCTCTAATGAGAACAGTGCGGTCAATTGGTAGAGGAGGAGCTGTCATAATGAGTCATCTGCTCAGTAAAATCCTGCCTTGTTGGAAACCTCTAATGTCTGAAGTTGAAAGTCCTGGGCTAAAGTATGCCAGACTTCAAGTGGAAAAAAGCAGCATCAGTTTGCAATGTTAAACTCTGCAATTAAATGAAATGATGCCACATGAAACTCTTCCTTGTGCAAACGAACGAGCCTATGAAAAGAGCAGCTCCAGGAGAAAAAAAAAATACATAAATGAAACTTTTCACAAAGATGTCACATTCATGGACTTCTCGGCTGATTCACCACAAATTATTCAAAGACTCTTTGAACAATGTAATGTGACCTGTTAAACACATTTCAGTCATGAAATTGCTGTGAGTGAGTGAAAGTAGAATTCAGCACTTGCCAATTATAATCTATTCACAACACTGGTAGACCTTTGAATGACCTTGCAAAGGTATAACTTAAGACATTGCTGACTGGCAGATGACTAATGATATCCTGAAGGTAAATTGTAGAAAATAAAACAAACATATTTGACCCATCATATTTATTTTTTATTCTATTTGAATCTTAGAAATCCTTTTCTCTGTCTGGGTTGGTATCCAGCAACAGTTCCTCGCTGATGTTAGTTTTACTTTTGTCTCTTCGGGTGGTAAAGTACCGTATGAAGCATGCATTGAGAAACAAATAGCCAGAAATCTTTAAGCCCATCACTAATGTACTAGAGATCTTCATCATAATCATCTAGTTCAACAGTGACACAAAACTACCACTCACCAGTCAGAATTATAAGTTATACAAATCACATATAAAAACAGAACAAATACATACAATGTTGATGAAAGTGGTCCAGATGTGAGATAAAGGATAAAGAGTGTCCTACTCATTAGATGCTGAGAAAATAGGAGCTAGTGGGACTGGGTGTGGGTGCGGCATAGGCTATAGGTAAGAGGTAGGTTTCCAGAGAGTCCATGAAAGATTGAAGGTTATGGTAGTGATTTCAATTGCAGCACAGTAGTAGTCTTGGAGGCAGGAATGAGGGATGATTATCAGAGAAGAGGCGTGTGTTAGATCAAAAAGAAACAGTATATTTTGTGACAAGGTCACATATATATGGAGTGGAGGAGTTGGTGAGGGCTTTGACAGTGCAGGTTAATAGTTTGAATTAAATTCTGAAGTAATGGGGTGTTAGTGTAGGGAGTTTCAGAGTGATGAAGCAGAAATGTATCAATGACCGAGTAAGATTGGTCTCACAATTAAAATGGAATGCAGAAGAGAAAGACTGGTGAGGGAAAGGCCAGATAAAAAGAGGTTGCAGTAATCAAAGTGGGAGATAATGAGAGAGTGGATAAAGGTTTTGGTAATATCCTAACTGAGAAAAGAACATATCTAGCAATGTTTGAAAGGAGAAGGACCCAAGACATTGCAAGGGACTGGATGACTGGAGGGCAAAGTTGAGGATGACACTGAGGCATGTCTGGGGATCAGTGGAGCATGTGATGAGTACTTACACTAAGAGGAACATGTTGAGCTTTAAGTATCATGGGACATCTAGAGGGAAATGGAAGACAAACAGTTGGACACACGGAATAAAATAAAAGGAGACAGGTCATGAAAAGATGTAGATTTCTGCATCAACTGCATAGAGTTGGTAGTGTAGGCTAAGTATATTAGCTAACCCAGAAAAAGGTATATAGAGAAAACAGAGGACTGAAGACAGACTCTTAAGCAATCCCAACAGATAGACACTGAAGGAGCATTCGAAAAGGTAGAAGTTCAACTAGGAGAGACCAATTTTGGTAAGGCCAATGTAGGGTTATCAAAGAGAAGTGGGTACTTGTCTGTATCAAATGCAACGGGAGGTCAAGGAAGTTATGTAGGGAGACATGACCCTTTAATTTAGCCATGAGTAGGCAGTTGATTAGTGAGGGTTGCCTTGATAGATTGTAGAGGGCGAAAGTGGTATTTGAGAGGGTCGAGAATATAGTAGCTGAAGAGAAAGTGGGTTAGGTGGTTATAGCCAAGCTACATAAGTAGTATAAAATCAAAGGAGAGGTGACAAATAGTGCAGTAGCTGGAAATAAAGACAGTTTTTTTTCCATATAAGAGCAATAATACATTACTCTTTATGTAGGAAATAAAGATAGTTAAGAGATTATTTCATAAGGATACTTGAGATGAATGCACCCTTGCATATGGATGGGAAACTGCCAGAAGACAATGACAGGTTGAAGAGGTGAGCGATTCAGACATGCATGCATTATCAGGTCAGCTAGAAAGGAGGCATTTAAGATTGGGCGGGAATAGGGTCAAATATTTAGGTTGAAAGGGAAGAGGAAGAGAGGGGTATGAAGATCTTATCTGCATTAAAGAAAAGGACCTGGGAGTTGGTAAATCAGTTGAAGAGAATTTGAGTGTGGAGTGATGGATCTTGTGAGATCTTTACTGATAGTGTCAATTTTGCTATTGAAAGTGTTTGCAAAGTCATGAGCAGTGAAGGAAGGAAGTGTTTGGTGAAGCGAGTTGACAGTGAAAAATAGGCAACAAAGGTTGGTCCACTGGGTAGATATTAGAGATTTGAAGTAGTTTTGGTGAGAGAGGACTGTATAGTATGTAGTAAGATGGGATAAATAGCAGTGGAGGAAGTTTTTCTTCATTGGAGCTCAGTAGTACAGAACGTCTGCAGGTGGTTGGTCGGTTGGGAGTGCTAGGTTTAGGGTGTGGAATGAAAGCGATCACATGTAGTGTGTAAAGCTGCCTTGCATAGGGCTGCAGTGAGTGTAATGTTGCAGAAAGATACTACAGCATTATGGGGCAAGACAGAAAAGAAATATAAAGAGAGTGGTTCAAATGATGCTGAGAAGTAAAGAGATGGGAGCTAGATGATATCAACTAGGAAAAATCACAGGCGGAAATAAGCATCGAGTTTAGAGGTGGAAGTGCTAGTAGAGTTGTTGACGGGGATGTTGAAATCGGCTACAAGAAGAATAGGTAGATTCAGGAAAGGAACTGAAACAGACAGGAGGTCGATTTGTTGAATAATTGGGAAACTGGGCTTAGTGGGTGATGACAGCATCACGGAGGTGGGGTGTAAATAACTGAAGGAGATCACTAAGGCACCTTACAACCTAGTTCAGACTGCAGTAACCACAGAATAGTACATGACTATAGTTATGAAAATAATAACTACTCATGATTATGAACAAATCACTTAGAATCAGTTGGAAATGTATAGCATTTTAAGTATTCTGTCCAGGAGCTGAGTGAGTAGAAATGTATAAACGGGACCAGACACAGTCCAAACTAGCATGAACTGGTTGTTTATACAGCAATATTAATCCTAAATCTGGTGGAACAAAAACTATACAGCAATTATTTCTTTCCAGCATATAATTTATTTACAGGATAGTGGCAAGAGTAGCTAGACCTTTATTACTGTATGTAGAACTAATTTGATATTAGAACAATGGGAGCAGCAGATGTAGGTAATAATCATGTGGCAATGATCAGATGTTACTTATGAAACAATGTCTTTATTATGTACTTATAGATACTTCTCTATTAAGCTTCATGAATGTTCTACCAAACAAAGATCTGTATGTACAATAGAAATTAGCTAATTGCTTTCATAGGGACAGTCTTAAAATAACTAGCCTATGTATTGTATTACACAGTATGCTGTTCAGCTGACCTATACTCATACATTTTATATATTCTTATAACATTTGAAATGCTAGATCAACTGGGCATGCCAAGACTAGATATCTTGTGTAAAAATGGGCACTACCTACCAGTAGGTACTGCCAATGAGGAAGATGAGCAGGACTCCTTGTTGGAGTTACCAGTCATGAAATGTTTGGATAAGACCAGCTGTTCCACTGTACATGGTTAAAACAAAGAAGTGGCTACATTAGTAACATTGATTAACCCTGGAGATCACTGGTTCATGCATTATGCACCTAAAAATGTAAATCAAAGCAATTCATACTATTTCCATCGGTTATGTGTGTGTCTAGGTTCAAATTTATGTAACACTTCTAATGCCCTAAACATACTATTTTGTGCTGTACAGCACCGCAAGAGGTGTTAGCATTTCATATACCAATAATAATACTCATAGTTCTAAATATACAAGAGTTTGATTCATTACAGCTAGTGTATTGTAACTCCATGACAAAAATATAAATTAACCATGGTATTTTAGTGTACCCAAGAGATGTTTATTGCTTAACAATGCCCATATGGGCAAGTGGCACAAATAATTAATGGTATTATGCATGGTTAGGGATGTTGCTGGACAGGGTATTGTCTATTTTTACATTTTTGGGACTCAAAAAGCAAAATAAGAATATCTCACAAAATTGTGTATATGCTGATTGAGATGACCATAAACAAAATGTAAGGCCAAATGTGTTTTCAGGAATCTCAAGCTCAATCTTGCTTTATAAATGTTACATATATGTGCAAATAAAAAAAAATGCTCTTTATTATTGCAGAATGATTTTACGATAGCGGCCATGCTCAGTTACTGTCCCCAGACTGTCAATGCAATGAATATATGATTGGAAAAATGACCATTGTATTTTAAAGCTATAATATGTATCTTTGTTTTAGAATCTCTATATGCTGAATTAGTCAATTGTATTTTGAGGTTCTAATAAATGAAAAATGAGGCAATAGTTCCTTGGAAAAATGTGTATCAGATTTAATGCCCTGTTTAAGTCGAAATTCTCTGTTTCTAGAACATCTACATGCATAATTTAAATTTATTACCTGGTACCCCCTTCACCCCACCCTGAAAAATAATAAGACTCCATAATATATTAGTGAGTGAAAATCCATAACTCTGAAGCAAGAATGATAGGCTATTGAAACAGAAGGTAATGATAAAAAAATGCAGAGCTATAGCATGCCAAAATAGCCTAAGTGACCTCTTACACTGCTCTGACCACTACTGCATGCAGCAAGCAGGAGGCAACCCCTGTGAAGAGTGAATTCTGGCAAAGTTCTCTCTTCACAGATGATGCACAGCTTAAGCTATAATGAGTTTTTGGGTTACAAATGCTGAACGCATTAATATTCCTTGATGATAATTATCACAGTATAAGCACCTTTCCCAATGTGAGTAGCATAAAGCAACTGAAGCAGCATTTTTACTACATTTGAAACAAGCTGGAAAATGGGATTTTCTCCTAGTCCCTAACCCACATGCCCCCCCTAAACAGAGATCAACATACATTAAGCCTTGCATATTAAACATCATTTACAGTATACGTGTGCTCGCTATCTCAGAGACAACAGTGTGTGCTTAGGACAGCATGTCAAGCATTTTTAGCTACAAAAGTGAAGGCTATTACAAGCTAATGGTTTGTATTAAAATATATACTCATTATTTGTATTGCAGTATTTTAATAATTGGCCGAACAGCCAATAGACCATACAGGCTGTAATTTGCTCACATCATGTAACACAAGCCACATATGCTACAACATAAACAGCTACAGAAACAGATCTATTTTCCCAAAAAGGGGATGTGAGATCAGAGACACATACAGGATATTGATAGGGATATCCAAACGCATGACCTATGCAAGAACATATGCTGCAAACCTGACATGCTGTATATACAACAAAGATTACATAAAGGCTATAATCACATTGCCCTACAAGTGGTACAAAACGTTTGTGCAGTCCTGGGAATGGCCGCACATGAAAGTTTCTTAATATTTACAGAGTACATCAGTTCTGACAGGAGTTTCCAGGTGCCTATTGAACCCTATTGAAGCCATGAACTTGCTAATGTAATGGAATCATGCCCCAATCCTATTACAGGGTTCAGAAAGGAAATATGGAAACTTATTGTTGCAGAAATATACACTACAGATCTATCCACATATATCTTACGGAATCGGTATAAGAAGGAAAATACCACCACTGGAATGCCGAACGGTGGAGAATCCCGACAGGCGTAGGTAAGGACCCCAACCCTCTCTTAGTGGTGCCTAACCCTAACCTAATTCCGATGGCCTAACCCTAACCTAACCCCCCTTCCCGCACCCTAAAGCTAACCATCCCGGGGTGGTGACTAACCTTAACCTCCCCCCAATGGTGCCTAACCCTAACTACCCCTTCCCCGGCACCACCGGCGTCGGTATTTCGACTGCCGCCATCCCGTCCGCCGGCATATGAACTGCATCCCCATCTTACTTTCTTGCGCATTAAAACAGCACTTCTAGTCGCATCACGCATCTGTTTATGCGACTTTTATATATAGAAAGAAAACCAAAGCCATTATGACATCCAACCCCTGGACTCTGACTATAATTCATTGTGAATATTGGTGATGGAAGGTGCTACTGAATTTTTGTAGACACTTGCTTACTTTTTGGACCTCCCCTATGGAGAGTACCAAGAAGTGAAGGCTGAATGTGTCATCATGTTGTGATTCCTGTCCCTGAAGAGTGGGGGCAGGGTAAAGCAATCTGCAGTAAATAGTGCCATCGCAGCTCTAACCATATACACAAATAGAGCAGATGGGATCCAAGAGGGAGGCCTACTCTTCCCAAAATTCATGAGTCTCCTGGATATTCCTGGGTGAGTAGGGAAGTATAGTTTCCTGAAAGTGTTTTATGATTTACTAGTATTTTTGGACCAGAGTCTGCCCCCGCCCTGTCCCATGTTCTCCTCTCCCTGACTGTCACGACATGTCGCTGGCAGTGGCAAACGTTAGGTTAGGAGCGTGGAGCAGGGTGGGTAGGGAAGGTAGGGGTGCTCGCTTCCCGGCTTCCACTATGCAAGACAAAGACATGACCGCCATACTGTAGAGAAGATAGACAATTATTATGAGCACATATTATTCAAAATTACCAATCTAAATAAAATATATGGTTATTATTTATATTTGTTAAAGTTTCAGAAAATGATGAACATTGGCAGTAGTTTTATTATGATTTGTTTTAAGGGGTAAAATAAGTAAATTGTGCCATGTCAAAATATTTTAGGACTAAATTTGGCTTGCTTGGGGAGGACTGGGCTGTCCCTTCTACTGCATAAGCTTTGTCGGTACCATTTTAACTGGGCCATATGGAAAAAACGAACATTTCAGTAGAGAATAGATGGTAGAAGCAGCCTGAATCAAATGTGTACTCATCTTGTAGGGAGAATATGACCAGCATATGGGAAGGTCAAATTGGGCAATTACCTGGGGCATTGAACCTTGAAAATTAGGGGAACAAATTGTTAGAAGAAAATAAAAAAACATTGGCGTATTGGATCCAGAAGATGTAGTGTGCTAGACAACATGTATAAACATGAATTACATTCTCTACCTCTCCCCACCCCTCCAAATCAGCTGTATGGTAACAATGGTAGGACTGACCTTGTTGACCTGGTACTGGATGTCTGAGAAGAACTCAACTAACATTAAAGTCACATCTAAGTCCCAGAATCAGGCACTCCTACCAGGCAGGCTCATCTGCAATTTCTCCTGGTATTTAATCACATGGGCACAGCCGATACAATCTGGTCCAGTAACCTGTGATGGTGTGTAATGGGTTGCTCTGCTAGTTTAATCTGGATAGTAGGAGCATCTGTTGGGTATTTAGTTCTAGATTATTGCCTAATATAAATATAGTCACTGAATACCCCTATTCAATCATTTTGGCCTAGTTGGGGAACTGCCAGAATAATTATGTACTGTAAGAAGGGGAACTTCTGGTATAAACAATTTGTGGAAATTAGTTTAAGTATGGAAAATGCAATTGAATGAAATAAAAGTCGCAAAACGTATCTGCATAAATATCCATAAGATTATGCTAAATATTCCGTTAAAAATAAGTTTAAGCAAGTGTAACTTTACATAAATGTTCCCATGTAAAGTTACAGATGGCACATCTCAATTTAAAGAAAACTTATTTTCCCCCCTATATAATATACTGCTGTAAACCACAAAAATAGCAGTGTGTCTGATGGCATTTAAAAAGACCCTCCCACATGACCCCTTCAATCAGGTACAAAATGCTCTGCTCCAGGGCTTCCTCTTAATTTATTATTGCAGTCACCTGTGTTGAAACACCTTTCTTATCGATTAACTAGTTTAACACAGGTGATGGCACCCCGTGCGGCGCGAGCGTCACTCATGTCCTAAACCCAGAAATACTTTTATCGCAAAGGATAGCTCCACTGGGTGAGCTATCCTTTGAGATTTTCTTCAAGCATACAGCGTTAGTAAACGACGTTATGCTTGCAGTAAGTGGCGGGATGCATAAAATAAACATGTGATGTGTCATGCATCCCACCCCAGATGACACAATCTGTGGGGCAGTGATGAGCAGTCAGAAGAGGCAGGGCTTCACCTGTTATATTCCACTGATCTGATGATTAGCATAATGCAAAGAAAATATAACAGATTCTATGTTATAAATATCTTCTTTGTATTATTCTAATAATTTTCATAGTCAAAACTTGCCAAATCGAGAGGTAAGGCAGCGACGAGCTCAGCCTCCACTCTGACAATCAGAAACTACCTGGAGCACAGGGCGGGGCCATGCAGGCAGTAATACTGCACTGAAAAAAGCACCAGAGAAGGCAGCTATCACATCTGCCTCACTGAGAGGGCTGTGTCTAAAGCCCACGTCAAGGCATTCCCCTCTTAGTGAGGCAGATGCGATAGCTCATTGATGGACACCTCCGATGCCATAGACGGCCGCACCAATACTGAATGAGTAATTGCCTCCCCCTAATATTAACCAAGCCCCACCATTGCCATTGGGGAACCAGCACTATAGTGTAGCCTGTCTCAGGTCATTGTGTCAGCAAATTCAAAGGTAACTTGTAGACTTGGACTATGGCTATTTTGTTGTCCAGAACTGCAGTTAATCTTATAGGACCGCAAGGTTAACTGAAGCCCTGGACAAAAAATTTAGATAAGATGTCCCCACCAAACTGTTTTTTTCTTCTGTCTATGCTTTCGGTGTTCAACTTCTCAATAGCCTGCTGGCTCTTCAAAGTTTGATGAGCATGCAGGCTATTGGGAACTTACTCAAGAGTGGTTGTCTTAAATTTGTCAATGCCAATATTATACTTGTCAGTGTACACCACCCTTGCAGGCATGGGTCACCAGAGAGCCCTAGGGTTTGAATACCCACTCCCCTTGGTATCTCTTATACATATTGCAGGAAACTAAAACAGATATTTTCTCTAGTCCCTATTTTGACTCATTTAAAGCAATATTTTCCAAGATACACCTGGCCTACATATTTACCTGTGCACTGAATTCTTAAGCAGTTTCATAAGTCACCTCCATGTCCAGCACTTCTTTGTATAAACTTTGACAGCAGGAAAAACAAAATAAAATATATTCTTGCCCACCACTGGCATCACAAGGGGGATGCGTCTCACCCCCGGGTGACAACAATCGAGGGGGTGACACCAAAATAGCAGAGCAGCTCTGCTCTTTGGTGTCACCCCCTCGGATGGTGTCACCAAGCAGGCACACTGCCTTGAGAGTATGGGGGCTGCCTTGCAGCTGCTGCTGTGCTGAGTAAGCCGGGCTTACTCAGCAGAGCAGCACAGCAGCTACTAGGCAGCCCCCAGCCTATCCCCTGCCTCTAAGTCCATTGAGTGGCAAGAACAGGGGGCGTGACATGCGGTCACGCCCCCAAGAGTGCCACACATGAGGGGCCGTGGATTCATGGCTCAAGGCCACGCCTCTGGCGCACAAGAGCCTGGATCCCGTACCGACCACTGCACTGGGTGTCACTGGGGTAAGTGACTCCGCTGTTGCCCCCCCATCCCATAAAAAGAAGGGTATTAGGCAGAGGTGGGCAATGAGCGGCCCTCCAGCTGTTGTTGAACTACACATCCCAGCATGCCTTTCAACAGTTTTAGCATGGTCAAATAGCCAAACTGTGGCAGGCCATGCTGGGATATGTAGTTCTACAACAGCTGGGGGGCAGCTTATTGACCCCCCCTATTATTAGGCCATCGCACATGCAATGAAAATTATTAAAATAAATAAAAAGATAAATAATAAATTACTTAAAATGCCGGTGTCTCCCTCAATCTAATTTCCAGGCTTTTTATCAACATATCTACTTTGATGCAATTTGAAAGTATCTGGAATGATCATGCACTTGTTTCGCTTTAATTTGTTGACTTTCATTTCTGGAAATCCTAAAAAGCACTCCGAGCTAATGAACTAATATATGCAAACAAGTAGTCCTTTAATAAATTATTTTGCCACAGAAACAGACAAACATTTCAATGGCTCTTCATTAGCAAACAAATCTACAAGTGATATTTTAATGCATGACTTTATTCCTGCTCTGTGGGGACTGCAGTTGAGTGTGATGTACAGTACTGAGAGAGGCATCATCAGCCACAGTGTCCCAGGGCTCTCTCCATTGAGGACTACACTGCCTCTGCTTAAAGAGTGCATTTAATTGACTGATAGACAGTAGACTCTTTGTTCACAGAAGACAGCAAAGTAATGGCTGATGGAAAATTGTACCATCTACAGATTCTCCTGAGACAAGTAACAGGGGGATGTGTCAGGAATAAATAAATAATCTAATTATTAAGCTACTTCCTGTCAAGTTAACTCCAATTTGTTGGCTTTTGAAAGCAACAAAACGAGGCATTTTTCCTCATTATGCTCTTCTTTTTATACAACCAGTAATCGCAGGCAGATTAAAGGGTGCTTGATTATGGGTTTTTTTTCTTCTCTCTCTCTCTTTTTTTTTATAACGAGAATCTGAAAAGCAGCCAACAGAGCTGGAAAAAAAAAAATCAGTTCGGGTTAGACAAAATTTCATGCTTGTCTCCCTTCCAACTCCCTAACAGCCCACACTGCTGCCCCATACAGTGATGCCAGCTGTACGGCAATTGCGTACCTCTCCAACTGAGGCCTACCAGGCCATAGGCTTCATCCTGAGAGCTGTAAGATACCTTAGAATCTTGGCAGGTGTCTACTGCTGTCATAGGCATAATTTTAAAGGTGACCTACAAAACCCCATCAGCACACCAAACACAACAATATGAACAGCTGAAGCTCGACACCCACTGTCCATATTGACATCAGTTCCTTGAATTTACTGCAGATAAAAAAAATATTCTATGGTTTGATAATACTTGATTTTTTTTTTTTTTTTTACTATGTAAAGAGGAAATGATGGCCAAAAATGTAGCTAAAAAGCAAGTAACAAAAAGTAATTCTAGAAATAAAATAGTAAATCGGTTGTAATAAAATCATCATGTATCACGTTACAATGAATACAGACATTACATATTTTGGTAAATTTTTTTTAAATGTTGCTTTACACATTTTGTTTTCCTACAATCTTTACATATAATCTCTACCCATCTTTAATATAATACAGTTGAATTTAAACATTCTTTTTTTCCCAATATTAGCCTTCTACACCCTTCAAACATTTTAGCATAATAAGCCTTGTATATGTTATACTCAGAGATCAAACTAATCAACTTGATTCAAAATGCAATGATGAGATGCAGTCCCGTTGGACTTAAAGTCAAGTTCATTAATGAAAACAGTGGGAATCTAGGGAATTGTGATACAATAAAAGAATATAACGTGTTACGGATTTGTCACACGTCTCTAAAATACTGAAAGGGAGATATATTACTAAAGAACTGGGACATTCTGATATCATTAAATACACTTGGGATAAATAATCCCCAGTTAATGACATTGGACGTCTCATACTGCGCAATTGTTCCAATTTAGGCAGGCAGTTCTGATTTTAGGATACTCTCCTGTGCATTTGGAGATATATCCCAGTAGGTGAAGTACCTTTACTGCCACACATACCAGGAATGTTGAATGGTAAGAGGACAGTAAATGGCAGGGGTGGCTAAGACATCAACAATGGTCCACTGTTAGGGCCAGGGATGACACCCTATGGCTTATTTTACAGTCTGGACTGCTTTGTTACAGCCAAACGTTTCCCCTCCGGAGGTCTAATTCTTCAGACTCGAGAGCGGACAGAGAGGTGTAGCCTGGGCGGAGCACCTGATGCAGCTGCTCCAGGCACTGGCAGCTGTGGGGGCACCACCTGGCACAATTAGAAGTTAAAGACGTGAAAGTAAGTGGGAAGAAAGCTGTCAACATGCAGATTTATTACCCCGGTACGGATAAGTGGGCTGGAGTGGCGGCTGGTGATTCATTTGTGCATTCAATTTGCATAGCATTCCGGGTACATATCTAACTACTTATCCACATAAATCCCAGAAATTAACTTCGGAAAAAATAAAGTTGAAAGTAATATGCCGGAGAACACTGCAGTGATATAAATTTGTTCCCTAACAACATGTAATATGCAGACCTTATGAATGATGCCTGGTGATACTTTTCTCTGGTGATAACCATCAATGCTAATGGTGAGACTCCCATTACTGTTTATATACCTATACCTTCCTTCTTTTTACAGCAGTACAACATCTAGTCCATATTTCACAAACTCAAATTATCAGGTAGAAAACGTTTTCACTGTCAAAAAGATAGACCTAGGATTTCTTATCGACACAATAAGTGAAGGGAGGTTGTCAACAGTTTCCCAGTTGCTGATTGACAGAAGGTTACAATCTTTGATCCCAAAGATCCCAGTGAAATCACTGCCAATAAGAATTCTTTTGCAAAATATCTAAATAGATAAAGGCACCAGAAGGAAGTGAGAACAATACAAATGCCATTCACAATTTCAACAGTATGTCAATGTCCTCTCATCAATGTTGACATTCACACAGGTAGATATTATGGTGTCGACATTCTGAACATCATCTTTTTATAAAACAGCCTCTGGGACTCAAGGAGATACATGTCCCCACCAATACTACTTAAAGTGATGAAAATATTTTTGTTAACAGGGCTCAAACATGAACCAAGCATCATACATGTCACTACTCACTACTAATAGTTGGACACAAAACAGTACAATATACAGTAAATATAACAGTAATAATGTAGTTTACAATCATTAAGTTTAGTTGTGAACTTCCTTATCCCTCCACAAACTCCCAAGACTTCAAATTCTAGTTTTGTATTTGAGTCTCTAAGACTCGGTCAGTGTTCGATGCAGAACCTATAGAAAGTCATTTTCTTTGTCAGTGATTGCTATAATATTGATGCCTAACAAAGAAGCACTGATGTAATACAGACAGTATAAACACTGGGTCTCATTCAGACCCGCTCGCGAGCGCAGGACGCTCGCAAGCGGGTCGATGATACCCAAATGCGCACGACGGAGGGAGTTCCGTCGTGCGCATGCGCAAGACCCGGATAACGACAGCCAAGCTGTCGCTCCGGGTCTCGCACCAAAGGGGGCGTGCTGTCGATGGTGATTGACAGCACGCCCCCTTTGGTGGGCGTGCCGGGGGCGTGGCTGCAAGACGGAGGCGTTCCCATGGGAACACTTACCGTCTGGGTCCGGCCCCACTGACATCACTAGTGATGTCAGTGGGAGTGATTTTGGCTCTGATAGAGCCAAAATCACTACAGGGCTTGCGGCAGCGAGACCCTACCGCAGGGTCTCGTCGCAAGCCCGATGGTCGCGATGGTCTTGACCATCGCGACCATCATCATGGACGCTCGCATAAGCTGGTAACCCACAGCTATGCGAGCGTCCAAAAGGCCGCTCCAAATTTAAATAGGACGGCCCTGATTCAGAGCGAGCGCTCTGGTCAGAGCGTCCGGCTCTGAATCAGGGCCACTGTACAGTGCACACAAACAAGCTGCAATCGGAGTATTCTGAAAACAATACATTGGTTGGATGGAGGGCAAAACCCCAAGTAATATTCTAGAATAAGATATGGACCTACACCCATAACTGAAGTTTAAGTTTTGAGTGAAGATGACCTTTAAAGTTGATATGATAACTTAAATACGAGCTTATTATTTGAATAGCTAGTAGATACTTCATTTTTTATCTTGTATTTTATTGCATTCCCATATTGGACATTTCTTCCTAATGTTTTGGCTGGAATACAAATCATGCAGCCCATCTGCACAGTAGGTGTGACACTGTTCTAGGCAAAAGTTAACACTGCAAATGACAAATAAAATAAAGAGATTCCGAATGCTGTGATGTTTGTTATTCTGCCCAGTTTTCCTGGACCAACTGTATAAAATAAATAGAATTATCTGTGTAAATCGATGAACATCTATGAAAAACAACACCCAGCAGAAAAGAGAGCTTGCTCCATTACCTACGTTAATATCATGACAGCTGAGAAGAGATGACCTGGCCCACTTCTCATGCCTCCTGTACAGATGGCTATTAAAGGGAAAGTATCCCTTTTGCATGGTCCATGCTGAACCCCTTTATGGGCTTTTTCAGACAGCAGCCAGTATTGCACACAGGAGGGCAAGCTCTCCGATACAACGGAACAGCACAGATTTCAGCAGTTTGTGATCCAATGCAGGATATAAAATCGCAGTTCTGTTATAGGGCACAAAACTGCCAAGACATTTCTTGGATTTTAATTTTTTTTTTGTTACTGCACATTAGCCAAAAACTCAACTAATTTCACTATATTAAGTTGGGCACCCTTTTTGTACAGCATTGCAGGCAGGCACATATCTTACGGCCTACGTAAATCCTAAAAGGTTGTTTGCCGGAGTAACACCGTAGTGAATTAACTCTGTTTCCCAACAGCATTCAATTATCAGGCGTTATAGTTACCCAGTAGTATAACACGGATGTGTCTAATGCATTGTACAATGCCATGGAGCATGCCCACAATTTTGAATTGAAGTGGTATAAGGCTGGGCTAGTTGGCAAGCTATGCCATTCTTTATCAGAGTGAAAAAAAGAGAAGGGGAGTACTGTATATTGTTCCCTATGTGGCTTAAAATCTTCCAAATGTCATACCAAGTGTTTGATCCAACATTGCTACACATGTACTACTCCCTCTTATGAACTGTATAGTATTGGTGTATTGCTGCCAGTAAAACATCATATGGTATACATAGTTACTATAATTATCTTCTTTTTTGAATGAACACTCAGGGGCTACTAGTCCTTCTTGCCAACTTTCATTATACCCCCTTCCAGGAGAGAAACCCAGAGGGGGCAATCCCTCTCTGATGGGTGGGTGACATGCTGCCACCTTATCGTCATTGTGGCCCTGCTGTTTAAAGCTGCATTTCACAACCTTTTAAAAGCAGTGGGTGGGGCTAGGATGTTGCAATTAATGCAACTGTAGTGGACGGCAGCAGGGCAGTGGCCAACTCTGTCGGAAGGCCAGAAGAACCCCCTCAAATATGGGACTCTCCCTGCCAGGAGAGTTGGCAAGTATGCTAATAGTTGGTAGCAAAATATAAATTACTCAAAGAGGAGAAAAACGGTACTTGTCTTTTAGCACTTATGCAGAGGCATTCCAGATGTGTAGGCTTCTTCACCAGCTGGATGTGTCCCTATTTTACAATAAGTCACCAGCATAACTTTTTCATTTGCTAATTGGGTTTGAAGTCAGATACCCCCTTCTCCAGTTGTACAATATTGGCTGCACTCCAGCCTTGTATATGGACTAAGGTATAAGCACAGCATAGAAAGCAAAGCTAGAAGTCAAGCAAAAAAAGGATATATCTAAGCTGTTCTGCCACCCACTCTTCATGCTGTAGTTTCCAGCTTAAGCCTTGGCTAATGTGCAATTCATAAATGCTCATTTTGGATACAGACAGAAATCCTTCAAATTGAATCCTGGTTTTAATTACATAAAATTAGACATGATTCACAGATACATCATGCACACTCCTGGCACTCAAAATGATTTTGTTAACAGAGCCAGTTCTGTCAAGCTAAAAAGAGTGACTAGTATACCAATGCCATTGTTTTATTGGTATATCACAATACAAATGTTGCATTTTAATGAACTATGTATCATGTATGCAGTCTGATAAACAGAAAGCTTAATTGTCTTTCTGCATCCTACCATAAAACGGTTGTTTGTTTTCTAAAGCAAACGCAAGCAATTAGTGCACCTATATGCTCCCAATCTCCACCCCCTCCCCCAAACCCCACCCCTGTGGCTGCGCATAGTACTTAGGGAAAAGGTTTAGAGCTGTGACAGCACAGACCAATACAAAGCTAATGGTATGCAGTCACTTTCACCATCCATAATACGACTCATCTGTGGTGGAGGAGCCCCATCTGTCTCACCATAATCACCAGCTGCATGGCCCAATGGATGCCATGATATTCAAGGTTACCAAAAATAATATTTAGAGCTGTTAACCAGACAAATAAGGGCTTAGTCTGTGCAGGGCAGTGTATGCTTAGGCAGCAAAGGTTTCCTTGGTATGTTATGATATTAGGTAATGCCGTGGTATGGTGTGCAGAGTGGTGGTGGATTCACTTGGTATTCATATTATGCTGGATGTCTTGTTTCTCTGGGTTATGTACAGTAAGATGTCCCTAGGGAAGCACTGAGGGATAAACTCCATTTTTATTTCCTTTTTCACCTGCTTTCACCACCCACCCACTCCTCCTAACACAATGGCCCTCATTCAGAGGCGGTCGCAAGAAGCGATCGCTCTCTCTGAAAGAGGGTGGCCGCTTCTTTTTTTTAGTGTGGCCTCCTGGTCGGTCGCTAAGCTGTGGGTTACCACCCACAGCTTAGCGACCGACCAGGGTGATGGTCGCGATTGTCAAGACCATCGCGACCATCAGGGCTTGCGACGAGGCCCTAAGGTTGGATCTCGGCAACCGCAAGCCCCAGGGAGCTTCCTGCTCTGATCGAGCAGGAAGCTCCCCACTGACATCTGCTGATGTCAGTGCGGCCGCCCACAAAACGGCAGGCGTTCGCTTGGAAACGCCTCCGTTTGTGTAGCCACCCACCCGCCCTGCCTACAAAACGGGTCGAGCTGTCGATCACCATTGACAGCCGCCTCTTTTGTAGTGAGCTCCGGAGCGAGAGAAATTCTCTCTCGCTCCGGGGCTTGCGCATGCGCAGGGCCTCAATATCGACTCGGTTGCGAGCGCTCAGCGCTTGCGACCGGGTCTGAAGGAGATGCAATGTCCCTTAGAGATAACCATCCATCATTCACATACTCTTGTCTTCCTTTATATTCTTCCCAATGGCTACCCTCATTATTCTATTGTAAGATTACACATCCCCCTCTATACACACACACACACCCCTTAGCCAGTCTATCCACGTTTTTACACGTTGTTATTCCACCTCAGACACGCAAATGCATCATCTCATCCTAGTTCGTCCTATATCTCCCTTCCACCACTCACACTCCACTATAATTCCCCTGTGTACCCCAACCCAATACCTTTACACACCACTGGTGTCACATCCCCTCTCACCCATGAGCTGGGATAAGAGATGCCCTGTCCCTCTGACACACTAATCATATTCTTTCTTTGTACAAATTGTTTTCATATTCTTATTTCATCTTTCACAATATTTGTACACCCATTAACTCACTACAACTGTTTCTTGGAGTGCAATCCTCACTCTATTGTTTGTGACATCCTACGGGATCAGAACAATACATTCAAAATATCACCACATGAATCCACAGTTATTTTACCGAGCACTCCATGGCAACTACCCAGCTAAAGCTTGGTACACATTTAACGATGTGTACCCAGCCAACCTATCATGCAACGGGATCCAGCAGGGGGTCCCGGCATTGCAAGTGCATACACACTTGCTGATGTGGGGAGTGACATCGCAACGGCGGGGGGCCATGCTGCATGTTCCAGACGATGCGCGGGGGCGCGCATCGTCAGCAACATTGAGTGTACACACTAGACTATGTTGCCGACACGTCGTACAAACCGGCCGGATTGGACGACATATTGTCTAGTGTATTCTGGCCATAAGGGACTGGTGCACGCTATTGCAGCTACGACTGCATCTTTATGCCAATGTCACATTCGATGGCATTCATACAGAGACACCCACTGGCAGTGGCTCTAATCCGCCACTGTGCATATACAGACACACCATCCGGCACATCAAACACACCATTGAACTTTGCACTAGCCCTATGGAGGCACAGATTATTCGTCTGAACATGGCCGTCTGAGTCAGGTAAACTGTGTCCTGAGACTGACTGTGACACGCCTGCGCCTGGCTAGCCACCTCCTGTTACCACCCAGAGGTGTCTCTCTCTGAATCCAAATTCATTCTGCGTCTCCTGGCGGCAACCATCAGGATGCATGCGCAGTGCAACTCGGACACATGCGGAGACTGAAAACATCGGCCGCTTGCGTGCGGCATCTACACTGCATCCACCTCTGAATCAGGCCATAAGTATCCCACTTGTTTTAGTCTAACCAGTTGATCACAACATGTTTGTTTGCACAGACTCACTTCACAAACACAAAGTGCATAGGTGACCACTGTAACTGCATAAAAAGAGAGACTTATTAAATATACAATAATACACTTAGAACTACAAAAAAAATAAATAAAAAACAATGGGTTATTTCCTAATAATAACATACATCATGTTTATTGTGTGGGATGCAGGAATCAGTAACATCAATATCTTAAAAATTATACTGCACATGAAAAGAGATAAAACTACATTAAACTGGAGCTACTCATAATGATAGAAAAAAAGTACTACTCTATCTGCTATATTTCAATATTTATATTTTATGGTATAGTTCAAAACGGAATATACTATATATATATATATGTGTATGAAATGCAAACTATCTGTGCAAACAAACAAAAACGTAAATACATTTTACTATAACTGACATGATTTTAATTGCCTGGTAGCAGCAGTGAACTATCAACGATTTAACAATTTGGCTTTTTATCATCTTATTTGTCAGACAGATGAGCCCACAATAGCGAATGTTGTGCACAGTGAGTAGTTTGCAATGTGCCCGCTCCGTTTCATGAGACAGTTGTTTGGAGCTATTTGGAACACACATGTATCTTGTGGGATTTATGCTCTAATCATAATGCCAGCCCCCACAGAGAAAGATTCCTTCATGACTAAAATAGATAATTAGAGGATGGCAATTATTGGTCAAAAGTTATCAGACTGAAAACAAATACAGCTTGACATTGTCATGCTCATCTTATCGTTAAATCACTGCACTCATTCTATATATATTTCAAAGTAAAAATATAAGTTGCCTGTTGACACCATGTACAGTGGGGGAAAATCTACTTTAGTTCCACTTGAAAAGAAGCAAACAAATAACAAGACAGCAGAGAAAATGGAGTCAGGCAGAATACAGACAATGGTGGGGGGATGGAGCCGCATGGCATGCATTATTTCAGGCAGTTTCTAGCAGTGCTACTCGGACGGTTTTTGCAGCCAGAATGGGCATTGCCGAATTCATGTTTTCATTATTTTCTTCTTTTTATTGAGGATTTTTTTTTTTACTATGGTGAAAAAAAATGGCTACCACAACTCTTGTAGTGTATGAGCTAAATAAGAGTGAGTTATCTACTCACTTACCTACTTTTGAAAAAGATTTCAGGGAGAACGTGAAAGCAGCACCTATGAGTGCGGCGGTAAAGTGGGCGTGTACTGCTACATCTTAGAGGCGTGTCATAAAACTGACTTTCATCCAAATGTAAACGAGCCCAATAGCAGTCAGTAAGATCTATTTGTTGATGAAAACACACTGATACTTCTCAGAAAATACATGTAGCCATAGGGATCATTGTGCCTTATAACCAGTGCAGGGAAATTATAATAATGATCCCATTTGAATGTATAGATCTCTGTTTTTTTAATATAACAGCTTCATAATGGGGGTAATGTGTAATCAGGGAGATTACTAGACTTTTCAGGGAGACAGGGAGATTGCTAATATTTCAGGGAGTCTCCCTGACAATGAGGGAGAGTTGGCAATTATGATTATCCTGCGCTGAGACTCCTATGGTCATTCTCCTGGCCTGCCACTGCAAATGAGTCTGACAATTCTATACTGCTTTCACATCTGAATGCCGGTTAGCATCCGGGATTTTGTTCACACGTCCATCCCGGGTGCAACCGGCTGAGACCCCTTTCAGCACTAATGCTGGGTTGCTGATGTCACCGCCATCACGTGCTGAGCCGACACTTGTAGATGAGATCATCGCCAAGCACCGGCTCTTCCTATGCAATGAACAGGAGCCAGGTTGCATCAACCCGGGTTACCTGTTCACACTGCATGGCAAGCCGGGTTGAACACTAAATTGCTATGTTGCATAATGTTTGTCAGATAAATAAATATAGGTACTGGCTAATAAATACTAATTTGGAAGGTCTTCCTCAGATTGCTATTCACCAGAGCCAGCACAAATGAAAATTATGATGGAATAAATTTGACAGTTTCTGACCATCAACTTCAGGTTGTTTAACATTCAAGTTTTACATGTCTAGTTAAATTATTCATGTTGGATTTCGGTTCATCTTACTGTAAAATTTGGTTTTAAATTCATTGCGAGCAGTCAGAGCAGAGCATCCACAGTAGCATTCACCTGATCAACGTGCAGGGCAGCATGACAACTCCGGTAGAATAAATATAATGGACGTGCTACCGAAGGATATTAACAAATCACATATAGATTAGACAACCATGACAACCTAAATCGCAGTCCACCTACTCCCCGTTCCGCTTCAGTGGGCAGTAGTTGCCAGAAACCTAAAGGGTTACACCCCTAACAGAGACCTTCCGATCAATTCAATGGTACTAAACCTGCCCACCAATGGAGCACGAGCCCTATGAACCTGCCACCAAGTCACGAGGGCCAGGATGTTTGTGTCATTTAAACTGTTACACTTAGGCTTGACGAAGCTCACCGTGTCCAATAAGCAGAACTGTGTTTAACTTTAGGTAGGATGACTGTCCGATTGTGAAGACTGAAGTTGCATAAACACATAAGGATTTTCTGGCAAACCATCCAACTAATTGATTGGTTGGAATGAAAATCTGGTAACGTATGGGAGTAACTGATGATCAACAATTTGCTCCTAAATGCCAGAAAACAGATGAAAATGGTCGTCAGACAAGTTTTTTAAATGTTTGATCTAAACAATTTGTTCAAACAACAGTTTTTGTCCATTTTCCAGCGTTTGGGAGCAAATTGCTGATTGTCATTTGCTTTCATACCTTACCAGATTTCATTCCAACCAATCAACTAGTTGGCTGGTTGGACAGATAATCTTTAGATGTGTATGGAGCTTGACACTTAAGCCCCCATTTGTCAACGAAGGCAAACACCAGCGGTAGCGTTCCCGCTAGGCTGTTTTAGCGGGCGCGGCGCCCTGCCCTCCTTGTGGAGGGTAAAAAGCACCCTGCCCTCCAGAAGTAGGGCAAAAAGCGCCCTGCCCTCGCAGCCTGCAAGTGCTGCCATCACCCGAGGGTCGCAGTGTCCCGCAGGTGGGGAAATGTGCAGTGACCCGGTCACCGCGGGAGAATAGACGCCGGGCGCATGCGTCTATCCCGAATGCCGAAAAGGGGACGCATCTTATAGACACGCCCCCTTTTCAATGGCCACGCCCCCTGCCGCCGAAGCTAGAGTGAACACTACAGCAGTATTTTTCGTTTAGTATCACTGTGATACAAACGAAGAATCCACTGGTATTTACCAATACTTACCCCTCCGGCGAGGTCCAGTTAAGTCCTTCTCATCTGAAAGGTCCTCTGTTGGGCTGCTGGCAGTCCAACGCTGCCAGCAATGGGTAATGCGCATGCGTGACAGTCCGTCTGCACATGTGCATGACACGGGGACCCGGCAGTGCCTGGAAGGCTTCACTGAAGCCGGAAAGGCAGCTCCGGATCCCCATTGCTGTCGCCATCTAAAGATGGCGAGAGCGATGTGGTGACAAACAGCTGTAATCTTAGATTACCATTGTCTGTTAAATGCAGAAAGGATGACACAACACCTTTAGCGAGCGCTAAAGGGTTATGCTTTGTTGATAAATGGTCCAAGTACAGTGAGACCTCCACAGTACTTCAGTACAGGTCAGTGGGAGACAGATCCTCTACTCAAGGCAGCAGGTCAAGTCTCACAGGTGTGTCACCTGTAGGTCGACCCTGGCCCACTAGCTCACCTGCAGCGCCATGCTTTCATAATTGGCAAATTGTCCATGACCTCCACCCTCAGTCCAATGAAAACATTACCTTTACACTGGGGCTAAATTAGCTGCCCAGGCACCCAATAGCCAGCAACATCACTTCACCCAGGACCTGTATTGTCTGTGTGCCATTACGTGAGGAGTGGGCAAAGTGATGAAGCTGCCCGTCATGTTTGGTGTAAGTAGATGATGAGGGGGGGGGGGGGGGGGGGGAGAGGTATGGGGAAAAGACATGCTGCATATGTAAAGTCCAGCATTAATCTATTCTGATATCCTGTGGGCCAATCACAGTGAGTATCCATCTTACAGAATAATGGACAGTTAAAGTGACAGGGAGTAGTATGCATTTCCCAGTGGAATGTGCAGTCTTTTCCCACATAATGGTCATGACGGATATAGTGATGACGAACACAGATCTTGCACATGACACCAGAAAAGCTCAGGTGGTGGCATAGCACCCCCTGATGGCCATTCTTGTGTAACTGCACCTCTGTGATGGTTTTTCGGTACAGCTCTGGTTTCCAAATAAGTTTAATTTCAAAATGTGGATCCCTCCTTTACTCATTGGTGCCTAATGGTAGCTCTTGGCAAATTCCAAGTGAGTAGTACTGATCTACAATAAGTGATCATATATACAAAGCAGGCAGCTGTTAAATATCACAATCCAGCATATTGTCCAGTAGTTTTAATATTGACCAAATACCCAATTGTCTTGGTTGCAGGATGTGTTTTCATCATCTGCTTGTCTACTCAAGTTAAAAAGTATTTGAGTTGTATTATGCTCTTGAAAAAAAAGGGGGTTTAGTTCACAGTACTACAGTTTATGCAAATCAATAGGGTATTGGATGTGGTGTGCAGATGTACTCAAAATACATACATATACTGTGAGTCTCTGGTTGTTCATATGGGGTTAACTCATATGCTCCATTGTGTAACAGAACACAACACAGGTATAAAAGTAGACCTAATCAATTTATTACTGCTGATCATAAAAGACATATCCTTGAGAAAGGTCACACGGACAGCGGAAATGTATTGGATCCTCATTTGTGCTACATCAATACTCTACATCAGGAGCATATTGTTGGGCTGATCAGCCATATTGGTCATGCTTAGTATTAGAGTGGTTTCTTTCAGAGTGTGTATCAATTCACTTTTTCAACAGCAAAGTGCTCTGGATCTCCAGATTGATACGTGTAGCACCCTAAGATACTGCAGAAATATATAAAGACGTTATTTGCTGCATTAAAGAATGCAAACTGACTCTTTCTTTATAAAAAACATACTGCATATACTAATTTTAAACAAACAGTACTTGACTATTTTTTATGCCTCCCCCCCTGTGCAGTGCTGTAAATCAAGCAGTGAGAATGAGGCCATGGCGATGCAATATGCCAAGAATCTCGTAATAAAGCCTACAAACCCGGGAGATTGGTCTACTCTTCCAGGAGTCAGGGGAAACTCCCTAAAGTTCATGAGTCTCCTAAACATTCCAGGAGGGGAGGCAAGTATGTGATGGAACCCAGGGACAGAACTATGGGAGACAATGGAGACGCCTGCCGCCGGGCTCCAGCACTGAAGGGGCACCTCCTCCATTATCCACAATATATTCACCCCACTTAGGGCTGTAACTATGTACCCGGAGTGTACCGTCACGGCCTCCCAATACATGGCACCCCTTCCCGGCACCTGAGAAGCCACCATACACTAGTGGAGAGCTCCGTGTCAGACCATCAGCTGCTGCCTTCGTCTATCTATAGCCTGTCTACATGCCAATTGCTACATTGCAGTGTCAGCGGCTGTGATGGGGGGGGGCACCAAATTATAACTTGCCTCCGGGCTTCTGGGATGAATTTACGCCACTGATGGAACCTATACTATCTGTATGTCTGATGTAAACTGCATTTACAGCATATTGACCTACTGCAGTGGTGGTCCAGGGTGCCAATGTGAGGACGAGGCTATGTGATTCTTGTCATTTGCAAAATGCAGTGATTGGCAGCATCACACAGCATGGTCAGAGCTATAATGAGAAGATTTTGCACAAATAATGTAATCCCTTCCCAATCCTGCCCACTTCACTGGGAATTACCTGTTGCAACAGTTGCAGCAGCAAATCGGACATAACATCTGGCCCTAGTGGAACAAAGTTGACCCGACTGGAAAGCAGGAACAGAGCCCTGAAATTGGGAATATTCCACCTAAATTGGGAGGTATGATTTACCACTTAAAAAAATAGCATTCTAATGGCTTAATATCAGAAAAGTCCTAAGAAGTATTTTGCAAAAAATTCAGTTTAATAGGGAAACCTGCAGTATGGCGTCCCTTTGTCCTAAAAAACAGGCCAGATGGTCAGCATAAGGCTGGAGCCTCTATGGGGGCTGCATAAGAACATTGTTCATAACGCAACAGAATTCTTTTTGTCTTCCATGGAACAAACTTCTTGAAATCCACAGGAAAATAATTTTCTTGTAATGGAAGGGAAATAAACAATCCACAATAGGCATTAGTGCTCTGCTTGGAGCCCCGTCTCAGAATGACTGAAACCACTTCCACCAATCCCATGCTAGCCACCATGTATAAAGGAAATCCTAGGCATGGGAAGTAGTCATAATATTGACATGTACAACGTCATCATTTATAATGTCGACACCACAATGTTGAAATTGTTGAAATGTCAACACTAAACATGTCGGCACTTGCAGACTGTCGACACGTTCACAATGTCAACATGTAAAATGCGGACATTCTGCACGGACCGGCAGCAGAGGGCTAGAGTTAGGCTACAAGAGGGGAGGGTTAGTCTTATACTTACTGCCCGAAGACATCAGGACGTCACCTTCATGTTGACATTTCATTAGTGTCATCATGATAACTATCGACGTTGTCACGCATGTCGACATTATGAATGTTGACAAAATATACCGCTTTCCCTAAGGACTCCCTGCTTTGGTCACACGTCAATAGAAATTTATTGTGTCTCTTATGATGTGGGAAGAAGAAAAGTCAATTAATGATATTCATGGCAATATGCCATGAATTTCAATGACCTATTAATTTCAAGAACATTTTTACACTTAGTGCACAGCTACATTAAAACGAAGGGCCATTGGCATATATGGGACAAATACCACATGCTTCTTAAACAGCTCCAGTTAATCCCTAGTTGGTATAATGTACATGATATTGCTCTTAGAAGAAAATGGGTAATTTTCAAGTGTGCTGACATGCTTTGAACGGCATCTTAAACGTATACCCTATGAACACACAGAAATGGTAATGCACACAGATGCAAATATAATAGAATGGTTATGGACACATTGAACAGAATGGGTATTATCTTTCATGCAATTGCATAGTATCCACCTGTGTTAAAAATACAATGGGTAGCAACATTGAAGGCCTATTTATTAAGCCAAAATCATGCAGAAAATCTTTAGTGTCAGGGCAATTTAAAAAAGAATGAAAGTAGGAGATATCCGAGATGTCTCCTACGTTCAATTAAGTACTGCAGTCCCCATACTTCTCAAAGGGGACTGTGGTCTTCACCAGTTTGATACGAACATCTAATGCCATCTATTCACAGGAAAGGGATCCTTGGATCCCTCCCCATCAGGCAATACATGTACATGCATGACCCGATGGCTGTGTATTTGCAATAGGCAAGTGGGTCCAAAGTCTCGGTAAAAGAAATATGATAAATGAGCACACACCGCAATATGCAGTAATTAGAAACAATAGTTTGTAGGATCCCACTAAGTATTCCTATTCAGTGGCATCACTAGGGGGGGCAGACCGCACCAGGTGACACCATCCGAGGGGGTGACCCCATAATAGTAGAGCTGCTCTGCTATTTTGGTGTCACCCACTCCAATGGAGTCACCGAACAGTGGTGACACTGTGCTGGGAGCCAGCAGCTCCCTAGTACTGGGAATGCAGCCAGCTTGACAAGTACAGGGGTGAGAGAAGCGGTCATGACCCCAAAACATCATACACCAGGTGTGGCCTTGTGTCTGTGCCTTTTGCATGGGCACGCCGAATTAGAATCTATCGCAACGGAAAAAGATTGCTATACGGATATTTTTGCACTGTGGTTCCCATGTTATAGAAGCATTTTTTTTCTATACATACACATACAGTATACACTGGAACACCTACTGTATGTGGCATGAACTTAACAACCATTTCATTCCTATGTTGTGCCAAATGCAAAAAAAAAGTAATACTAATCCTTCTTACCTAGTGTTTATTCTGGGAAAATAACCTCATAAAACTAAGACACATGAGAGCCATATACCCAAAACTAGACTGGAAATCTGGACATCAATCAATTAAATGTTAGTCTATTTTCAAACAGTAATGCAACAGACTGTGTATGTATTAGAAAACTAATATATTCAATGGTTAATTAGCACAGTATATATAAAATTAGTCTTGAAAAAAATGCCTTTAATAAAGAGCCTAGAAACCTTAGGAGTTTTCGTAATGATAAAACACACTTGTTAGCTTATTAGCAAGAAACCACTTCATTGAATTAGTAAAAAACACCAAGTAATTACTATCCCCAAGCATGCCTAACACAGAGTGTCTGCTGTTTTGTAGGCAAACAGTTATAGGGAGATAGCATTTGGAAATTAAATTGCATGTGTTTCTCTGAGAGAAGCAATTTCTATAAACAAAATACTCTTCCCAATATAGATTTTTACCTTTAGCGACTTAAAAAAAAAAAACTTTCACTAATTTATATGTATGTAACGTATCCCTTTTGCAGCAGATCCATACCATTGCAGAAAAAGACAATAGAATACGACTAGTAACTCCACTGCCCCCCTCCCATTGTCCGCTACTGTTAAACCAAACACCGTTGGCTCACCGGATAATTGTTATTATGCTGGATGTTGAGAAATGTTATGTACAGACAAAGGAGCAGATTTAGGCATAATATTCATACACTTGCAAAAACCGTAAGCACTGCGGTATGTCTGATCATTGATCATAGACTGTTTAGTACAATACAAGGGGTAAATTAATTTCACTTCATAAATCTGGCATGAATGGCCAACTGTTCAAATTACTCTCTGGCAATATGACTTTTTTTAAATGTCACCACTGAATATCATAAGGGAACCGACATCTCATTTCCTTGAAGTTTCCTTCAGGGACCGCACAAAATGGATAAAAGTAGTAATTGTAATATTTTATGTTTCAGCATTTTTAAAACATATTTGGCCAACCTTCAATTAATTTAAAAAGAAAAAAAGCTCAGTGAACTGTGAATTCTGTATGTAACTTGAAATGTGATAAAAAGGACTACAAAAAGTCCCGTTAAATAAATATTTTTTATTCTATAAAAAAATATACGTAATTTCAGTGTTTCATCTCATGTAAAATAATAGTATCTGTATAGACTTGAATGCCTTAAGTTCCTTTTTTAGGGAGATTCCTCTAACCTTTTGTACTAATAATTTAATATTTCTAGTTTATCACACTCTTTACAGAGACTTCCCTGCTCAAACTATCACTTAAGTAAAATTATATTCTGCAGAAAAACTAATTTTCCACATACACAGTGGAGGCAGCCATTTTGTGTGAAGATAAGCTATCTACGCTGTACTGCACAGATTTAGATGGGACCATTCCATTTGGGTTGGAAGGAATATCCCATATACAGTTGCACTGTATAGCAGAGCAACAGTGAATGGGAGCTACGTCCGTCCGCCATTGTACAAATGGCATTTAAAAGGTGGTTTTAGCGGAAGTGAAAGGGACCTGTGATGAGGGACCACGCATCTTTCTTGTGTGCACACATCCATAATCGTGCACATTTATCCTGATTCCCACTTGAACAAAAATTGTGAGGTTTGTACAGGTTGAGTCTCCCATATCCAAAATGCTTGGGACCAGGGGTATTTTGGATATCGGAATATTCCATATTTTGGAATAATTGCATACCATAATGAGATATCTTGGGAAAGAGACTCAAATCTATAAACATCATGCATTTTTGTTTTATATACACCTTATACACACAGCCTGCAGGTACCTTTATACAATATTTTAAATAAGTTTGTGCATTAAACATAGTTTGTGTACATATATGAAATTCATTTATGTTTCATATTAGGGATGTGCAGGCTCGGGTAGGTTAAAATTTTCCCGCCAAGTTCAGATTTTTTCCTCCACAAATCGGGTCTCAGAAAGAGGCAAAACGTCATCTTTCATGGACAAACATCATCTTTCATGGACTTTTGTCCAGGAATGATGACGTTTGTCCATGAAAGATGACGTTTTGCCTCTTTCTAAGACCGGATTTTTGGAGGGAAAAATCCGAACTCAGCGGGAAAATTCGAAAATATCCGAGCCAGCACATCCCTATTTCATATACAACTTATACACGTAGCCAGAAGGTAATTTTATACAATATTTTTAATAATTTTGTGCCTTAAGCAAAGTTTATGTACAGTGAACCATCAGAAAGCAAAGGTTTTACTATCTCAGTCATGCTAAAAAAATTCCGTATTTCGGAGTATTATGTATTTCTAAATATTCAGATATGGGAGACTCAACCTGTAATAATTTGCCTTAAAATTGGTCTAATAATTTACTACACGCTAATCTACTCTATTAGAGTAAAACGTTTGTCTGTTGGCGAATATCTTCCACAGCTCTCAAGGTAAAGCTGCCAAATCTAACATAGTTATTTAGTATAAAAAAGAAAGCTATTAGACCACAGACAGAGTGAGAAATCTTGATGAAACCAATACGAGGTAGTATAGTTGGACCCTGGCCAGGTTTCAGGTGGATTAGGGTTCCGGATGGACCTCCCGTTGGTGTACGCTGGGCAGAACTTTGACCCAGGGATCCTGTTCTGAGCCTTTCACTGGATGGATTTGGACAAAAAATGTCACAGAGTGGTAACATTGGACCCCAGAAGACACACTATCGAGTTGAGGTTCCGGTCGGTCCTCCCGTTGGTGTACGCTGGGTAGAACTTTGACCCGGGTAGCCTATTCTGGGCACTGGATGGATTTGGATGAAAACTTCAGTGAGGGGTGGCAATTAGTCTGGGATGCCTAATGTAATGGTTGGGCTCCCGGTCAGACATAACGGTGGAGTGTGCTGGGCAGAACTTTGACCCAGGGAGCTTGTTCTGGGTCTTCCACTGGATGGATTTGGATGACATCACATAATAAAACTTTGTAACTTGAAGATTTAAGCCAGGGCAACGCTGGGTACTTCAGCTAGTGACATCATAAAAGTAATTCATAGAGGTGAGTGGTTCGTTTCTGCTGAAAACTGACACACCTGAACTTTAGAGTCCTGGCTCGGATCACTTTGGGGTTCCAAGTTTGGACCTCTGATCTAAAAACCGGATTTAGAGTGTTTTGTATGCATTTCAGGTGCTATAAGTTGGTCAAAATTGATTGGAAATGAATGTTATTGAGGTTAATAATACTATAGGAACAGGTCTAAGTTACATGATTTTATCTATTTTTCTAAAATAAAGAAAACCAAATCTAAAAACAAACCAAAACACTTGAGGGTGGTTTTGACAAAACCAAAACAAGACCATGATTTAGAAACTAAAACCAAAACATGGGGGTCTGAGCACATCTTTAAAAATTCATAACCAAGGGCCTGATTCAGAGCCGCTCGTAAGCGGCCGCTCGTTCGCTCCGAGCGATGTTTGCCCAACTGCGCATGCGTACGGATCGTTATACGCATGTGCGAACCAGTCAGTGCGGCCGAAATTCATGTGCTCGCAAAATAGCGAATGCCTGATAATTTGAGTGACAGGATGAGGCGTATGTGGGTGGTAACAGGGGAAGGTGCTTGAAAACGGGGAGTGGAGATCAGAACGCAGGCGTGCTTAAAGGTCAAAACGGGCGTTTTATGGGTGTGCATAATTAAAACAGCAGCGTCATTGACCACGTCACTGGGGTTTTTTTAGCCAGAACTGCTCGCAAAATTGTGGTAGCAAAAACCAACCACAAGAATAGCGAGCAGCTCATACCCTGTTCGATGTACTCGATTAATCCAATAAATAGCGGACATGACGTAGGATGCGAGCGGCCAGGGGGCGTAGTTTCCCAAAAAACGACCGCAAGTTTTGTTCGCTCGTTCAGACCTAGAGGCGTGAACAGACCGCAAACAGCGAACGGTTCATTTGAATAGCCACACCTATTTTCTGGACGAGAGAGCGCAAATAGCGACCGGCTCTGAATCAGGCCCCAAATTATTATGCTGGTTTCTAGTCTACTGAATTCTCATGGATAATGATGAGAGTGTTCTTTTATTTAGATGTAGGCTAATAAGTTTTCTATACTCAAAATAACATAACAAGCACGTACTAATATGTTGAGGTTACGTTACGGTTTCATCCTGTCATGTAACTAGGCCTGATGGACTACTACTGCCCATACTTGCCTACTGTCTTAGAACATCTGGGAGACTCCAGAATCTCAGATGGCTCTCCCGGACATCTGGAAGAGTGGGCAAGTCTCCCAGAGACCACCTGTTGTTCGGGCAGCCAAAGAGATGGTTTGCACTAAATCACACCAACATAGCCTTAACCCCCACTTGACAACGCCTGTAATCACGGCCAAGATGACACAATCACGTACCCTCCCCCTTTACCTGTACTGCCCCCGCATCATGACCTGACTGCTTCCTTCCGGAGGGGGGTAGTCCAAGGGTACACAAATGTGCTACAGCCTGAAAACAGCATCCCAGGAACTAATTGACTACTACTACCTGAGAGCAGAATCTAAGGACCTGACTGACTACCAACGCCTGACAGCAGCAACCAAGGATCTGACGGACTACCACAGCCTGACAGCAGCAACCAAGGACCTGTCTGACTAGCACAGCCTGACAGCAGCAACCAAGGACCTGTCTGACTAGCACAGCCTGACAGCAGCAACCAAGGACTTAACTGACTACCACTACCTAATAGGAGCTTTTACAGTTCTAAACTCCCAGCATCCAATGTCTCCATAAATATGAATATTAATAATTCACACATTTATTGATGTACACTCTCTGTTTGTTAATTATTTAATATCCATGTGAAACAAGATAATAGTTTAACAGCAAAACCAGTCATAAACAAATGTTTATAATATATACATACATATATATATATATATATATATATATATATATATACATATACACACACACTATATATATATATATATATATATATATATATATATACACACACACACATATATATGTATATCCATCTATATATATATATATATATATATATATATATATATATATATATATATATTCTATTGTTCTCATCCCCAAACTGAGTAAGATAAGACACTTAAAGTTTACACTGCATTAGTTCATTCACAGAATTTATTTTCAAATTTATTAGATTTATTATTGAATTAAACGATTTCATTCTGGGTCTTCAAGCACAAATAAGCCATTCTTTAGCGCTTCTTAAAAATGGTTTTACACCTCTTAAAAACATACACTCAAACACTGTTTACCATTTTGCCCACTCCGCCACCCCTAAAAATGGACTTTAAACACGTGTAATATGACTGGTCAATATAAAGTTTACAGGCACCATCATTTTTGGGAGTCTATTTATTAAAGTGTATTTGTGGTATAATCCCAGCAAAACACCCATTTTCGGGGGATGGAGACACCCGTATATATTAAGTATCCCATAGATGTAACATGGAGGGGCCACAGCAGTTTCCTTAGACGTCTGCTGTGCAGGGTCATTTTAAGAGAGGGGGCCCAAACGGAGGCTGTTCACTGGCCCCCTACCCTATGTCAGTGCACGGAGCACCGTAGATTCTGCCTTCATGCCAGAATCTACTGCGTGTGCGTGGGTCTCTGGGAAAATGTCCGATGCCATTTTCTCAGTGATTTTTTGCTGCTCTGCAGCGCCATTACGGCGCTGCGGAGCAGCACACCGGAATCTGCGAAAAGGTAAATATAATTAACTAAGGGTGCAGGGTGTGCGGTGTGGGCCCATCTTTCACCCATTATAAGGACGCCCCTGCTGCTGTGGTCCCACCATGTCTGAAAGCAGCAACAGCCCCCAAAGGATTCTATTCTGTGCAGTCGGATTTACCAAGCTCCGGAGCTTGGTCCCAGCTGCTAACGCCATTTCCAGGTGGCGTCAGCCTATAGTTGCCTATGGGATACTCTTCACAAGTTTTTTTGGGAGAGGGATCCAAAAGGTCTTGATGAAGGCCATGTTTGGCAGAAACACATTTGGCACATGACTACACACTGACTTTGACCAAGACTTTGACGGACCAAGAAGTGCGGCTTGTCCCGTTCCACCAAGCAAGGTCTGTCAGGCGGCTGCAGTATTGAGACTTCACAAGCTCCAGAGATCCAGATGGTACCATCAGCATCCCGGCACCCTCTCCTCCACCAGTCATGTTCAGGAGCTCTCTCTCTCCCGACAAGACTCATGGTAAGTCTCAGCAAGGGACGCTGTGACTGCAGACACCTATGACATTGTTTGATACTGTCACTGCATATTTATGTACACATTATGCGGGCGTAACATACGCCATCTCAGCATACGGAAAGGAACTGGATACACAGATCCTCTCACGACCCCATATCCAATAGGAGGGTGGTTGCACCAAGTGCTAGAAGGGTAACATAGGTATAAAGTACTATATGGTAAAGTAGCCTTCTAAAGGGGCTCACTCACCACCCTAACCACCTGCATCAAGATATAGAGGTGTTCCTCAGACACACCAGGACTAAGATATCACCAAGGGGTTCCTAGAGTTCTCTTTTTTGTGGCCAAGGGAAACATAGGACAACTACGGCTAGAGGAACTCTAAAGGAGCCTACAAACCTCCTGGGCCATACTCCGGCCACAGTCCAATGCTGCATTATATATACATTTCTATCTATTGGAGCAATGCGTCTCCTATTATTTAATACATTCATTTGATTTTATATATCTGTGAGGCATTCTATATTAATTTACATTCATTATAATATAAACTGAGACATGTCACTCACACACCATATAGGTGAGCGCTCTGTGTACCTTACTTGAATGCATTTACAGGTTGAGTCTCCCATATCCAAAATGCTTGGGACCAGGGGTATTTTGGATATCGGAATATTTCGTATTTTGGAATAATTGCATATTATAATGAAATGTCTTGGAAATGGGACCCAAATATACACGCAGAATGCATTTATGTGTTATATACACACCTTATACACACAGCCTGCAAGTCATTTTAGACAATATTTTTTAGAATTTTGTGCATCAAAAAAAGTTTGTGTACATACATGAAATTCATTTATGTTTCATATACACCTTATACACACAGCCTGAAGGTTATTTTATACAATCTTTTTAATAATTTGTGCCTTAGACAAAGTTTATGTACATTAAACCATCAAAAATCAAAGGTTTCATTATCTCAGTCATGCTGAAAATATTCCGTATTTTGGAATATTTGGATATGGGAGACTCAACCTGTACTAGTAAATGCAATGTTAAGTAATATTTAACAGAGTACCATATACATTGAATCTGAGGTACCTCTTAGGGTGTAGATACCACTGGTTAGTACAGCAGCCTGGTTTCTGCCATTGTTACATGTATAAATATCAATCCTTTATGAGGCAATTTCTAAAACCAGATTACTATGACTACAGGATGTTCTCTGTATGGCTTGAACTTAAACCAAAAGCCATTTCTCATTAGTATTACCACAGTGATCAGAAGACTTCAAAAACAATTATTTGGAGGATGACGCAAAGAGGAACAATTAGAGGATGTAATTCAAAGAATATATCACTTTTCACATGGTAAATGTATTGCAAACATCTAATATTACAAGATTGCATTATAACATTTCCACCTCTCAGTGTTACAATAAGACCACCACACTAATGGTTTATAATTTTATGGGATGATGTACACAGCAGTTCTCTATTCATAGCCACTAAAGCTAATCTCCAGGAATATCCAGTAAACTACCAACTTTCCCGGACTCCTGTAAGAGCAGGCCACCCTCCTGCATCCTGCCTCTTCCCTAATGAAGAGTGCTGGGACTGGGCTTAATGTCGCAATTTGCATTGAATTTAAATGTGACCTCATAGTCCATCCCAGCTGCACAATATTACAAGTCAAAGTACAGTGAAGTCGTTAGTCACACTCCCTGCATTTGCCCTCTGGACCTCTCCTCCACGATCACCCAGAAGTGGAGAGGAATGAAAAGTCAGCAGGGATCAAATAATTTAGCCGATATAAAAGTACCAGGGGAATGCTTAATTTTGTAATACTTTAGGACTTAGGGCTGATTACTAGGCACTTAACAAAAAATAGGGTGTCATATTTCCCTTTACTAACTCCTTCAAAGCATATGATAGAGAATACTTAAGCACCAATCAAATTAAAGAATACAGTGCATATATTCTAAACCTACAAAAAATCCATCTTTAGCTAGAATGTTTTCACCTTCCCCAATTTCAGGAAAGGTGCACTTACTAAAAAATTGCAGTCCTACAGTATATTGTATTTTACATTCAGAACCAAAACTGCTCCTGGTAATAGAATGTAAACATTATACACATACTTCTGGCTACATCTCATATATAAAAGGTAACATCATTTAGAACATACAATGGAAGTTAAACCTTGATATAAATAACAAAAGTCATGTAAAAAATAAACATATATTAGGTGAAGTATTTGTGGGCAGTTTGTTATAGGTAACCTTCCTCTTATACATTGCAGATTTAAGGATAATAATGTTACCATGAGTGCGACAAATAATTAGTACAAGTATATATGACCTAGAACAGTGTTGGCAAACCTTGACACTCCAGCTGTTGTGGAACTATATATCCCAGCATGCCCTGCCACAGTTTTAGCATGCCCTAATAGCAAAACTGTAGCAGTGCATGCTGGGTTATGTAGTTCCATAACAGCTGGAGTGTCAAGGTTAGCCAACACTGACCTAGGATTAATCCTGTTAATCTTTAAAATAATGATAGGGTATTAATTAACACTTTGCATGTCCGCGTTGTACTAGCTGCTGCACTTATAACATTAATCAAGGTGTGATTATGTGTATGTAAAAAAAAGTAAGAGTTATAATTTATCTTCATCTATAAAGCAATGCTGAAATTGACAAAAAAAAAAACAAACAAACACAGTATGCATCATGGAAAATTAATAGGCATAATGACTCAGCTAGTAACATTGCATCTAGCTGTAAAATTTCACCGGGCCACAGCACCTGTTCTAACACCAATTAATTTGTCTTCTGTGCTTTTCAGCAGTGTCTTGAATATCACATATTTGTCTTATTTGGGATATGGCACAAGTCATCTGTGCTCTCTTCATGAGAAACAGCTGTATCCTAAAAGCAGCTTTATGCCATAACCCAATGCAAGTACATTTCTGCCCGATTGTTTACATACATTGCTAATGAACACAGAGACAATTGTGTATGAAGAAAATGTATTTAGTAAAGTTGTCAGTAGAAAATACATGTTAATAAATGTCATTTGATGATGCAGTACTACTCCTTAATTATGGTTCAGTGTTAAAATTAGAAAGCTATCTGTGGCCTAAACATTTATGTCCACCGGAAAAACCTTGATAATACAAGTGTAGCTAACAAAACCTTGATAATACAAGTGTAGCTAACAAAACCTTGATAATACAAATGTAACTAACTAAACAAACATATGCAGGCAGGAAAGGTTGTGATAGTTGCGATACAAAAACATTATATGCAAATATTTATTACAATCTCAAAATAAAAAAAAAATCAGATTGGCTAGGTGCAGTATAATTCTCCTTTAATTTATAAAATAAACAAGGCAGCACTTACCAATCATGTGGTTTGCAACATGGACCTGAATATCCCATTCATTGTAGAATACCATCTGGCACTTGATGCATTGGTAGGTTTTCTTCTAGAAGATAAATATAATTAACTTCTGTGGTTTTCTGTCTTACCATACACAGGTCAACCTGTTGCACATAAATATAAAAACATTTAACCAAATCATTTAGGTTTAGATAGAGCCGTAAGTAGACTTTTTCGTGCCATGTGCCAGAAAGAGCATTGGCGCCCACCATTTTTCAAATTGGGACATAGCACATCCAAAAAAGGGAACTGGCTTCATGGGGAAGGGCCAGGGAAGAGATAGGGGAGGCCAGGAGATGCTGGTGATGAAATAGGAAGCAGTGGGAATGCTAATAAACAGAAAATTGACAGGCCTGAACAGCGCCCTTTGTCCTGCAGTGCCCTGTGCCATGGCACAGGTCACACCACCCTAGTTACAGCCCTGGGTTTAGACTACTGGAATATTTAACCACTAATACAAAGTAGTATATTTTTTAAAAACTTATATAGAAAGCAGCTATCAAAGAGGTTCTCATCCATACTGGAGTCAACCTTAGGCCCAAGTGCAGTCATTATCAGTGGCCTCTTACTAGGCTGTGTATGGAGCCTTGGCAACAGTTTGGCGAGTTCACAGTCTAGGAGGGGTGTGGCAACATGGACCAATCAGAGGCTATTGTTTGAAGCAATCCATGCTTAGTGGACATGAATGGGTGGATGGGAGAATACTTCTTCTGTCTTATCATCATTGCTACCACTATAGCTCCAAGAGAGGATCAGGCCTGAGTATGTTGTCTGTTGCAAATGGTGAGTTTTGGTATAGAGCTCATGTGCTTATGGAAATTTACATCCTATTCTAAAGCCCCATACACACTTTTCAATATGCTCCATGAGCGATACTGTTAAGTGTTTCCCCTGGACTGCTGGGCTCAATGTCGTTAACAAATTATACCTTTTTTTTTTGTTTTTTTTCAGAAGACTTTGCATTTACAGAAAATACCATTAATCTTTTTGCTCATTCCCACACGTTAAATACAATATAACTAAAATTACCAAAAACTGATTTTCTTTTGAAATTTCAAGATAGTTAACCAAAAACAAATGTGACTTTTATTATTAATTTGTGGTTCTTGCTTTGGCATTAACTCACCATTCAAAAATTGCAACCAGCAGGATTCTGGACCTCATTCAGAGTCGGTCGAAACGGCCGCACGGTCGTATGCCAACGAAGTTCGCTATACTGCGCATGCGTAAAGTTCGCAATGCACGTGCGCAAACTAGCCGCTACGATCAGAAATTTCTCTCTCCTTGAACACAGCCAGGTCGGTAGTTTGAGTGACAGAATGAGGCGTTTGTGGGTGGTAACAGGGGAAGGTGCTTGAAAACGGGGGAGTGGAGATCCGAACGCAGGCGTGCCTAATTATGCGAACGGCGTTTTATGGGAGTGCATACGGTTTATGGGAGTGCATAATTAACAAAGTAGCGTCATGGCACATGTGACATGGGAGGTTTTTACACTGACATGATCGTAGAGCTTAAGAGAGGGTATGGTCAACCTTAAGCTCTACGACCAGTTCCGATGGTTCCCGATGGTCTCGATTAATCCTTATATGGCCGGAGATGACGTGCAATGCATACGAGAAGGGGGCGTATTTTTTTGAATTCCGGCCGCTTCCTCCCCTTGGTCGGCCAGCTACCGATCCGAACTTAGGGACGCAACTTGCGAGGGAATCATTTGCATATCCAGCACCTTTTCCCGTACGACCGTGCGGCCGCTTCGACCGACTCTGAATGAGGTCCTCTATGTGTAGGTTTTCACCAAAGAAAAGGTACAATTTAAAATAACATATTTCTTTATTTTTTTCTTTGCAGTCTCGATTTAAATGCTAACCATGTGTAGGGATAATATAATATCTCTGCCCAACAAGGAACATCATATTTTAAACTAGGAAACCTACTGCATTAAATGAGGGGATATCATTTTTATTTTATACAATATGGTGGAGATCTGGGCTTTAGACCCATGCCATGAATGGAATTTCATTTGTGTGTGTGCTGTTTAAGTAATTTTCTGGTGACCAGAAAACAACTACTTAGGGGGCACATTGTTTAAAAGAGGAGATCACCAGACAATAGCTGCCAAGGTGTCATATCATTTGAAAGAGTTGACTCCCTGCTTTCAAATATGGGTGACCTCATGTTTACAAGTGCAATTGCGCCTGTAAGATAATACTTAGTGGCCCTTCCACCCACATACGGAAGCACAGCACAGGGTAATATTGTCTGGTCTTACGCTTGCAGTATTCTGTCTCATATCCTTAACTCTAAGCAAACAATGGAGCTTGTCCAAACAAAAGGAATGTAGAATGTATATATTTACGTTGATAGTCAATTTTAGTGGTTCATAAGACGTTGTAGGCACTGGAAAGCATGTTATGAAGATGGCTGCAGAGGATGAAGCCATGGACAGATTTGGACACTTGACAAGATAGACTGATTTGATCTGTGTCCATTTTCTACTCATACACACTTTTGGGTCTTTACTGCTGGAGCAGCACCGCTGAATTACATATTTGCCAGTGCTGTTGGGAGGTGAAGAGCCAGCACTTTCACTAGGCAAACAAGGTGGCTGTCAAGGGTGGCCGGATTTATGGTGGGCATTCAAAATGGAGTGACATAATACAATGTCTTTATTTTCACCACTGTGCCCCATTGCCAAGCGCCAATATGGAGGGAAAACAGCCCACGGTTGCATATTTGCCTTATAAGGTAAGAAGTTTGGGCAAGGCAGCACCAAGGGGCATGGGATGCACCTAGGAAGATTACAACATTGCTCCTTGTCCACTGACCAGATATTCATGTAGTTTGAAGCAACATTTGAATGAGACTTTTAAGGTACAGGGGCAAATTGGTCACCAATTCAAGTCGTTGAGATGGCTGTATTTCCAGGTAGTTTAAGAGCCAGATTGACGGTGTACGGAGGCCTGTAAGGCAGAATGGTATCATGAAGGTGGCGATGATAGGAGGGTATGGCAGATGGTGTTTATGGAACCTGCACAATAATTTTCTTCATAATTTATACAATTTATGCTAATTGTTCACATTATTGCAAGGTAATAATTAACCATCTAAGTTCCATTATTATTATAACTCCATTACTTCAGTAACACTTTTCTATCTTTCAGCTTCCAAAATACTGTCCTGGTGGGTAAAGTGCAACAGTTACAACAAACTTATTGTTTGAAAATTTTTGCCACAATGAATCATAACAGGATGCATGGCCACGTCATGATGGGTGTATGTCCTGCATCATGGCAAGGTCACTGCCAACTTCCAAAGGGTATGCGGCTGCATAGCTCTGACTTCTGGCTCAACCGGTACAATGCAGTCAAGACAGTAGGACAGAGCCCTCAAATCAAGACTGTCCTGCCAAAATCAGAACAGTCCGGAGACCAGCAATAATTGTGGCCATGTATTCTACAAATTGCATAATCCATTGCAGGCATGCATGAGCTGTGTCTGTGGCTAGCCAGTGATATCCTTAGCAAGCTGCCTGTTTCCTGGTTGCATCATCCAGTGTTTGAAACCTGTCTGCACAGAGAATACAGTATAACACAGAACCACACACAGCAGTACTGTGTTACCCATAGCAACAAATCTAACGGGATTACTCCACATGAGGTCAGACAATGCCATTTTCTAAACAGACGCTTAGAGTGGTTTATGTTGTACGCAAATACATATGAATATGTGGGCCTAATAATGGATTCATTTAAAGCCACTAGTTGAAAAGTAAACATAGTGCATTTTATAGATTACAAATCAAATGCATTCACCTAAAAAGACTTACTAATAGGCTACACATCCCATTTCTAGGCTCCAAGTGGATGAATTATTTTGCAGTACTGACTGCCTGTACTATGGCATCGCGCTCTTTTTGTACATATGCAAACACTCGCCAGCTACCCATACGCACTGACCTCTAGTACTTATACTGTATAATGTAACACAGGTGGTGAATAGTTTCCATAAGTAACCAGATTAATATAGGCGATATATCGGCTGTTGAACACTTTCCGGATGCACTGTATAATGTAGCACAGGTGGTGAATAGTTTCCATCAGTAAAAAGATTAATATAGGCGATCTATCGGTCGTTCAAACAATATGTCTGTTTACAATGTCGTTCACAGACATATCGGATCGGCCCTGCAGCACAGCAGATGCCAGATATATCTGCATACAGTATATATCGGTGCATCTGCTGGTATATATACGTGCGACCTGCTGATCGCCCGTACACATGCTGCTGGGGACCCGGTGGTGATTGACATTCCAACTGCGGAGGCAATTTCAAATGCCCGCCCCGTTGTGATGTAAACGCAGACACATCGCCCGAATGATTGGTAAGTGTGTCTGCACTTACCCGTCGGCCTAGTGTGTACCCAGCTTTAGCCAAGCATCCAGGAAGTACCCCAGGCAATTCCACTTATAAAATCATAAGTGTTGGCAATAACCCTTCAGATGCCCATTTCCCAATATTTCTATAACATATACACCTACATTTATAAATAAATAAATAACTAAATACACATATGCTGTAAATATAGGTCTTTGAAAAAGAAAGTGCATCCTATTTTAAAAATGTGCTTGTTTTACTTTCGAACATGAGAATGTAATTAACTATCATCTATTCATCGCCAAGTCCTAAAATGTTAGAAATCTAATCTGTGGCAAATAGTAGATTTTGCTTTGACATCAAGAAGTGCTGCCCCCTCTGTATCTCAGCAAGACCCCTGACAGTTGGCCCGGTGCACTCAGGTTTCAGGTTTACATCAGCAATTGATTGCAGAAATCGTGCAATTTGCAATTGATTGTGTATAAAAATCTTTCCCTTTTTCAATCGATTGCAGAATTGCCACAATCGATTGAAAAAGGGAAAGATTTTTATACACAATCGATTGCAAATTGCACGATTGTATGGGGGCCTTTACACTGTAACAAGTGGAAATTACATCTACAGTGGTCTCAAAAAAATAGTGTGCTGCTCATCAGTCTCGAAAAGGGAACAAGACCATTTTTACAAACAATATGAAACCTATAATACTATACACATTGTAAATTATTTACATGAGGAAAATACGGACTACAGAAGCCAAAATCCTCATTTACAATGTAACTTAGACTGATCAACTCCCGCTAAATAAAACAATTACTTCTAGGTATTGCTGCTAAAGATGATTCTACTGAATCAAGGGGTGTATTTACTTTTTAACAAATGGTTTCTGTATGTTACATTTTGTTCAACAAGAAATATTCAATATGAGATTAGATTTATAAAATTTTAGGATTTGGTGAGGACTAGATTATTGTTAATTATGTCCTGATGATAGATAGATAGATAGATAGATAGATAGATAGATAGATAGATAGATAGATTTTTATATAATACACACACATACGACAGTTGGCCAGTAAGGAACTGACTGCTATACACTCCGTCTTGGTAGGACTCTTTATCTTTCTGCTGCAGTATATTTGTATACTAAATGAATTTTGAGGTAGGTGCTTTGAATGTAGATAAGGTGGTTTGAACTTTAAATGAACCCCTGTAGGTGAAGAAAACTACTCTGCATTTTAAATTATTTTTTTATTTTCACTGTAAATAGAAATGTTCAGAAACCACATAGGAAAGAGCAGCAGTAAATAGTCGCTAACTCTCCCTGATGGCATCGTTTCAGGTTTTAATGGTAAGTCACAAGGGGACTAATGTATTTTTTTTTTTTTTGTTTGTTGGTTATCAATTTAATATTTGTTCCTGATGTCTATAAATGAATTGTATGGTAATATTACAGTATGATAATGACCAGTTGAGTTACCTAATTTGTCAAAAAATTTTTTTTTAGAAAAATAAAATTGTATTTGGTACAAATGTTATGTTATAGCTGTCAGAGAATGGCCAGTATATTCTTTCCAGACAGCCATATCTAGTTGTCCTGTTGAATTACAAAGTAGTGAATCAACTGGGGTAATAGGGTGATAAGATTACAAAGTATTGCTATTAAAACAAGTGAATTCCAGTTAAGCTGGGTACACACCTAACAGATATATCTACAGATGATGGTTGTTCATACACCCTGAAAACCATCATCTGTCATCTGGCCACGGGTTCCGCTGGCCAGGGGTCGCGTTTCAGCATCCTCCCTGTGGCATCTGCCGCAAGTGTATGGACAGTCGCCTGACCATCCGTACACACAGCACTATGAGCAGATATATCTGCCATCGGCTGTGCGGTCCACAGGTGACGAGATATGTCTGTGAACAACGTCGTTCACAGACATATCGCTGGTACGCACTGGCCGTAGCATACACACAATATATTGGCCGTTCAATTGATCGGTTAATATATCTACCAGTGTATACACAGCAGAGGACTCTTAGGGGTTTATGTACTAAGTGTCGAGTTCTAAAACCTGGCACTTCCGATTGTGTTTGTGTCCGAAATTTAAAAGGGCAATGATTTTACTAGCCAAACAGGGCTAGTAAAAGCACTGCAATTTAAAATTTTGGGCTTAAACACGATCGGAAGCACCGGGTTTTAGAACCCGATGCTTAGAAAATAAACCCATTAGTAGCAGCACAGCTGTAATATAACTTACTAGGCACAAACACATGTATAAAGACATGTATAGTGAATCCATATGCAGTCTAATGCTTGTCGGCAAATACTAGGTCAATTTTATTTAATAACAGATAGCCTATTTATTATGAAATATAGGTGGAGTCTCCCATATCCAAATATTCCGAAATACGGAATATTCCAAAATACGGAATTATTTTGGCATGACTGAGATAATGAAACCTTTGATTGTTGATGGTTCAATGTACACAAACTTTGTCTAAAGCACAAATTATTAAAAATAATGTATAAAATGACCTACAGGCTGTGTGTATAGGGTGTATATGAAACATAAATGAATTTCATTTCTGTACACAAACTTTGTTTGAGCCACAAAATTAGTGAAAATATTGTATAAAATTACCTGCAGGCTGTCTGTATAAGGTGTATATAACACATACATGCATTGTGTGTGTATATTTGTGTCCCATTCCCAAGATATTTCATTATAAAATACAAATATTCCAAAATACGGAATATTCCGTTATCCAAAATTCCCCTGGTCCCAAGCATTTTGGATATGGGAGACTCAACCTGTACTTTCAAATTAGACCCTGTTTCAGTGGAGCTTACAATCTATATACCCTATAGCAAGGACAATCGCATAAGGTTTATTTTTGTCAGAAGCCAATTAACCTACCAGTATGTCTTTGGAGAGTGGGAGCAAACTAGTGCATCTGGAGCAATCCCTAGCAAACCAAGGGAGTAAATTCAACTATACACAGACAGGTCACTGGTCATAATTAAACCTATGACCTCAGCGTTGTGAGGCAACAATACCAAACACTGTGCTGCCCTTATCCTGGGTACACACTGGCTGATATATATTGGCCGACCAATTGATCGGTCAATATATCTGCAAGGATGAGTTTGAAAAATGACAGTTAGGAGCTGGTTGGCTGGTACTTTAGCTCTGTCCCTTTTATCTTCATCCAAGGCTTAGTAAATAGACTCCTTAATACCTTACAGCATGGGCTTGATATTTATTATTTAATTATATTAATTATTATTGGGGGAAACTAGACCATAAATAAAACAAAATATTCCAAGTGGATGGAAAGTGGGTGGAGGATCATAGTTCCACTTCCCACTGTTGCCAGAATGGGAATTTCGAGGAGCAAGTGTATGACACCGTGATCTCACAGTGAAAAGTAAAACTAATGCTGCATACACACGTAAAGATTTTCTGTCCAACCATCCAACTAGTTGATTGGTTGGAATGAAAATCTGGTAAGGTATGGGAGTAACTGACAATCAGCAATTTGCTCCTAACTGCCAGAAAACAGATGAAAATGGTCGTTAGACAAGTTTGTTAAATGTTTGATCTAAACTATTTGTTCAAACAACAGTTTTTGTCCATTTTCCAGCATTTGGGACAAATTGCTAATTGTCATTTGCTTTCATACCTTACCAGATTTTCATTCCAACCAATCAACTAGTTGGATGGTTGGACAGAAAATCTTTGTGTGTATGAAAATTAATACTGTAGTGTAATATACTCAAGACTGCAATTAACAGTTACATATTCACTATGAGTCAAACATTATGAAACCCTTTTCACATTAGCTAAATTTGCTATATGCTGTACTTTTTATTAAACAGCTGGACAACTAACAGCAGCTGGAAATCAAGTTTATCTACCACCACATAATAAGTCTCTGGTCTTCTGATAGGCTCACTTTTTATATATAACTATTCTATTCTAAATTGCATGCATAAATCCCTTTTCAGGAAGAAATGGAACAAAGTATTTCTTGTTTTCCCTGAAATAGTAATTTTTCTTTACTGCCTAATAAAATACTTTAGATCTCATTGTTGCTAATCGAAAATACATTTCTGATGAAGTAATGCTATCTGAATCCCCTAAGATTTAGCTCTCAGAGTATTGTTTTAGCAATTCCATAGGAAAATAATCACCTTAAGGCAGAGCTTGAATGTTAAATACTTGAAACTGATTATTTATTGGAACCAAACCCACCTTCTGCTTCTTAGCTTTGGATAGATTATAAACATATTTCATTTCCTAGATCATATCAAGATGTATGATACATGCTACACCTGTATAGGCTTAACTCCTAAATATATGACTTTATATTACAACCTGATTTAAAATATCTTGTTTAAAAGTCCCTCCCAGACAGTGGGGGAACATTATCATAGGCATGAACTTCCCCTGCACTGTCACATATCTCACCTGATCATAGATAGCAGATGACACTCGGCCCAGACTACACAAATGCCGGGCTGAGCCCACCCCACCCCCCACACACACACTAGGCTACAGGCCCCAGTATTCTGAACCAGGGCTCTACCCCCTCTTGTTGCATTGGCTTCCATCAGGAGTTATGTCTCAAGTTGCAGATATTTTGTCCAAAAAGTTAGGAACAATGTTTCTATCTGGTGTTTTATGGCTACAGTGCCTAAAAAAATACTTTAAACTAGCAGTGTGGTCTCTATCAAACCAGGGCACTACCACGGGCTTATTGCATTACATTCATTTTAAGTATGACATATCCATAGAAAGCCTATGAAAAAGATGTGCAGAGAGGGTGGATGGGTGAACGGACCGGTGCAAGTTTTCCAGGCACCCTACGCAAGGCTTCACCCAACCACACATGCTCCCCGCCAGTACTGTCAAACCGCTGACATGCCATCAGACCTCATCATATACCCCTTACATACCATCTAACCTCCTCACAGGCACCTCACAAGCCCCCAGACATCAACACATGTCCCTGACATGACATCAGACGTCCTCATATACAAGGTACATCACATCAGGCCTCCTCATATACCCCTGACATGCCATCAGACCTCCTCATTTAACCTGGACATTCCATCAGATATCCTCACATGCTATCAGACCTCCTCATATGTACTTGGCATCAGACATCACCACGCGACCCTGACATGCCTTTGACATGTCATTAGATCTCCTCATATGATCCTGACATAATATCAGACCCATTATATCAAATTATTTTTAATACAGGAGAATAAATACATTGAAAAGTACTGTATGTGGAAAAAATAGATGCATAATTCTGCACTTTCTGTAAATTGTAACTTAACACACCAATGTCTTCATCAAAGCGAGACACAGTGTGTTGTAGCTGTTTAGAGCAAGGGAGTCTGAGAACCAAACTTTTACTGTGTTTGGCGGCCTGCATCAAACAAACAGAAACAATTATCCTGAGAAGAATATATATATATAGAACATCAAGATTTTGGTGAATTTGGGGATTTGACGATACCATACTACACAACAGTTCCCACATCCTGTTCTACCTATGTGAAATGTCCCTCTAACATTATATGTTACTAGGGGATTTGGACTTTCAGCGGGAGGCTTTAGATGTTGTATTCCCTACAAACCTTTGAAACATTACACTCACCACTTGGCAGCACAGCTGACCTCTGATCTCTATGGTTTACATGGTACACCTCATAGGGAGAACTTGGCTAGATATATTCCTCTTTTCTGTTGGGCTCCTCCTCTCCTAGCACTGCTTACATTGCCACTGCCTACCTGAAATGCCATGTTTACAAGGGCACTTCTGCAGTGCATAGCTCACCCCAATATAAGCTCATGTACTCTTAACTGCCCTGCACTCTCAGTCCTTCCTCCTCCAAGCTGCTACTGTCAGAGAAGTGAACAGTTGCATGTCGGGCTTGCTCCTTAGACATGTAGTGTACAGATGTGTCCACATACATCTATCCTCCGCGCACTACAAGCTGTGCTACACATAACGTGGGAGCTCCATGTGACTCAGTAACGCTGAGCGTTTTTTCGTGCAACTTTTTACCTTCAAATATGTCTTGTTTGCACTGTGATGCAAATAGTTTGCACAAGCAGCTTCTGCTGATTAAAATGATATTAAGCATGCCTCTATTCTGTGTGCAACTGCGGGTGTATCTGCATACGAAATGATACGTTACAGTGTTACAGCCTATGAAATGCAAATACACCCGCCGTCGCTCACAGAACATAGGCATTTGAGATTGTCGTTGGCAGTGTGTTTGGGATCATCGTCTTGTGGAAATGTCCACCCTCGTTTCATCTTCAGCATCCTGGTAGATGACAGCAGATTTTTTATCAAGAATGTCTCGGTACATTTTTCCATTCATCCTTCCTTCAATCATATGAAGTATGCCAGTACCGTATGCTGAAAAACAGCCCCACACCATGATGTTCCCACCTCCAAACTTCACTGTTGGTATGGTGTTTTTGGGGTGATGTGCAGTGCCATTTCTCCTCCAAACATGGTCTCATCTGACAAGGTACATATTCCCAGTATTTCACAGGCTTGTCCAAATGTTGTGTAGCAAACTTTAAACAAGCTTCAACATGCTTTTTCTTCAGCAATGGAGCCTTGCTTGATAAGCATGCATACAGGCCATGGCGGTTGAGTGCATTACTTGTTGTTTTCTTTGAAACAATTGTACCTGCTAATTCCAGGTCTTTCTGAAGGTCTCCACAAGTGGTCCTTGGCTCTTGGACAACTCTTCTGATAATTATTTTCACTCCTCTGTCAGAAATCTTGCGAGGAGCACATAGTCATGGCCAGTTTATGGTGAAATTATGTTTTTTTTCTAGTTTCGGATTATGGCCCCAACAGTGCTCATTGGAACATTCAGAAGTTTAGAAATCCTTCTGTAACCAATGCCATCGGTATGTTTAGCAACAATAAGGTTGCAAAGGTCTTGAGAGAGCTCTTTGCTTTTACCCATCATGAGATGTTTCTTGTGTGACACCTTGGTAAAGAGACACCTTTTTATAGGCCTTCAGTTGGGATTGAACCAGCTTATATTAACTTGCACTGACAAGGGGAAGGATTGCTTTGTAATTACTGATAGATTTCAGCTGGTGTTTTGGCTTTCCATGCCTTTTTGCACCTCCCTTTCTTCATGTGTTCAATACTTTTTCCCTGTATCATTTCACATTGTTACACATTACTTAATTTATGGATATCTATGGTTTAATTTCTCTGCATGTGTGGATTGCATGGGTTGTCGCTGACATTTGGTGAAAACTTCATTACAATAGCCCCATTACAAATATATCTACTGAGAAAAATGTTGATATGTTCAAAACTTATTTTACCGTGTGTGTGTATGTATGTATATGTATATATATATATATATATATTTTTTTTTTACATAGTCAGAGGGTCCGGCACTCCCTAGTACTGTGCTTTAGCTTGCAGAGGTGCCTCCACGGGTATAAGTAAAATGTAATCCAAGGTGCGGCACTCTCCTTAAATAATCACACTGACAGCAGGTAGCTTAATCAACGTTTCAGTACTTTAAGTTCTATCTTCAGGATATATATCCTGAAGATAGTACTTAAATTACTGAAAAGTTGATTAAGCTACTTGCTTAATCAGCGTGATTATTTAAGGAGAGTGCCTCACCTTAGATTACAATATTATATATAAAGTGCTTAATTTACCAGATGAAATTGTAAAAATTGATCCATAATATAGTAGATATTAGTCCTAACCATTATATGACCCTAACATTAGCTCACGTTCTATAACCACTATAACCAGCTTTACAATATATGCAAGTCCAAGCCCTAATCAAATCATAAATCTAGGCGCTGTTTCCAAATCTAAACAGCTCTGGTTTCCACAAATTCTAGAAATACATCCATCTTTTAAAAAAATTAATCTGTACAGGTTTTGCTTTGCATGCTTGAGCAGAGGCACAGAGGAAGGTGGGGTGGCTGTTGAAAGAACCCGGCAGGGGCCTGGGCCAGCTGCAGAGGGGATGGTGTAGTATTTTACATTGTTTTTTTTATTCTGGAGGTGTCATGGCCACACCTCTTGAAGTTGGTCCCACCTCCTCAGTACCCGGGCCCCCATGGATGTCTGAACGATCTTGCGCTTGATAGAACATAATACACTCTATTTTTGAGTTACCAATCATATTTTGCAACTTATATAGAGGTCCAGTAACATGTCTTTTGCCTGGGTTCATTAACATATTAAAACTGCACCCAATGTAATAGGAATAAAAGGAACCTTTTCTATGTTTTCTCTCCATCAGTCAATTGCTTATCTTCTTTTTAAGAAGACCAACAAGTGCTTCCCTTGAAGAGTTAATTTGACAAATCACACAGTGAATCAGCAGGTGATTGTTGGGATTTCATGGTACAGCTGACAATTTTGAAACACTGTAAATAGGATGTAGACAGTCGAAAAAGCGACAATGAGAACTGGGACAGTGTTAAGCCGCATACACACTAGATGATTTTTATGAACGATAACGATATTGTTCAGTGTGTATGCAGTGAACAACCAATGATGCGCTCTCCAGCAGGCCGTTAGCGATGTTTTTTGTCGTCCGTACATGCAGGCCAATTTGACCATATCGTCAAGAATTGCCTGTTCAGAGATGTGGTAGGATGACTTCACTGAAGATATCTATCAGCGTGTACACACAATATCGTTTGTCCTGCACTACAGAAAGCTTGAGGGAAATATTTCACCAACATCGTTCATACAGCAGCACAACGTCTAGTGTGTATGAGCCTTTAGGTCCAATACTGTCAGCTTTAAAAAGGTCAAATATTTGCTTTACATGTTTGTAGTTGTAGAGCATGCACTGTTAAAATGCTTGAAATTGCATTATTAAGTCCGAGTACAGCCTAACACTGGGCCTTATTCAGAGATGTACGTAAACCCGATGGTTTGCATACATCTCCGATGGTATGAGATCGCTGGAAGTACCCCCTAAGCCGCAGCATGATTGACATACTGCGGCCGTCTGGGGGCGGGTACTGGGCGGTGATGACAGCGTTCTCATAAATGGGGGCGTGTCGTTTCCCTGTTTTCAAGGTGTGCAGCCCTTGCATTGCGACGTGGTTTATCCAGGTGCACAGCTATTGCTATTTCTTATTGTATTCCCAACTCTGAATCAGGTCCACTGTCTGCACAGCATTGCATAATATGTATGCGCTATATATATATTTTAACATTTTAATAAAATAAGGGGTCTATTTACTAAGCAGTGTTAGGAGACAGAGTGAAAAGTGATAAGAAAGTGATAAGGTACCAACCAATCAGCTCCCAACTGTCATCTCACAGGCTGTGTTTGAAAAATGACAGTAGGGAGCTGATTGGTTGCCACCTTATCACTTTATCACTTTTCACTCTGTCTCCTAACACTGCTTAGTAAATAGACCCCTTAGTATTGTAAATTAAAACTTTTGATTTGGAGCAAATAATGAGATTGCCTTGAAAAAACAAAGACATATGGTTGCCCTGTATAAGTGGTAGTGGGATAGAGGAAGGGGGTCTAGTCCAGATCCTGCAGCAAAAGCCAATTTTGTTAGATTAACCAAGGAGTAAAGATCCCTGCAGGGGGTCTGTCCATTTACACTACATCCTGGCCCTATATTCTCTGTGTAGTCAGATTTCTTACAGGGCTGAAGATGATTATTATTACTGTTGGGGTTTGTTACCCATTACTCTGGTTCAAGAATTAATTAATTAAAAGGTCTGATTAAACAGGTCACTGATTTTAAGGACCTGACAAAGATGTGACCATCTTCCATGAAACTCAGACCACTCAGATCTCACCTTCATTCTGAAAGTTTGTATTTATTGCAATCTCTAGGTGAGCTATGCGGGGTGCCAGTAGTGCCACATTTATTCTTTAGCCATGTATGCACTCTCACCGGGTCACAAACATTAGCTTATATACAGCTACATCTGTCACTACATTTTACACATGCAGCCTGAAGCAGTCACATTTTTATCTGTAACAACCAAGCTGTCCATTTTTTCCTGCAGGCCTATTTTCTGCCTCAATGAGCTGCATAGGAGATCTATGGATGCAAGCAACTGCAAGCTTAACGTGCCCAGCTAACAATCCAGAAATCATCAATTTAGGAAACAGCGGTCCTCCTCCCCTCAATTACTCTGAATGTAGAACACTATCAACACTTGATACTGAACCATCTACAGGGAAATATCGTCTTTCCTGAATTTTCAATAAGATGTAATCCCTAAGAAGGAAAGGATTTCTAAGGTGAGGGCCCAGATCAATTTCGAACAAAAATTGTATATGGTAGAACTGTACAGTGAATCTTCAAGGGCTTAATTAAAGCAACCAATACATTGCTACATGGCTCATAAAGGAACACCAGAGCGTGTGGGTTACGACAAGCTAAGACTTCACATCGGGAGTGAAGTCACTGGAGGCACAGCCAGACTGACCTACAGTGACAGAGAAGTAGGAGGAAAAACCACTATGAAAACAATGTTGCTATTATTTTCATATTCTGCTGATATGTCTTTGGAAAAAAAAAAACCATGAACTTCAATGAAATTCCCATATTTCACAGAGGATGTGACCTTTACTATGTTGTGGTAAAATTAAACTAGGAAAGTGATGACTATGTGTCCCTTTAAATGTCAATTGTGGATGTTACTTTTTTTTTTATTGCAATAGAATCTGTAATGCTCTCCACAAGATTAAGTTGTCAAAGAAAATGATCTGTGTATCTGTGCGAATTTCATCTTGTTGCACAGACTATTGCAATATGCTATATGTAATATTTATAGCGGCAGTACATGTAAGTGGTGATTTTACGCTCTCGTCTAAGCAAGCATAGTAATGCACAGACTCCCCAGGCACAATGCCGCGTCCAATTTACTTTCGTTCACACTCTTCATTTTATGGGGTACTGAAAATTACAAAATAATAAATATTCTTCAGGTCAAAACTCATTAAAGCAAGGGCCAGTGAAACAGACACACAGCTATCAGCCCACACACATTGGCATTATGGGGTCTACATGTCTGCAACCCTTTCAATGCCATGGGTTGGGTGGTGCATGTCTGACAAGAATGAAGCTGGGTACACACTACCTGATCCATTGCACGATAGTTCTGACACGTATCGGAGATGCACGTGCACCGGGTACGCCGCTGCACCCGCCACCAGTGTCCTCCAGCCAGGCGCCGCAAGGGGGCTCCAAGCCAGACGCCCGATGAGATTTTATTGCCAGCAGGCGCCTGGCTCCTTCCTTGCAGCGCAGCAGTAGCTGGAGTTCTCTCCTAAACTCCAGCTTCCGGCTCTCCCCACGGGCACTATGGGAGAGATGTCATGATGTCTCTCCCATAGTTCCGAGGAGCAGCCGGGCGGACTGGACAGTGGCGGATATAGGAGCGGGGTTTAAGGTAAGTATTGTTGTATTTTTTTTTGTGTAAGTGGCACCACAGGGGCAATACTATGGGGGCATTACCATATGGGCACTACTATAGGGGCATTACTATATGGGCACTACTACAGGGGCATAACAATGGGGGCATTACTATATGGGCGCCAATGCTCTCTCTGGCACAGGGCAACAAAAAAGTCTAGTTACGGCTCTATGAGCACTACTACAGGGGCATTGCTATATGGGCACTACTACAGGGGCATTAGTATATGGGTACTATTACAGGGGCATTACCTCAGGGGCATTACTATAGGTGCACTGCCGAAGGGGGCATTACTATAGGGCCACTGCTGCAGGGGGCATTACTATGGGAGAATAACCAGGGGGGGCGCCAAATTACTGTCTTGCCACGGGTGACAAAATTCCTAGTTTCGGCCCTGCTTACAGCCCCCCAAAATACCTGACCCACTAATTTAAACCAATGTTCCATTACTAAAACAGGTGAAAATGTTACATTTTCACCTGCTTTTGTAGAAATTATGTGATAATGAATAGAGCCCTGTAAGAGACAGAAATATCTGGGAAATGTATGGTATAATAGTATTCATATGTATGAACAGATGCCTGAAATACTGTGTCATAATAAGTGCTCACCTTTATTATTTGTTTTTCCTTTTTTGGAGGTTAATTTTAATTTTCTTTTAAGGATGACTGTTAATTTTGCTGCAGTCTGTTTCTACTCACTAAGCAGGGTGTTTTCTTCATTCCTCTTAATAAAACAAATACAAAAATCTGACTGCACTAGTAAATATTTTATATTTGGGCTGGTCACACACAGCAGTACTGCTGGACAACTGGCCCCCTTACAGCTGGACAACTGGCCCCCTTACAGCTGGACAACTGGCCCCCTTACAGCTGGACAACTGCCCCCCTTACAGCTGGACAACTGGCCCCCTTACAGCTGGACAACTGGCCCCCTTACAGCTGGACAACTGGCCCCCTTACTGCTGGACAACTGGCCCCCTTACTGCTGGACAACTGGCCCCCTTACAGCTGGACAACCGGCCCCCTTACTGCTGGACAACCGGCCCCCTTACTGCTGGACAACTGGCCCCCTTACTGCTGGACAACTGGCCTATTATCACAAAATGTGGCTCCAAACCAGCCTGCTGAAAATCCTGTAAGAATAGACTATGCTGAGTGTTATTCAGAATTTTAAAAATGTCCATCCCGTGGTAACTGCTTTACTTTAGATTTGGAATTTTATCATCAAAAACACTTTGTCATTACTCTTCTCTTTTAGGGATGATAATGTTTCTCTCCTCATTACTGTTATTATCTGTATCCGCATCTCCTCTTGTATATTAATTCCTGAAAACCTCAATAAAGACTGTTTATATAAAAAAAAAAAATAATGGCATTTTGAAACAATACTATGCTTATCTGATCCATTGGTGCTTCTGGGTGACTATCACATTTCCTTCCCGGCTACCGTCTGTAACATAGGATTGGTCAGCCTGCTCCATTTTTCAGTGTTGGTCACGGGTAGCAATTATGCATTCCACCCCCTCTACCTCCTTCCTCGTACTAACTTTGTGTACTTACAGACTGCTGCAATACAAATATGTAAATTTCTACAAATATCAGTTCACACATAGGGCTTTATTTACGAATTGGTGGCTTTTGTTAGCCGTCGCTTCCCAGCAGGTTGGAGTTGAAAATGTAAAATGGCTCTCACACGTCAGTGTAAAGCCCGGCACTCACAGGTGACATTTCAAATTTTCACCTCCTACCCGCAGAGAAGCGGCAGCTTACTAAAGCCGCCACTTTGTAAACAAAAGCTTTAAAAGGGAATGTACACATAGATTTATATAACGGAAGAATAGCTACCTCATCAGATTGCGAAGGGCTGATTCGGGGCATTGGTGAAACTTGTGGAGTTTTCAGCTGTGTTGTGCTATTTTCAGACACAAGTTCTCTGTGGATTGTTTGAATGTGGTTTTGGAGTTCATTCTCGGATTCAAATTTTACATTGCAACTAGAGCATCGGGTCTTCAGCATGGAGGCTTTATTTTTACCTTCTATATAGGGTAGGTTATCAGTTTGACATAGAGTAGATCTGTTAGTGCTTAAAACCATATTGGCAGTTGGACTTGCACTTTTGCTAAGATTAACGCAAATAGCACATAGACCATAGGGCAAACCATTAATATCGAGCTTCACCAGGTCCTGCTTGGATCTAAACTCTTTCAGACAAGAAGCACACTTGAACAACTTCTGTAAGTTCTGTGCACGGCCAGTGGACTGAATTGCAGATCCATTTCCAGTCTTCTGCATGTGAAATGTGCCATGAATCTTGAGCTCCAGAGTTGAGGTCACAGTCTGCATGCATACCACACAGCGAAACCCTGTCAATGAGTTCCTAAGATCTGGGTGCATTTGACAGTGTTCTAAAAAGTCCTCCTCACTGTGTAGAGGTAGTTTACAAATTCTACAGCTCCCAGTGTCCAGACTCTTACTGTGTGTGACTTTGTGTTCTGTAAGAGTCAACAAGGATGGAAAGCGTTCTCCACATATAGGACACATATAATGCTTCACTGGCCCCAAATGTGTCTGCATGTGCTCTCGCAGACCACTTTCGGAAAAAAAAGTACGGGAGCACACATTGCACTTATAATTCCCCTTTATCAATTCTGCTTTTTTCTTGACAATTGCACTTTCTCCGGGTCTGATGTTGTGATCTCTGAGCTGATGGTTCTGCAGAAGAGAATCCATGGTGTAAGCAGCTCCACAGATGTCACAGCCGTACATTGGTTCAGAGGTATCAATATCCTCTTCACTCCCATCATGACTATTATGAGACTCTTGATTGTTTGTCAACAAAGACTGAAGTTCCACCTCTTCTTTCTGAACTTTCTCAGGTGCACCATTGGTTCCACAGTTTGGGGTTTTGGCTTCAAATACACAGTGTTTTTCCCTCAAGTGCTTTTCCAATAAAATGATGGCGTGGAAAGCTTTGCTGCAAAATTTGCAGTTGTATTTTTTGCTGTGGGTTGTAATGTGACACTGTAGCTCTACCTCGGTTCCAAACGATTCACCACAGAAAATGCACTTGTGGATCTTTCCCTGGTTCTCCAGGTGATTGTGCTTCACGTGGAGCTGTAAATCGGTTTCCGTACGGAAGTCCCAATTACAGGAAGTGCATCGGTACACTTTCTTTTCATTGCTGTGTTTCACAGCCAGGTGGAGCTGAATGGAGACTTTGGAGTCAAACACTTCCTGGCAAAGGGTACAACGGAAGAAAACAAAAGTGTGCATGTCTAGCAAGTGCTTCTGCAGGTCATCCACTGACGTAAACTGTTTGTCGCAACTTTCACAAATGTAATATGTAGATGTGATCATAAAGTGAATAGTAACATGCTTCAGGAGAGATTCTTGGTTTGGGAAATCTTTGTTGCACTGAGGGCACGTCAGTTTTGGCAGAACGGTATCAAGATGAGTTTTTAAGTGAGTTTGAAAACCATCGAGGGAGGAATACTTGGCACCACACTGATTGCAGATGTACTCGCCTGCAGGTCTTGAAGGAGTGCCACCAACGGTCTGCATCATCTTTAAAGAGGATTGATCCAAAGAAACAGGAGATAAGGGACTCAGAGCTCTAGATTTCTTTCCATTATGGATGTAATTTAATGCCAGCGGAATATTCTTGTGATTTTCTTTAATATGCTTGTTTAATTTAAGGACACTATTAAAGATAGGAGAATTGGTACAATATGAGCAAGAGTATACTTCAACTACAGGCTCCTTCGGGGTACCTAACACTGGAGAACCAAAACGAGAACTGCTGAGGTCACAATGGACTTGACGAATGTGCTCCTCTAACGTGGAGTCTGTGAGAAATCCCATGTAGCAGTGGGGACAAAAGAATGCATTACTGTCTTTTGCAACCGGATTCGCAAAGCCATGCGAACTTCTAATGTGCTCCTGGAGCATGTTAAGGTCATTGAATATTTCAGAGCAAAAGTTGCACTGATACACCATGGCAGGCATAGTAGAAACGATTAGTGCTGGATCCTGAGCTTCGTGTACCTGTTTAAGATGTTCATTTAGATTATAGAGAGAAGGTAACACTTCTAAGCAGTACTGACAGATGTGAGCCTGTTCTGGTTTATCTAAATGCATAGTTTTAAGATGTATCTGAAGAACAGCCAGACTGGAAAATAACTGTTTGCTGCAGTAGATACAGCTGTATGTAACTTTTGCCTGTTTGCTTGAAGGGGCATGGACGTCGCCAGTTTGTTGGGAAGCCCTTTTCCGGCCACGAGTTTTAGTTAGTGGTGGAGCAACATCTACCATTGTTGAGCTGTCCACAGAAAGGTTTGAATCGGGGGTGGTGCTAGATACTGAGGTATAGCCTACAGTAACTAAGGAGGGACTGTTGCTGGGATTGCAGGATTCTGGATGCTGATGACTGTCCATATGGCTGTAGAGCTCCTCGATGCTGTGAAAATTCTCAGAACAAATGCTACAAGAATTCTTCTTCTCGTTGCTGTGCATTTGCTCCATATGATTCAACAGAGAGGTTTCTTCAACAAAAAGTTCATGGCAATACATACATTGGATAGCGGCTCTGTCATCATTAGGAGAGCATTCAGGGTGACATTCGGCTATGTGTTTCTGAAGATCCTCAGGAAAATCAAATCCTTCCTCACATTGGCTGCATTTCTGCGTGTCCTTCATTTTCCAATCCTCCATTCTAGCCCCAGACTGTGAGCAATCCTTATTTCTCTCATGAACCTGCATATGACCATGCAAAGAACTTGAGGACAGGAACCCTCGTCTACAGATGGCACATTTGTATGGCTTGTTGGAGGTATGAGTCTTTAGATGAATTTTAAGATGATCACTTCTGGAAAATGCCGCATCACATTCACTGCAGTGGTATTTTTTGTCTCCTGTATGTAGTTTTATATGACGATCTCTACTTCTCTTGTGCTTAAACAGTCTACTACAATATGTACACTTGAACGGGAGTTTGTCACTGTGGCTCTGTTCATGGTGTTTTAAATAGCTGAGGCGACTGAATGACTTGTCACAAAACTGGCAGGGATATGGCAATCCTGGAATACCCTCGTCTTCACCAAAGTCACAACCATCTCCGTGGCTGGGGGATGCCTGGTCTTTACTAGACGGTGATGATGCTGGCCATGAACAAGATGGATCATCATCTACATCTGCACCATCTGAAAGATAGAAAATGAAGATGTCACACATTGATTTGAGAATTGTGCAACAACTATAAAGGTTAGTGGTAGTTAATGGTAGTAGACTTTTCTCAAAGAAATAAAAACATGAAATAAAAGATGCAGTGTATGCTTAAGCTGCATTACGATCTAAAGTGCCCCCTTCCCTAGACGGAGACCAGGGGTTGCTCTCTGCTGCTGCCACTTTTACTAGTATCTTCTGTTTCTCTCACAACCCCGGCTGTAAACCAGGAGGGAAGATTTCAGCTTGGTTGCCATAAAAAGATGGTGAGCTGTATTGATTTTCTTGTTGTGTATTACTAACCCAGTAAGGCCTGGGAGAAAAGGCTGCATGTAGGGGGCTGTTACACATAAGCTTTTAGTCTGGAGCTCCAGCAATTTTGAGGGGGCTATTTTCATACTGTAGGTTGTAATGTAGTTTTAAAGAAGTCTCAAATCCTTTAGGGAATCAAGAGAGCCCTAAGTACCACACAGTTAACAGATACAAACTTCTGGCCCACTGGGCATATATATTATTAATATCTATTTATGTTCTTCATTTCTACAGATACTGTACAACCTTTGTATAGCTATCTCTATGCAGAATGTTCATGTCTAGGTGTAGCATTATGCTATTTCATAGAACAGTATTTAAGGTAAAGTTCAGCACACATGAATGTGTATTGTGTTCAGGTTCAAGAGGTTCCTCACCATTTCTTCCTTTCTGCATAAACATTAGCATGCTGAACTTCCTTAGGAAAATAGGAATTGCACTTTTAAGTGACACAGGCAAAGCAACAAACCGGAAACAGGAAAATTGATAAACTCTTATGGATAAAACGTGAAGATTTATTAACAACACAAAGTTAAACAATAATGCTAGCTAGTTGATAAGACTATGTGATATACCTTATTCAGTGTGTATAATATGGATATTGCAGAGATATTATTCAGATCAGGATATTAATCTTGGTATTTGAAAACCGTGTTGTGAAATTGTGTACTCCAGGAAAGTCTGCTTCAAATTTTAGGCCACCTACCCAATAGGAATGAAAAAAAACTTACTATCTGTGATTCAGCACCAGTAAAATCATGTATATTGGTATGGAACTGGAACCTATTGGTTCCAATTACTTCAAACCTTTGTGCAGTCAGAAGTATTTTGGGGCATTTTCGGTGTGTGTCATCCACTGATATTAGCCCTTGGAACCACAAGTGCTTGTCACCACTGCAGGTTAAACACACATTACTTTTAAGTTTTTATATACTGTACCCACTTTTCTGATTCTATCTTGCACCTGCTTACTTTTGGGAGAACTCCTCTGGAAGCATGGTGGTGCTATTTAAACCACATTCACAGAAATGGGCCAATTAAAATCCTGTTAAAATATGAACAACCTTTCTGTTCCAGGCTGAGAAGAGTTACGATGTGTACCCAGCACGATGTCTCGTGTGATGGGTCCCAGCATCGGCAAGTGCATACACAGTTGCCGATGCCGTAAACGTCGGCGCGAAAGCAGGGGCCATGCTGAATTCGGCAACATGGCCCCCACCGCCAATATTGCCTGTTGGACCTTCATGCAGGCCTGGCTGGCGATGCCACTATAGACGCGCGGGAGTACGCATTGTCAGCGACATAGCGGGTACACATTGCCCGATGAGGACTGTATGTCGTCCAATACGTGGGATCGGACGACATATAGTGGCCTATGTATCAAAGCTTAATGAGAGATAAAATTGTGAGAGAAAAGGTATTAACCAATCAGCTCCTAACTGTCATTTTTCAAACACAGCCTATAAAATGTAAGTTAGAAGATGATTGGTTGGTGAGTTATATCTCACAATTTTATCTCTCATCAAGCTTTGATACATAGGCCCCATAGTGTGTACCAGGCTTTACTGTGATTGGACAGATTTTCTTCTACTTTTGAAATCAAGAGAGTTCATCCAACAGAATTAAAGTACACCCAAGAATGGAACTTTAAAGATGTATAAAGTATAGTTTTTTTTTTTTATTGCAGTTATAGCTTTTAAAGAATTATCCAGGTATATTATACCCGCCACATCTATGCAGAGATTATTTTCTTTCTAAAAAGGCTGGGCGGGTGTAAAACAAATGAAACCTACGCTCTTTTAAGGTACAGAATTTTTACTAGAATCTTAACCCCTTTACTTATCCGCAGGAAACAGATGAGGATCATTCCTTTCCTGCATCAAGAAACTGATGACAACACCATCTCACTATCAATGCCAGATGGCAGCCTTCTAACTCTGTAAAAACAACCAAACGCCAGTCCTGGAAACATGCCCGTTACAACAATTCCTTTTATTACAAGCTGGAAATGGCAGGATTTGGGGGGATTTATTAATGCTCTCACACAAAAAGTTATATGAAGGGGGCTCTTCATTATGTTTCATCCAAAGTAACTTGAACACATTGCTGCAACCAACTGCGGTCAGGAAACTGGAAGAAAAATGTGGCAACAAACATGCTGCTATTCATGCAACAAAATATATAATACTAGACAAAACAGAACAATTATTTACTCATATCAACCAGGCACCTAAAAGCAGCAGTGCTTTAGTCACAGGGTAAAACACCTATTTAATCATAAATAAGCTATAAGGTTTAGAAAGCTTTACAAAAAAAAAAATCATCATTTTTATTAAAATAGTTCAGTATTAATATATGTGAAAAGTTAAAATTGCTATTTCGCCAAAGTTCTACACATCTCATAATGGTCACAATCTTAAAAGTCTCCATTCAAGCTTAACTTTTGCCTACTCCCTTACCAGGAAACAGTGAGATTTGAATGTGTAACCAATGGCCTTCTATACAAATTTGGTTAACAAAAAATCTAAAACGTGAAGAATTATGGGAGGGGAGTTAAATTTGCAGGAGGGGTACTTTGTAAACATTCCCCGTCTTTTATGTGCACTTTGGAAAGCTCAAAGGTTGTTCATTTTGCCACTATATAGCATATATATCTGTAGGGATATTGCTCTATGCAGTGCTCTATGGGGTCCGCTATGTCAGTATGATGTACCACAGCTTTTTCTCTCCACTTCTACTGAAGCTTAACACATGCTCTACAATCAGAGCCTATGTGCATAAGACTAAAATACACTGTTCTCTCATCTGTGAACATTATAGGAGAGCTACGGCCATTTTATGGTAGCACATTTGTAAGATTTGGTCATTATCACATGGTACATATTTTTTTGCCGCTAGATAATTATGTCACTGATTCAAACTTATATAAAGAATGCATAATGATGACTACATCTGTGTCGGAGAGCACATTTTTACGTGGTACTACAGATCTGTATCCTCTTCATACTTGCAAACTCTCCTATAAAGGTCCAGGAGAGTATAGAATTTGTGGGGGCTCTCTAGACAAAGTTGGTAAGCCTCCCAGTTCCGCCCACTTGCCGACTGAAGTGGGTGGCCGGGAGGTTAGATGATGGGATTCAATGTGAATCAGCCCCGGCCCCTGCTGTAAAATGCAGTGAATTGCAGCTTTGAACAGCAGTGGCGGAGCCGTGGTTATGTGTAGCCATGCTCCTGCTGTAAAATTCTGCTAATTGCAGATTTAAGCAACGGGGGCGTGGCCATGACGACGAGCGTGGTGCCACCCCCACAGGCCATCAGTGATGGTTTGCCCCACACATGGGATTATCTAGAAAAGATGGCACATGCACAATGCCAGAGTATTTGCTACTCCTGGGCAGACCCATCTTTCCAAATATATCACAGGACAGATGGTGCTGCTGGATGAGTATAAGGAGAGGGGGTGCCGTACGGGGAGCCACAGAGACTAAGACAAATGCAGTGTGAGGCACGGGCCCACCTCCAGGACCCACAGACACCACACCATACCTCCCAACATGACCCTCTCCAGGAGGGACACAATGCTCTGGTCCTGGACCACCCTGGTGATTTATGATTGGTGGCGGCTCCAGGGGGGGGGGGGGGCTGCAGCGCAGTCCAAAATTCAAATAGGGGAGTCACACCAACTGCCAGTGAGTCCCAGCCAGTGATGGTTTGGCAGCGTGTGAAATGACAGTTGGTGTAGCTCCCCTATTTGAATTTTGAACTGTGCTGCAGCCCCACCTCTTACCAGGGAAGTCCAGGACCAGAGCATTGTGTACCTCCTGGAGAGGGTCATGTTGGGAGGTATGCCACACACCCTGCACCCATGACAGATACGACACTGGTAAAGGCCCAATGTATATCACTGATTTTGTAATCTGTATAGTTCACCCAAATTTAGGCATCTTTTTAGATAATGGCTCATTGAATTAAGCTGTTTTTTTTTGTGAGCAAGAAAACCACTGGGGACTGAATACCAATAATTAGATTGCTGTTTTATAAGAGAGTAGTCAAAGAAATCTATTGTTAATCCATCTTTGTTATCCTACTTCCTGCATGAATCCCCTCCCTTGCAGCACCCAATATACGCTGCTTAGTGTAAATGTGTTTTCTGTGTCACTGTAAGTACGCTGCATATCAGATGGAAGCACTTAATGCTGCAATGTAAATTTTTAATTTTTCTCAAGCAGTTCAGTTGCTTCACACTAACAGGTTCTGCGAGAGATTCAATTCTATTCATTAAAAAAAAAAAAAAAAAAAAAATGCTATTTCTAAAGATTTGTCCGGAAAATCTATTTAAAAAATGCCAATGTGTATGTTTAGTATGTGCAGACGATTTTTTGGAAAGTCTATATTCATGTTCTTTCACCATTTCCATAAAGCACATTAAAAACAAGTGTGTGAACACTCACAGATGAAAGTATCCAACACTCCTGAGATTTCCAGTGGAAAGAGCTGGCTGACTTCTCTCCAAGCAGACAGGAATGCCCGTGATTTGGAGGCCTGAGTAAATAAAAGAGGTCCTTATTTCCTAATTTTGCTGGCTGTCCATGCTGCAGCAGTTTCTGTGTTACTGCCAAAGGGGATACAAAAACTGGAACTACACCCAACAGCTAAAGAACTGTCTTTGTTAGTAAGCCAGACTTTCCTGACCATCTTCTGGCAATAAAACTGCCATATCCTGCAAAGAAGACCTCCGTCTCGAGTTTGATCATTCTCTAGTCTGTCTAATAGGACTACACAACAGATTTTGCCGGCGCTGTGCTGCAAGAGGACAGCTGGAAACGCAGTTAGTGGCAGCACAACACCTGTTCAGTAATATTTATGGTAAAAAGTGCTAGATAACAGTTAAAACTGCAAAGCAATACCGCAGGAGATATTCCATACAAAGAAACAAAAATCCATGTTCAAAGTGTCTTTTCGCCAGCCATATGACAGCCAGTCTATGTGCATATGACATATTGGATGAGTGTATTATAGCTGCGTGCTCTGACTGACTGGCTGGCTGGCTGGTGAGAAGAAAAAAAAAAGGTTTAAAAAAAAATAAAAAAAGATACTAAAATAATTCTTAACTCTACAGCACAATAAAAATAGGAAAAAAATAATAATGTTTGACTGTTGCTATTATTGCATGTTGGTTTCTTTACTTGCGGTCTAGCGCATCCATTATTTTTAGTAGAGCATTAACTGTGAGCTTGTAGCATCCTAAAGAGGTTAGCAGTATAGTGTGCATTTTCCTGTACAATACATTCTCCACAATACATATGGCTAATAGCCTTCAGCATTATATAATAATATATATATATATATATATATATATATATTTAAAATACATCAAAAAATGCTCCTGTCTTTCCCCAAACTGCCCATGACAAACCACCCATCATTGAATGGTTTACTAGTGTTCCTCACAGTGGGTATGTGTAGGACATTATTACTGAACACCAGCAAATATTTACTTATTTTCCAAATCCTGCAAAATACTATCATCAATTGATGGACACTTTACCTTTCCTCGTGTGTATATAAATACCACCATTTCTCTTCACCCCACTCTCCATGATTGGCATATTACATTTATAGATTAAAATAATTCTCCAGCAAAAACTCATCTAAACAACGCAAAATGTTTTATGAAATGCCACAATATACACACATTATATATATATAAATCCACCAAAAACGGGACTGCACTCAGAGATTTAGTATGCAAAACATATATTGTACAAAAGCATCCAAAGCAGCAGCGACGTTTCGAGGTGTAACCCTCTTTCTCAAGTCTTAGGACTTTCTCAAGTCCGAAGGCTTGAGAAAGAGGGTTACACCTCGAAACGTCGCTGCTGCTTTGGATGCTTTTGTACAATATATGTTTTGCATACTAAATCTCTGAGTGCAGTCCCGTTTTTGGTGGATTTACATGAGATATTTGGACAGGCACTGGAGGAATCTTGCTGTTTATGTGACCGAGTGCCAGCATAGAGGGGATGTGTATATATATATATATATATATATATATAATCTGTGTGTGTTAGTTATATACACACACTGCTATTTTTTTGGAAATATAGGTTCAGGAAATGTGGGTGGAGCTATAGAAAAACAATTATATATAGTATTTAAAAAATAAGGCACTCAAAAGGGCCTTTAAAATTAAACTTCTTATGGAAAATACATTTTAGCCCAGTACATCATGGCATAGTTAATGAGAGGTTCCTGCTACAAAAATAGCACTGTTTGTGTGTGTATATACTCACTCACACAACGTATAATTAGGAGAGCAGGTTTAAATATATAAGTCCCCTCTGTTGTAACATGAGTCACGCATACAAACAGTAAAATGTAACTGCTAATGCTGGGCATACACTATACAATTATCTGTCAGATATCTGTCCAATCTGGCTGGTTGGAATGAAAACCTGGTAATGTATGGGAGCAAATGACAATAGAAATTTGCTCCCAAACACTAGAAAACGAACAATATTTTCCTTCCCACCAGACAGATTGGACAGATTTCTGACAGATAATTGTAGAGTGTATGCCCAGCATTAGAGTGTACATTTTTTCTGCTTCTAAGCATTAATTATGACTACATTCCCCATATATTATTGTCATATTTGTAAAATGTTGAATTTCAGCGTCATTTTTGTGTGTGGTGCATTTAATTTAAACTTTTAAAAATTAACAAGAAATGTAACGTGAGTCACACGGAATGACCCATATATATTATATAATTTTGGCCAACTAGAAAAAAAAAAACTACAAAACTATGTCTGCAGGGGGTATTACAGTTCAGTAAACACAAATGTAATATGCTGAATGTACAGTTGGCAAAGCACTAACAGAGGGGGATTTAGTCGTCTTGTTGACAATCACAATGTTGCCCAGCAGTATGGGGATACCGGAATGTGGACACAGTTATATGGCACAGTACTGCCAGCTGCGTAAAATGCTTCATGTCCCATTGCACACATAATGTCGTCTGCGTTCTGGGGTCCCCATACTGCTTGTTGACAAGAGATATGTATCACCTTTCAGAGATGGTTGATACACAAGTAACAATAAAGAAATCTCTGTTCCATAAATTGAATAGTTTGTTTGTGTATATATCTATAGGACGTTGCTTCAATCTATCATTAACAATTTGCATGTTCTCACATGATGACTCAAATACTAATACACTGAGCATTGTGGCTCTGCGAAGGCCTGTGACATGCTGGCAGGTCTAAATGGCATGACTAAAAGGTTGTGCTTTGGAGCTAGTGTGTCTTATCTGAATATTTCTGGAGAATAATAATAATAAAGAATATATACAGTATATATAATAATACAAAAAAAAACTCATAGCAAATTACATCTTCCAACTCAGAAGAAAATGGTAGCACAGAGGGGGTCCCCCTTTTTTTGTGGTGACAAGAGCCTTACAACAATCACATACAAATAAGTCTCTATTACTATGGTGGTTCTCCAACAAAAAAAAAACCCTGACACAATGAAAGTTTAAACTTATTTCTTCATTTCCCCTGGACAGAGCTTGTTGATATACCTTGCTACCTAAGCTGGATCTCTGAAATGGCACGCTGGTCTCTTAACTGCCCTTGGGGGGCTGTGTGTCATGTATGTGCAGTACTGCACAGCAATTTTTACTTAAAATATACCTGAATTTACAATAGATGTTTTCTAAGCAGCTAAAACCAATTGATTTACAAATCCGGCACATCTAACATCAGGGGCATTTTCTTTTTCTTGGCGGAACCCACTGAGAGTAAGGCTTCTAGAAAATAGTTATCATTTCCTGAGATTTACTGTAGCTAAAAAACAGCAGTTTAAATATATACTGCTGTGCTTGCTGCAGGAGTAACCAGAAATAAAAATGAAAAAGGATGGGCGATATGTAAGGGATATTTAAGTGATTCGAACACCATAACTAGCGACTCTGTCCACCTGCCTGAATGTGTCATATCATGTCGCTGTGCACATATAAAGTGTGCTCTTCCTTGCTTATATACGAGAAAGAAGTCAACAAGTCTAGCCAGAAAGACAATTAAAAAAAAAAGAAAGAAAGAGAGTGTTCAGATTAAAAATCTATGATTACACTTCAACAGACGGTTACTTCCAATGCCATCAGTCTATGGGTATAACACAAACCGACTGGTATTTGATTTTGGATGGGTTAGTTTAAGGAGCTACCAGGTAGGTAAACAGATGGTTGGCAACCATTGATGTTCATAATGCAATGGAAATGCTTTCTCCATTCAATGCCGGGCTAGCAATGGTTGCCACCATCACATGCTTCTATCCAATGCTGCAGATGTAATTTCTTCTGTATACACTAGGAAGGGTTGGCCGTGGCAAAGCTCTGTTGTGCATACAAGCGGACTTCACCTGTCCGCTGCACACGCACATCAGCATACCGTTGAAGGTTAAAAGGCGATGGCTATATGCCGTGGCATGTTACAATGACAGTCATGCCGCAACAATTTAATGATCACCTTCCGATGGCCGTCCCTACAGCAGCATATATGGGGGATAACTGCAAATATTAAGAATCCCCAGAATGTACCATGTAGGGTCACAGCAGATATCTCCAATATTTTCTGTGGTCCCTCCATTGTCGACAGCAGCCGCAGCCCCCATAGATTTCTATGGGGCTGCAAAGCATTCCAGAGCTTGGCCCCAATAGATAACACCATCTCCAGATGGCGTTGTCGTATAGTAGCCTATGGACTATATTTTGCAAAAATTACCGGGAGAAGGTCCATGGCAATGACCGCCGCACATATGTAGTCAGTAGATCACGCATGTGCAGAAGTCCAGTGAAGAGAGCGCTGCTGATGCGATCACTTCACTCCAAACACATTGCATGAACATGGTACTTTCGTGGCCCGTCCCTGCAGGTGTATATTGATACATTGGGGTGGTATTTAATGTCATATTGCCGCGAATAGCCGTTACCATTATAGGGTCTAAAACTTGATTATTGATAAATATGCCCCTTAATCATCAGTATATTTAGGCATATTACATAATTCTTTGCATCCAATTTTGAAGTAATCAACTTGCTACATTCATTCTCTTTATGGGCATATGAAATAATTTATTTGGGTCAGCTCGGATATATTGTGACTCAAGTTGAGTTACCCAAAACTTCTAATGCTGGTTTTCAAACAATATTTTTTTTTCCATTCTCGCTAAAATATCAACACACTTTGTCTAATCATGTTCTGTAATTTACATTTTATAGATGTAATTGGAAAACATGTAATAAGTGATGCAGTGGCATCACTATAGGTGGCATCACCTGGTGCAGCATGGTGATTTGCGTGCGTTGCGCGTACAAAAGGAGGCGTGACCTCACAAGCGCGAGACACACACCCTTTCTGTGTGACATTTTGGGGGTGTAATCATGTCACAACCCCAGTCCCCAGTTCTCGGCACACTGAGGGCATGTCCAGCGCTCTGAAAGCTGCACTTCCCGGCCTCGCTGCACAGTGTGGCTGCTCGGTGATAGCGTTCGAGAGGGTGACATAAAACTAGCAGGAGCAGCACTACTATTATATTTTGAGTTGATGCATCAAGTTGTTCAAAGTTTATGGTATTTGCCAAATGCAGCATCTTTCTCTGGGTCAGAAACACACCTTTTGAAAGGTTTTGCCACTTTTAATAGATAGCTCACACGTTAGGAATTCAGTAGCACTGTCACATAAATAGATTTCACTACACCATAACTTAATACCTCTCCTTTATTTTGCTTCAGAAAAAGTGGGAGATTCCGGGACACAGAGGAGCGGTTGGAGTAACTCACCAATGACTACTCTTTTCTTTGGTGCATTTTGCATATTTTTGGTGCAGTGGGCGGATCATTATGCCGCACTTTACATCATTAAGTCCCACCCATACCAAACTTCACAACGCTATCCTCAGCATCTGCTGGAGAAGAGGTCTGTAAAGTTGGCAACTAGAATATAAAAGTCTGTACATTGTAAGTGTCTCTTTGTTGTTTGCACAATACACTGTTTATGATTTTAAGTCTGGCAAGATGGGAATACCATTCAGCAAATGAGCAGAGATGTGATTAAATCCTAAACCTAAATATCCTCCTTTGGCATTATAAAATATTTGGAATGCAACACAATGTTTTCATTTACTTAAAAGGAGGGCAAAACAGCCCTAAACCAATGTGGATTATTTAGGATTTGTTTGTTAAATTCCTGAAAAATTATGATTTTTCTTTTCCTTTCAGTAGTGACAAAGAACACAACCAGTATTGTAGATGTGGGTATCCCTTACAATGCCGAACAAGGAAAAACAAATCCTCAACCAACTAGGATAACTCATTTTAATGTTATCGTATATACACATAGATACTCCCGAGTAACAATATTCTAACCATTCCTAATTCTTTTCTCATCACTGACTGTTGTCGGCACTCACTCATTCCTCTCATAACTTATTTAACTGCATGAAAACTAATACCCTCTGCACAGCATTTAAAGAAGAAACATGAACTTTAACAATTAATTTATAATTTACAGATGTTTTTTAAATCTATCAATATTTTAGGAGCACTCTTAAAGGACCAATTAAATGCATTACCAATTGGGTTAGTAGGGGGATTGCTTCATAAGGTTAAGTACATTAACTGTATCATCTGCTTGCTTAGTTAGATGTTCTGTATTGAGCAATGACAAACTGTTAAAGCTATCTTAATGTCTGTACATGCAGAAAATCATTTTGTAATATGCCTTTACACATTTACAGCAACCATACCTCGGGAGTCCAACAACATTCAATTGACACCATCACTAATACAGTAACTCTGTACTTGCCAGTGTATCCCACACCTCTTTGGTTTTATTTACATTCCACTGTCCACTACGTGGCACAAATGATGGAATTTTCATTAGTGGGATCAGGTTCTTATAAATATTTCACTGTATTAGTTAGTTACCAAAAGGAATCAGCACAATTCTAAGATCGGGCTTCTAGGATTAATGACCATCTATTAATGATTGGAATCTACAGCCAAAGCAACCTACAAAGTGAGAATTTAAGTGATCTGTCCTCAGTGAGAAACTGAGACTGGTGGTGAAAATCCTCCAATGCACTGACAATTCTGTAATGCGTAGAGAGGAAGTATAAAGCAGAAAACAAAAGCCTAGAATGCTGTGTCTATGGTATAGTTGTTAATAAAATGCTCCCTCTATTATATATGGGTCACTAAAATGCACCCTATATTATATATGGGTCACTAAAATGTTATTCCTATATCCTGGTCACTAGAATGCTGTCGCTTTTGCATACTGGTCTATTGCATAGTGGTGACTAGAATGTTGTCCCCGTTGCAAAGTGGTCACTAGAATGCTGTCTCTATTATATTCTGTTCACTGGAATGCTGTCTGTATTGCATAGCAGTCACTACAATACAGTTGCCATTGCATAGTGGTATCTAGACAAAGATTTCTCCTATTGTATAGTGGTCACTAGAGTGCTGTCTCTATTGTATAGTTACCACGAGAGTGCTGTCTCTAATGCATAAAGCCAGGAGAGGTAGTAACACTTGAAGATTGCGTGCATTGTCAGACAGACAGTGGAGGTCTCACTGCAGAAATTATAAATGGGCCTCCCACATTTCTTTACATGTATGGTGATATAAAATAGCCTTCCATTGCTAATCCTGTAAATCTACCCCGACATTACTCTATCACCAGCAAAACTGAAATATGGTAAATTTAACCGAAAAATGAACAGTTTTTTTCGTTATTGCAACACATTAAAAATTGGTAATCGCATATTTTGTTTTTGAATATACAAATAGTTTACATTAATAAAACATTGTAAGCATGACAGTAATATAATAAAAACAATAAAGACAAAAAAAAACTACATACGTGTGGTTTCACTTCTTGCTTTTTAAATACCTTTGTACATTACAATCTTTCCTCAGCATACATATCAATTAGAAAATATGTTAATCAGGCATATATAATCATATTAGTGGCATCAAATACAGCATCGCACATATAATACTGTGCTCTTATTCCTAGGAACTACTCGGTAAGTAGGCAAGGATCTAACGCCCCGTTTAAGCTCGTTTTTAAGAAAAAAAAATTTCTTTTAACACTGTTGTGGCTTTGTTCCAGTAGAAAAAAAAAAGAAAAACAATACTCATGCTCAAAGTGAAATGAAACGAGATCAGACTAAGAGCCAGCAGACCTGTCCCTGACAGTTTCCAGTCAGGAAGCTTACTGAACTCACAATTAACTGCCTGAAATCAAGGCTGCTCCAGACCAAAGATATATTATACCTCTGTTTAGTGGAGCTCTGAAACTCACGCCACTTCCTCCCTCTGCTTTGCAGTATGAAATACAGTAAATTAAGTGCTCTGTTGTCAGGGTTGCTGAGGAGATTTCACCAGCTCCTGGAATCACTGTTTTTTTTTTTCTTTTTAATTATTGGCTTCATTTACATCCTGTCCAGGATCATCTTAAGGTGTCTTATCTATAGCTACCAGGGGTTATTTTGAAGTCTAAGTATTAAAAGGATAATTTTTAAACTATTCTTATCTAATCGCTGAAATCTCCTTAGGCTTAGGAGACCTGCCTACATTTATCAGACGGTGTGTGATGTAATATCAGCTTAATTCAGTAACAAAAGGAATGTGTATGCAGGACACTGAAATGAATAAAGTAGTGCAAAGCTCAATTATTCTGGTACATGCAGAAAAGCTGTCAATACCCATCCAACCCCAGGATTTAGTAAAGACATGCAACATATTGTTCATAATAAACATGCAGGGGAGGAATTTTATACTGTATGACCTTTTTCACACAGACATACAAACAATAATGCAAGCAAATTAACTATAAACCCACATTCTCTAATAAGCACCCAAATTCATAAAGTGTAAAACACATGTTCAGCACCAAAATAAAGAAAGAATCTAGTAAGACATCAAAGGAGGAGTTAAATTGATGACCATAAAGTAAAGGTGACAGCAGTAGCTAATATTTGGTATGGTAGTAACAATATGGAAGATGTACTGTTAAAAAAATACCCTAAATGTCTGAAGTTTCAATATTACAAATGCATTAATTTGCAATTAAAATGCAATGCAGCAAGTATATTCAGCCTCATATGTTCTAAGTGTTCCTTTTGTAAAAGGTCATTTTTATTTTAGGAACAAACACCTTGCTCTTATTGCTCTAATTTTCTTCACCTGCAGTGTTAGCACCGATTTATACCCCTTTTACATCAAAATCCCGGGTCCGACCTGGGAATTTGAACACTGGTCAATCCCCGGTCAAACTCTGCTTCAGACCCAGTTTACACTGCAACTCGACTCGGGTTGTTCCTGGGTTTGCCCTGTTTACACTGAACCCGGGTAATCCTTGCTTTTCCCTATAGATGTCATTACAAATCTACTATAAGGGCTGACAAAAATGAGGTCACGAAAGGCAACAAAAGAGAGAGGTGGGGACTGCTTAAAGCATTGCAGCAATGAAGGAGCACGTGTGTGTATTCTTAATATCCTCAGGCTGGACAGACTGCTGTTCTGGCTGTGGCAGGTTGTGTATCAGCCTGCGTTTGTGGCTGCTGGTCAGGCAATGTGGTGAAGGGGGTTAAGCAGGCAAGCTATGGCAGCATGTGCCGTCTCTCTGCAGGGCACTGACAAATTACATCATCTGCCAGCGCCCCTGAAGCTCCAATCAGCATCTTTCGGAGCTAGCCGGGTAAAACAATCCGGCTAGCACCCGTTAACACTGCCGCATGACCCGGGACCAACCCGTTTTCAACCCTGCTCTCAACCAGAGTAGGATTGCCAGGTAAATCGGCCAGAGAAGGCCCGACCTGGATCGACCCGGCAAGAACCCAGGTTATTCAGTTATTGTAAAAGGGGTATTAATAAGAATACTAAGGTAGCTTAAGGTTTCCCACATCATGCCTTCTATTCATTCACACATCCCCCCTTTTAAATGATGTTGCCCCTTAGTAGTTGCTGTCTGGCAATCACTGCACAATAGCACCATAACATACATTTTCCATAGATGAGTTAAGGGCACTAAATGTTCCACACCACCCACTTATTGGCACAAACAGACACATGGAGAGAGGGGAGTTCCTTCTTTCAAGTGATATGCCCCATTAGCTGTACCCAACACTACACAAAACAATTGGTGTGTTATTTGTGATAGGAGGAGGTATAAATACATTTAGGATGTTTTCTGAAAGTTCAAAATCACCTGAAAAAACAAAATCAATAAATAAATCAGGTAGAATTTTTGTGGATACTACGTAAGTAGTTATTAATATTGATGTTGGAGTGTGACTAGCACAAAAAGTTACAAGTCACGGGGGAAGATTGTACAGGTGGTAGAAACATATTTGAAAAAGAAAAATACTCACATAGGTTATATATATATTCACATGTTAAACCTACCACAATAGTGCATGTGAGGGGAGAGGGAAGGAACATCTGTGTTTTCCAAGAGCACAACATGCCCATGTAGCCAATATCTTCGCTTTTACTCCTAGGGAATGTGGTGTTGGTTAAAATCGTTAATACTAATCTAAAATAATGGCATAAGTGATATATTGGAGATCCTAATGTAGATACTACTGGTCTCTGTCTGTATCCCACCCACCAAATACTACAATGTAAGAAAACTGTGTAATTTCTCAGTCACATTACTAGTATGAACAAAAGAAATCTAACTACAGCTGCCATAACACTAAACAGAATAAAAAGTTGTGCTCTGGTTCTAAACAAGAGGAAATTAATTTACTGCATCAGTGATCGATGTTTATGTTTAGGCAATTCTATTCCTCAGTATGGTAAAATTAGGCATAATCGTTGCAACCTGTTATGCCCAATCTGTCACTGAAATGCAAAAGCCTCTTTTCCTATTATTCGAGGAGCAATTTGGAGAAATTAAAACCATCTAAAAACTGAAGGAGGACAATTCTCAGAGAGAATCAATAGCCTGTGTCATCAAGCTCTGCAGTTATACTTGTAGCAACAATTCACTGTTCCTTAGTCCAGGATATAAAATACAGATATTATAGACCAGATAGACTACGGATAATTGAATACCTGGATAATTCCTTTGAGGTGGTCTGGGGCTCATTATTGTGACTAGTCCGTAAAAAATATTTATTTAAAAAGATTTAAATTATATTCCAGAATGGGTTATTAATGATGATACCTCCTTGAGAATCTCTTTATGTATTTACAGTAGCATTTTTAATGTGTATTTTAATTTGCACTAAATGCACAAAAAAAGGGAGATGCGATGCTAAAAGTGGTTTGCGTTAAATTAGACAAACCCAATAAGCATATTTATATATGCAATACCTACCTGAAATATTCAAAAATATATTCAGTGGCTTAAGGATAGCTCTAAGATATTTGAAAAGAATAATTTTCCTGTGCACATCAAGCTTCCGGTCTATAAGCCTAAGGAGCATAACAGTTGGGGACCAATTGTGCCAAATGAGTGAATTACCTCAAGGAACGCACCACTTATTCACTATTTACCTACATGGTTACCTACAGTTTAGCAACGGCATATGGAGTGAACCTAGAGCTTATCAAGGCCAAAATATGTTGGCTAAGAAAAGGTGCAAAAGAGACATTTATTAGTAAATACACATACGCACCATACAAAGCTCAAGTTCTAAATTAGCGAATTAAATTTTAAAAGCGTCTGTCTTAATACATTCCTATCGCCACCTTTTCATTATGTCACAGTGTATGCAATATCTTATAATATATGCACTTCAATGTGTGAGCCCATCCTATATCTCACATTTGGGTGAGTTTTGCTCTCACTGGTAGCTATGCATTCTATCACAGAACACTCATCACCAATTATAAAGATTTCTTTTTCAGGAAGCCCTATATTTGAATGTGATAAGCTGCAGTAACAATTTTTTGTTAGCTTAAGTAGTTCTCTCTAAAAGTAAGAGCACATGGGGTATTATTTTAACAACATTAAAAAAAAACTGGATCAATTTCAGAATTTATTTTGAGTTAAAAAAAAACAAGTACTGTGTTTTTAATTGCACAATTTATTTCATGTATGATGCAAGAAATAAACTGCAGAAAGCGGTGCTTTTAAAACTAGAGAAAGAAATGACTGCAATTACTCTGCTAATTGAACACACTTTGAGTTTTATTTTCTTCTTTTCTTTAAAAAACAACATGTGCCCTTCACTGAGCAGTTATTTTTCTGCTGTAGACACCCTAATCTTGTTTCTAGCACCATTATGTTTATTAATCAAAAATGTACGTTTACCAGTAGATCTAAACCATATATAAAGGATACATACAGATGGAGCACATTTTCTGGCATGGGCCAGAGACCCTCATTAGCAGAGTAGGGATAAAGGGCCCTGTTAAGATAAATTAGAAATGTAATATTCGTCAGGTGTATAAACTATAAATATCGTATTTAAGTTATAGTCCCAACAGAAAAAAATGTTAATTGGATTTCTTTTAGAATATTGCATCACAAATGCATCACTTGTTGGGTAGACACGAATACAACAGATTGGTTAGAAGACCGATCTGTCGTCAGAGCTCTCACTCTGACAGCAGAATTTGCCCGCCCAGTTGTGATGTCAGTGTTGGTGGTCTCAGCAATCAGACTGGGTCGCCTGTACACAGATGGCGGTGGCATTGGCTGTGCTGCAGGACTGACCTAATATGTTTGTGCACAATGTAGTTTACAGACATATCAGGTGTACACACCCACCGATGTACTCATGATATATAATTAGCCGATCGAACAAACGATATATCGACAAGTATCCAGCATCTTACAGCTTCTAAAGAATTGTCTTTGCACCTATTCAGTGTGCACAAAGGTGCTTGCAACGGAATCGGTATGATTTACCGGCGGACGGGATACCGGCAATCAGAAGACAGACAGCGGCATCTCGATGGTGAACATCCCGACAGGGGCCGGTGATTAGCCGAACCCTCCCTCTCCCCCCCCCCACGTGCCTAACCCTAACCTCCCCCCGATGGTGCCTCAACCTACCCCCCCCCCCATTCCCGCACCCTAACCTCCCCCCGTGGTGCCTGTGCATAACCCTAACCCCCATCATCGAAGCCTAACCCTCCCCCACACAGGCAGGTCCCTAAATATAACCCCCCCATCCCCAGCCTAACCCTTGCCGCATAATTACTTTCAGGATGCCGGCGGTCGGGATGCAGACATCGGTATCTTGTTCCCTTCGGGATACTTGCGTCGGCATTGTGCCGGGCGTTGGGATTCCGGCGTCATATCCTGATGTCTGGCATCCCATCTGCCAGCATCTTCACTGGATCCAGCTTGCAACAATAAGTGAAAGACTATGGGGTTGATTCAGAGTCACACACTGCTGCGAGAGCTTCAGCATTTTTCCCCGTAGTTGTGTATGTGACTTTATGCTATTGCGTGCATCATCCCTTTCCCTGGTGTACAACCATGTGTCTGACTGAGACTGAGACACCCTCTTTGAGTGTCTATAGAAACTATTACTGCTTGGTGCATCTTTAGACTCAACAATCAGTTGCGCCATCGAAACTTGCATGCTAGGTTTAGATTCTCTGTCAGAGTATGGCCTCCAGTGTGAGTATTTAATCGTCTGGATTTGCAATAAGTTCAGCGACACTCCTATAAAATGCCGATAAGTTGGATCATCCTCATGCGTCTAAATAGCCACCTCCCAGTCACCATCCAGAAAGCCCAGCACATTTCCAATACATTTCTGCGTCTAAATCGCAACTGCGCCTCTGTACATATACATCGTGGGACACATGTTAGACAAGTTTTACAGAATTTCCAGCACAGGCTGGAGCAAAAAAACCCAAAACGCTCAACTCTGACAAGGTCAATAAAAGTATGCATATATTGCTCTATTTCATCCTTGCAAACTTAACAAATGTACATTAGAGCACAATTATATGTATATGATTAAAGTAATAAATAATGCTAAAATATATAGATACAGTTTTTCTAGAAGGATAACTTTCACATTAGTAAAAGGTCTACATATACAACTCAGGGGATGCACTCACCAGACTCGAAAAAAAATTTGCAGGCTTATTCATATTGAAACCATAGTTTCAACGTTTTGGTCCTAAGTAAGATCCCTGTCTAGGACCAAAATGATGATGTGCTTTGCTACGGCTTATATGTAACTAAGTCCTGCTGATTTTTTGAAAGTCTGGTGAGTGCACCCCGATTCATGTTTCTGCATTTTGGAGCCCTTGGCTTCTTTTGGGTAGTCAACCCAGCATTACTATGACACGAATTACACGAATAAACACACACACACACAATTTTTTATTAGACCATCAATTCAAAGTGCATTCATCTTACATTGATTAATCCTATTAATTTGGGATTAGATTTTTCTGGACCTACAGTAAGAAGTTAATGCTAAGCACCCGTCCATTTTTCTTCATAGGAGAAAGGCTACAGTGGTTTGTTTATACACAGAGAGAACATTGTTTTCCGGTGTTCGATCTCTCGCCACTGCAAACCAGACATTGCTACATTATTGTAATAAAGAATGGAAGCACATTTACCCTACCAATATTTTTTACACACAAAATGCTTGTGGTTACTTTGTTTGAGAATGCAATAATTGCTTTTCTAAAATTTAGTGGCTGATGGTACAGGTAGAGAGATCGTGTCTGTAAAAAAATTAACGTTTTCTAACATTTTCCGAAGGTTATTATTTTTAGTTACTTATATAGAGCCAGCCTATTTCATTGTGCTTTACAACTGGTAACAAAACAATACTGGATGATAACAAACAAAAAAAAGGTAAGAGGGCCCTGCTCGCAAGCGTCAATCTATAGGGATAAGCGATACATATTGCATATTGGTCCTACCAGATTGCAGAGGTTCTTGGTTGGCTGAATGACCTAGTCACACAGGAATGTTGGCCTGGGGTCAGCGGGATGTGAAAGTGAAGAAAGAGAAAACATGTAAAGTTATGTGCGGACTGTAGAAAGGAAATGTAATTGGGTAGGAAAGTTTATGGAGGGTATGTGGCTGATTCTGGAATTTGATAAGCTTGCCTGAAGAGGTGAGTTTTCAGGGAACACTTGAAGGTTTGGAGACTAGAGGAATGTCTTATTGTTTGGGAAGGCATTCCACAGAGTGGATTCGGACCGAAAAAAGTCCTGTATATTGAATTTGGTAGAATACAGGTAACCAATGCAGGGATTGACAGAGTGAAGCAGCAGACAATGAAGATCAGCCTAGCAGTTGTATTCAAAATTAGACATTATTGCAATAATCAATGCAGGAGATACTGAGTGCACAAATTAGAGTTTTTGCAGTGTCTTCTGTAAGATATGAGTGTATTCTGGATATGGTGTATGTAACAGAATTTAGAAAAAGACTGAATGTGGGGAACAAAAGACACATTTCAGAGTCAAGGCTTGTACCTAGGCAGCGAGCTTGAGGGGTAAGGTTGATTATTGCATTAACAGTGATAGTGATATCAGGATGGCAAATGCTATTGGCTGGCGTAAATGTTATTAATTCTGTTTTGGAAAGATTAATATAATAATATAATTATGGTAGCCTGTCCATCTAGGACAAACACTTAAAGCCAGATGGCAGCAACCGCCACACCCCCCCTCAACTCACTGCCACTAATACACAATTAGACAACATGCCTCATCCTACCCCCCATCAACCCCCAAACCCACCACCCCTCACAGTGCTCCCTATTCCTCTACACTGCAGCAGTTCTTTTAAAAACCCAGTAGGACCAGAAATTATGAAAACAGAGGATGTACAGATAGAGAGAGAGAGAGAGAGAATGCAGATACAACAGGACAGTGAGAGCTGGGGGAAATGGAGAAAAATAAAGTGGCATAGAAGGGAAGGGAAATAACAGGGTTGATGCTGAAAGATGGGTCAGAACAAAGAGCATGAGATATTAGAAATGTGAGCGAAAGAGAGGGAGGGGTAGAAAAGATGGTGTGTTTGAGGCAAAATGGGTATAAGGGGACAGATCTGAGAGCAATTCAGTAAATGTGACAGATACAAAAGAACAGAGGATAGGATAATATTCTGAGTGAGCTGCACGGAGAGAAAGAGGGTAGCAGGATAGATAAAAATGGCAAAAAAAGGAATCAGAGGTGAACCTAGGCCTTCTATTACCTGGGTGAGAGACTCATCGTGGTGCCCATGTCCCAGTGGATAGTAGTCACCCTATACCTATATGACCACCATATAAAACAGACAGCATTAGTGACCACCAATACTACAGACTGCATTAGTGACCGCCATATACTACAGACAGCTTTAGCGACCGCCATATACTACAGACAGCTTTAGCGACCACCATATACTACAGACAGTATTAGTAATCGCCATATACTGCAGACAGTATTAGTGACCGCCATCTACTACAAACAGCATTAGTGATCGCCATAAAATAAGAGCAGCATTAGTGACCAACATATACTACATACAGCATTAGTGACTGCCATATAATAAGAATGGTGTTAGTGACCACCATATACTACAGACAGCATCATTGATCACCATATACTACAGACAGCATTCCTGCCATTTACTACAGACAGCATTAGTGACCGCCATATACTACAGACAGCATCATTGATTACCATATACTACAGACAGCATTCCTGCCATTTACTACAGACAGCATTCCTGCCATTTACTACAGACAGCATTAGTGACCGCCAAATAAGAACAGCGTTAGTGACCACCACATACTACATACAATATTAGTGATTGCCATAATACAGACAGCATCAGTGATCACCACATACTACTGACAGCATTAGTGACCTCCATATACTACAGACAGCATTAGTAACAACCATATAATGCAGGCATTATCAGTGACTGCACTATACTGCATACAGCATTAGTGGCCTCCATATACTACAGACAGCATTAGTGACCTCCATATACTATGAACAGTATTAGTGGATGCAATATACTACAGAAAGCATTAGTCACCGACATAAAATACAGACAATAAACTTCTTACATCCCCCAGTCTCATAAATAAACCCTCTATCCTATGTAACCCCATTAAATCAATAACCCCTTACCCACCTTATTCTTAATATTACCTGCCATAAACCATAGCCAACGGCCCTACTCCTCCCCCATACCCTAACTTACCTGTTGGAGATCACTTCTGTGTAGTTTCTGACCAGGCAGAGATCCTGCAAAGTCTCTGCTGCTTCACTGGATAACATTTATGGGCAAAATTAACACCATTCTATGATGGTGTTAATCTGTGGGTACCGCATTAAGCAGCACACTGTTGGGTTACAGCTGGAGAAATGTGTGTAGTGGTGATAAACCTCTCTGATGAAAACAGCCTTTTTTTCCCAGAGCTTGAGCTGATCAACACTTCATAAATGGGAGTGGGTAATCCTGACAGGGAAGGTGAGTGCCCTACCCAGGGGCGTATCTATAATGGGTGCAGGGTGTGCAGTGCACATGGGCCCCTGGGTCCAGGGGGGCCCGCACCGCTCACCCTGCACCCATATTATGTAAAACTTACCTCTCCGAGGTCCCGCGTCAGGTCTTCTAGTGCTGCTCAAACGCTGGAAAATGGCCGCTGCGGCCATTTTTCTTTCGTTTTGCGCATGTGCTGAGGAAATTTCTGGGAAAATGGCGGTCGCATCATTTCCCCGGCGATCTGCGCATGCGCAATAGACTCCGGGGACACTCGAGTGCCCAGAGTCTATTGATTCTGCGGTGGTCGGCCAGCCGCAGCAGTCGGCCTCCGGAGTCAGAGGGGGGGCCTGTGATGGGAGATGCACACGGGCCACCTCCGCTCTAAAGACGCCCCTGACACTATCCCTCTTCCCCCCTAACCCTCTCTTAGTAGTGCCTAACCCTAACCTCCCCACCTAGTGCCTATCCCTAACCTCCTCCTGGGGGTGCCTAACCCTAACCCCCCCCATACCGCATTCTAAACCTAACCCTACCGGGTGGGTGCCTAACCCTAACCTCCCCTAGGGGTGCCTAGCCCTAAACCTTCCCCCCCAAAACCTAACCCTGCTACGCTGCCTAAACCTAACCCCCCTCCCCACAGCTAACGCTAAGAGCGCCCCAGGCTTACCTCCTTCTGCGTTACGGCACCTGGATTAAGATATGCATCTGTATTTCAATGCCTATCTTAAATCCCTTGCCGGGATTCAGATTACTGTATTGAGACCACTAGATCCCCATAAATGATGCCTTTTGTAGCATGAAATAGGAAAGTGCCCTAAATTGGTGTGTTAAGCTTAACTTGTCAGTTCAAACTATTTGTTAGCTATAGCCATATAATGTTTTTTTTTTTACCTACCTGTAGATAGCTCCTCAAATGTTATGGACAGGGGGGAATATTTACTAGCATTAACTTGTGTAAAAATCCTTTCTTGTGACATCAAACCGTAGGAATCTTTAGAGTATATATTGCCAATTTACAATACATAGGCTGCAGACTCTGCGTGATGGCATAAGATTACATTAACTAGCTGGAGACTCACCCATCTCATTATTAGAGTTTGCCTTACTCCCACCAATACTCCTCACACCAGCGAGTCACACTTCTGTTTCAGTTGTGTCTTCCACTTAGAATGTAAATTCTCTCATGAGCAGGGCCCTCCCTACCCGGTTTTCTTGTCTGTATTTATTTTGTTATTTATGAATCAAACACAAAATATTAATAGTATGTACCATGCTATACTTTAGTAAAGTTTGTGGAGTCAAAAAGCAAAACATACAAAAAAAAAAAAAAAAACACAGCAAAAAGCAATTATTTAGTTGTGTACCACTAAGATTCATTTCAGAGTTATATATTCCTCCTTTAACTTTAAAGTGCATTTTAATAGTCTCTTAGAGAAAAGATAAAATATTTTTTATGATTAAAGTGTGAGGTAGGAACATAATTACTGCGTTTATGGCAGTCTTTTTTTTATAATATCTTCAAAGATTCAGAGTTGTTAACCATTGAAGTTAATGGATACAATTTCAATATTCACATATGAAGTTCATTTTAGGATTAGAGTGAAGCAATGAGTATAATAATATAGAAACTACTGCTGATTGGGTCACAAAGAAGACCCTCTCTAAGGGGGGAATAAACACAATACAGTTTATTTACAGACAGTCAACAGTTTTCATGCAGTATTATATACTAGAATTCTGGATATCAATCTAGAAGTCTCAAATTAAAGATAATAAAATGACATTTCTTCTTTAAAACAAATGGCATATATTAATTTCCCACATCTTGTTCCTGCATAGGCATCCCATAGCTGATACAGTGCTGATGTTGAGTACACTATATTTTATATAGTGTATAAGGTATTTCAAATGTTATGCTGCTGTAATTCTTAATCAGTTGCCAAGTTCATTCCTCTCCGCACCCCTAGCAAATTTAACATGTCCACTAAAGGAGGTACAGCCACATGCAGAGCCCAGAACACTCCGGGAAGTTCTGCCGATCACACACAGAGATTTTGCGTGACTTACTGCAACAGTGGTCGTCCATGTTGTACCAGAAGCCCAAGTCGATGCAGGACAACTGGACTAAATAAAATGAAAACGGGACATGACTTGGGGCCCGCTTCAGACCCGGACGCTAAGCCACAAACGCATGCTATGGGTGACTGTCGCCCATATGCGCATGCATATGCATCGCAGTGCACGTACCAATCACTGCATACGGCAATAGTGTGCTCATAGCACAAAGACTGAGCGCTTTGAGTGACAGATAGTGCCATTTGTGGGTGGTAACAGGGGAAGGTGCTTGTGAACGGGGGACTGGTGCTCCGAACGCAGGCGTGTCTGGGCGTCAAAACTGAGTTTTATGGGTGTGCATAATTAGCATGGAAGTGTCATTGTACACGTCACTTGGTTGTATTTCAGCCTGCAGTGATCGCAGTGCTTGCGGTGGGGTAGGGTCTACCTCAAGCGCTGCGTGCAGCTCCGATGGCTCTGATTAATCATACACTTCCAGGAGATGACGTGTGCTAAGAAAGAAAAGAGGGCGTCTTTATACCGGCATGCGCTCACTCTGCCATCACTCTCTAAGACATAGAGGGCGTCCTTACACCAGACAGTGCGATCACAGAATTTGCATACCCAGCCCCTTTTGGCAGTGAGAGCGCAGCTTAGCGACCGGGTCTGAATTGACCCCTTGGTGCTTCCAGAGTGTTAATGTGATTTATGTTCCTTATGATGATTCAGGCGTGCTGATATCCGTCGCTCACCACAGGGTACCCATTGCTACTTGAGGACTATGGCTGGCTAAGGAAAAGCCCCTCCTAAAAGCTGGCACCAATATCAGAAGAGTCATCATAGAACTGCTCTGCTGCAGCCAAGCCACCATGGGAACAAGGCCAGTATAAAAAAGGGCATCATCAATCCCATGTGTTTCACTTGGCAGTGATGGGGTTATGGGTTTGGTGTATTGGTGGGTAATGCCTCTGGATCATGGAAGCCTCTGTAAGCTTTGTTTCTTTGGGAGTCTGCCAGAGCATTGTGACATTGAGCAGAGTCACTAGCAAGCTGGTAGTGGAGTGGAAGATCATGGCTTAGCAGTAAGACCAGCACTCTCAGTAAGTGGGAACTATAGCTCTGATTAGATAGGGTTGTAGGATAGGTTTGAGGGGGTGAATACTTGCACCTGTAAATTGCTATTTGTTGCTTTGACAATTAGTGCCTTTACTGTAATTGCCTAGGTGATTTAACACCCAGCAGCGGTTCAAGGTGTGTTTCGCTAACACACAATGCTACTTTTAGATAAACCATCTAGAAAAAGGCTTAAAGAGCTAAACATAAATCCAGCATGGTGACAGGACTATAGGTTCTGAAGTACAAGCATATCAATGTTGCTTGCAATGAGTGTCAATTTGTTAGCCTAAATGGAAAGGGCCTTTTGGGCATCTGGATTTCATTGGCCTCAGGTACTGCTAGGGGACACTACTCATGATTATTGACAGATCATATTTTCCATCAGCTACCTAGACTTGCCAATAGATTTATACAATGGTATCAATGTGTTGGGGTTGGTGAGGTCCCGCTTTCAAATAATGTGACTGAGAAGTTCTTCACTGGTGATTATGGGTGATTGTCTTAAGGGTTTTTGTCTGATAATATCAACCTACACTGCAGAAAAACTAGTAGAGGTGGCGTATTGAGAGGGATCCGATCTCTCCCAACCTGGCACACACTGGGATGCACCCTCATTTATAAAGAGTGGAGTACCTTCTTTCAAACAAAGTACCCCCTTACTAGTTGTTTGGTGGTTATCCCCAGACAATGATAACCTACAGCACAAAGAATATTAAAAGTCCAGAAATGGGGTGAGAGGGTCTATGGTTCAGATCTTCCACAGCAATAAACTCAGGGATCCCCTCACTTGATATGGTAGGTTGTCTTTTTTTCAACATGGATTGTTGCATTGGCGTATCTATAATGGGTAAAGGGCCCCTGGTCCCGAGGGGCCCACATCACACACTCTGCACCCATATAACTATACTGACCTATCCAGAGTCCCGCTTCGGCCTGCAGTGCTCAGCAGAAATCAATGGGAATATGGTGAGGCAGCCATTTTCCCCAGAGATTTGCACATGGGCAGTACAAAGCCAGGGTCTACTGTGCTGCCATATTCACACATGGTGTCGGCTCGCACGGTGCCTGCACATGGCCCTCTCCTCTCTTAGACCGTCCCTGTTTTGTTGGGCTGCCATATTTTTTACTAAACATTTTATGTGTTTTTTTTTTTTTCAAATATTTAATAACTAAAATCATAATTTTTTTTACCTTGTTTTTTATTCAGGATGGAAGAAAAAAGAATGATACATGGATCATGCAGTATACAAAACAATACACAGTATTGATACACAGTATATAAAACATAGAACAGACAGGTGTGGCAGGCACTATAATCAAATTAAACCGTGAAGGTATTTGTTGGTAAATTAATTGGAGCTTCCTCCCGTAATATTCTAGTCTCGTACCATTGAGTAGAATGGAAACCATTTGTGTAGCTGAGTTTTCAAGTCCCCTGACAGAGTCTATAAACCCGTCCCAAATTTGAAAAAAAATCTCAGTATGTTCTTCTTTGTGTAATGAAGCTTCCAGCCAGTCCATATGGAATGCATGAAATATATTGGCTTGAAATAAATGTATAGGAGGAGGTTCCTTATGAATCCATTGGTGTACATTTATGATCAACAGCGGAAATTATCAACATTTGTTTTTTGCTTCCCTGCAACAGGTTGTGGGGGGGAACAAAACCCAAAACCGCCCATTCAGCGGTCATTGGCAATGATTAAGAAGATAAGTCATTGTGAACTGCCTAACTTCCTTCCAAAAATAGTTTATCAGTGGGCAATCCCACATTCAGTGCATGAATGTGGTGTCTGGGCTACTACACTTTGGGCAAGCCCCAGAGTCAGAAATATCCATTAGAAATGTACAACGTGGAGAGAGATATCCATTGTGAAATATATTGTAAAACATTTCCTTATTAAGTATATGTATAGAATAGGAAACCATTTTCAAAGGGAGGTCTATCGTAATATGGGGAAAAGTCTGTGTCCAAGAGAAAATGCCCATCTTTGATTTCGTCAGATCTAAAGAATCATGTAATAATTGGTAGTATATTGATATAGCTTTTCCTACCGGACGAAGGTCTGGCTACCGTAACATCTAAAGAATCGGATCAATCTTGCGTGGAAAAATGACTGAGCTAGCATATTAGCAATTTATTATTAAACCTGGTTGTAGAATACAGCTTTCTGCGGTTTTTAAAAGGTGGATTTAAGAAAGAACCACAGAAGTTGTTTGGACAGACCCTGAAGGACAAATTTATGTTTTATTATTCTAAGAACATAATATGGATAGAAACAAACAGAGTTAAACAAAAATGATCTCAAATTATTAAAACCAAATCTTACAGATGTGTCCACATACATCTATCCTCCATGCGCTACAAGTCAAGCTACACAACACGTGAGCTCCACGTGACTCGATAGTGCAGAGCGTGTTTTTGTGCAACTTTTTCCCTTCAAAAGAGTCTTAGTCACACAGCAATGCAAATAAGTCACACAAGCAGCTTCTGCTGATTAAAATGATATGTGGCATGCCTATATTCTATGTGACTACGGGTGTATCTGCATGCTAATTATTACGTTACAGTGCCAGCGGCTGTGACACTAACGTAGCATTTCACATACAGATACACCACAGTCGCACACAGAATATAGGCATGCCACATATTTAATTCAGCAGAAGCTGGTTGTGTGTCCTATTCACATTGCTATGTGATTAAGACACAATTGAAGGGAAAAAGTTGCATGATAACACGCTCAGCGCTACTGAGGCACGCCATGGCGAGACTAGAAGGGCTGTTTAACACACAAGGAGGCTAAATGTAATGGAGGCTACACATCTGTAGGTTTAGAAGGTTGGGGAAAAAAAAAACAGCAGGACGGTAAGTGAACTACACTAAAATCAGGAGCTGAAACATTTTGACACGAATAATCCTACAATAAGCGAATTTCCATCTATGATACTTAGATAACAGACTCTGATCAATTAATTCGGTATTCATTGATCAGAGTGACCGTGTTATCCAGCGGCTATTGTAGTTAGCTTATATTCTTAGGAGTAAATTTACTAAAGTGAGAGTTTTTAGAAGTGGAGATGTTGCCCATAGCAACCAATCAGATTCTACATAACATTTAACTAGCACCTTCTAGAATATAATAACTAGAATCTGATTGGTTGCTATGGGCAACATCTCCACTTCTAAAAGCTCTCGCTTTAGTAAATATACCCCCAAGCATTAAATTTGTCAAAACCTCACAATTGTTTGCTTGAAAAGTGTGTATTCCTAACACACAAGTTTTAGGTGTGATATTCCTTAGTAAACAAATTGTACTCTTTCCCCGAAGCTAAAAATATTATTGACAGTTTACGTATGCTGTTCATTTTATGAATAAAAAGTACTACATACAAATCAACCCTTAAAACCTCCTTAGTACACAAATGTAATAAATTAAAGAAAAAAAAAATCTGCTCATCAAACAAAAGAAACAAAAAATGAATATAAAATGTAATCCTGTGACAATAAATGGTGAGATTGTATGCCTACTAATTGTGACCAGCTAATTTATAACAAATAAAAATAAGTAGATAAACAAAATAGGTCAGTAATAACCTTTGTTTGTGACTTGCATATTTAGGTCTGGACCTACTGGGCATCAATTAAAAAAATAGCAGAACTCAAATAAGTAACGCTTCAGAGATCAAGGAAAGTGAGGTATATTTTCTTATGTATGAAGGCATGCTTGTGTATTGCAAATAAATAATACATGTAGTAGCCGCGTACACAGATCTGTTCGATGTTAACTTGTGGGAAGTGTGTGTGTGTGTGTGTTTGTGTGTGTGTTGGGGAAGAGACTGCACAAAACTCCTTTATAGCCTTCTCCTTCAGACTTTTTCTGAGATGAAATAAGATGTCATGTCCATTAGATGGGGAGGTTTGGCAGTGAAATATTTACAATGCCTTCAAATCCATTGAGGATTTCTAAGCATGTCCCTGAGATACCTTCCTCAACATTGTAGATTTAACTTAATGTGTATCATGCATCTCCATATCCCATTGTTAGGAGCAGCATCTGTGTCTCAGAAAAGAAAGAACACAAAAGAAAATGGGAAGGGGAAGAAAAAATGACCATTGTCGTTGAAGGGATGACAAATTGATGCAGAATTTTCTCGACAGAGAAAAGATATTGAACCTCATGATCGTAAAATTAGCACGAGCGACAGACGTAATGATATTCAAACTAGTCTGTCAAGGGAAAGAGACCTCGCATCAGTCTGTAAAAAGGGAAATATTATAATACAGATGCCACTTCACCAAACACACGTACAAGCCTTTAAATGACAACATATGTAAAAAGTTGTTTATAAAATGTTCAATATACCATTAAAAAAAAAAAAAAAAGTTAATGTTGTTAAAACTTGGTTGACTGTGTTTGATCACAATACTAGCGCTACATTAATAAATTAAATTGATATGATCACCTTTTGGAGCAATTTAGGCCATGACACAATCTGCTTAAACCATGCCCTTGTACCGATAAAGTACATAATGTTTGGACACTGTAAAGCAGGAAAGTCTCACAAAAATCAACTGTTGACAGACAGGTATGTAGTATAGGTCCATGGGTTTTATTTCCCAGACTGTACTCATGCAGCCAAACCTTTGAAAGCTACACAGGTAGGAATGAGCATGCTTCAGCTCGGATATGGATGGAACTCATTGAGGTCTGTGGGTAATGTTAAGAGCAGCTCAGTGAAATAGCTACATGACTTTCATGGTAATGGAAGCATAGGGAGTGCACTCTCTTTTTCATTAGCTGGAAACGTAGAAAGCATTTGACTGCAGTAAAAGGAATAAAGGAAGAGAGACTGTGCTATTTGAATGTAGTATTTTGGTTTAAAATGCCAGTAAAAGCTAGAGTCGTCTTAGGTGCAGATGTCATAGCACTAATTAGCTTTTTCCAATTTAAAATATAAGTGGAAGCTGCCATACTATTTTCCTCTGAAATGGTAAGCAAGAAAAATTTTTAGGTGGCGGTCTACAGAAAGTATAACATTTACAAGTGTAATCTAGAAAGAAAACATTTTCTATGCAGGCAATTATTTTCTAAAATGCAACTTTTAAATTTCACATATATTACCATGAGACTTTGACTCTCACCTGCACATAGTGGAAGCAGCCATTTTGTTTGGTCATCATATACATATATATATATATATATATATATATATATACATATATATAAAAGATAGCCACTGCACAAGAATTCTGTACATACTTACCTAATCTCCCGGAAGGTGTGGGGGACTCTCTACTTTTTCAGGTGGTGTCCTGTGCCACCCCGGAAGAGTGGGTGGATCTCCTGCATCTCCCCCATATCCTAGTGAAGTGAATGGGATGGGTAGAGAATATCCAAAAAGCCAGTATGCCAGTCCTTAGGGAGGGGGTGGGTCTAAAACATATATATATTATATATATATATATATATATATATATATATATATATATTTATTACGCACACATATACATACACTGATGAGCCATAACAATAAAACCACCTGCCTAATATTGTGTAGGTGCTACCAAAACATCTCTGACCCATCGAGGCATGGACTCCACAAAACCTCTTGACACCAACATGTTAGCAGCAGTCCTGTAAATTGCGAGATGGAGCCTCCATGGATTGGACTTGTTTTTCCAGCACATCCCACAGATGCTCAACAGAATTGAGGTCTGGGGAATTTGGAGGCCAAGTCAACTCCTTCAATTCTTTGTCATGTTCTTCAAACTATTCCTGAACAATTTTTGCAGTGTGTCAGGGCACATTATCCTGCTGAAGGAAGACATTGCCATCAGGGAATACCGTTGCCGTGAAGGGGTGTACTTGGTCTCCAACAATATTTAGATAGGAGGTATGTGTCAAAGTAATATCCACATAAATGCCAGGACCCAAGGTTTCCCAGCAGAACATCACCCAGAGCGTCACACTGCCTCCGCAAGCTTTCCTTCTTCCCATAGTGTATCCTATACAATATGGTGTCATCTCTTTCCCAGGTAATTAATGCACACACACCCAGCCGTCCACTTGATGCAAAAGAAAAAAACTTGATTCATCAGACCAGGCCACCTTCTGTCATTGCTCTTTGGTCCAGTTCTGACTATCACGTGTCCATTGTAGGCACTTTCGGTGGTGGACAGGGGTCAGCATAGCTGACAAATGTATTGTGTGTTCTGACATACCTAGTATTAACTTTTTCAGCAATTTGTGCTACAGTAGCTCTTTCGTAGGATTGGACCAGGTGGATCAGCTGTCACTTCACACTGGTTCACCGGTTGTTCTTCCTTAAACCACTTTTGGTAGGTGAAAAAACCACTGCATACCAGAAACACCCCACAAGACCAGTCACTTTGGACATGCTCCGACCCAGTCGTCTAGCCATCACAAAGTAACCCTTGTCAAAGTTGCTCAGATCCTTATGCTCGCCCATTTTTCCTGCTTCCAACACATCAACTTCAAGAATCCCACCCCTTGACAGGTGCCATTGTACCGAGATAATCAATCATATTCACTTCACGTGTCAGTGGTTTTAATGTTGGCTAATCAATGTTTATATACTTTAGTAGATTTTTGGCACTCACTATTACTTAAAATACTGGTCCATATTGCCCTCATTAAATACACGTACACACACTTTACCCACAGCCTGTCGGAGGACAATTCAAATCCCAGCAATGTGCGTGGAGTGCCTCCAGGAACGGTAGGCCTAAAAGGCACTCTGTAACCAATATCATTACATATTTTTCCTCACACCCCCTCGAGGAGTACAGGGGATATCTGCAAATTTCAGGTATCATTTGAATGTACCCAGGTGCAGACTGCAGTAGATATCGGAGTCATCTGCTGCGATCCCCCATTTTCAAACTGCAAAAGCAGCCCCAATAGGCTTCTATGAGGGCTGCTTAATTGCTAAATCTAGCAAGCTCCGGAATGCAAAGTATTCTGGAGCATGGCCCCGGCAGCTTACGCCTTCTTCAGATGGAGTTAGCCATTGTAGTCTATGGGCTACAGTCCGCAATAGTTACCAGGACAGGGATCCATAAGATCCCATCCTGTCACTTTCTGCTCATACCTGCGCAGTCAGAAGACCTCACATGCTAAGTAGCACGCCCAGCAACTGCAGGAATAGTGTATTTTAATATATTTGGGTGGTACATCATTTCTTATTGCCACAATAAGAAATTATAACCATCAGGCCTAGAACCCGATAATTAATAAATATGTCCCTAATAGTCTATCTAGATTCAAATTACCTCTCGGTCTGAATAAATATACTGGAAGATACATTCACTGGAATGGAGTAGTGAAGAATGGAGTAGCCATCCAGAGCACATAACATTGATATACTTCCCCACTTAGTCTGTTGTTACTTAGTAGAAGTTTCCATCATAAACATGAGGAAAAAAACAGTGTACGTTCTTGTTTAATTTAAGAGTCGGAACAGCTGGAACAGTTTTAGAGTAGACTGTTTCTTTTGTCAGAAAGCACTCCCTTGTCTTTGTCTGTAAATGAAAGAGGCTGGAGTCCCAGTTTGGTCCCCAGAGAATAGAAAGCAAACATGAGCCTAAAGCCCCCAACTCTCCCCTGATGGGGTCAGGTGACAGAGTCAAAGGACATCACTAGGAGTCAGCAGAAAAGTCAATACCAAAATAAGCTACTTTAATAAGATCGGGATAGCAGTATCCCTTCATACTTTGTGCCATTACTTTGTTTAAGCTTTCATTCCATAGCAAAATAAAATGAAACCCATAAAAGTGTTATTTCAAAGAACTTGTTTTTACTCGGGACACATATTGCATTACAATTTGCATAATTATCAGCTTCAAAACACAGAATACAGCATAAAATGACCTCTGCTTCGTGCAAATTCAGAGGTTTTATTTCTTATGCACCTTGTTAATAACTGCACATGAAAGCTCTGTACTTATTGATGCAAGGTCAGATTTACATTTTTATAATGAGCCTGAAAGAGGCTTCTAAACAAAGTTAAAGAACCACCACGTACAGCTAAAAGTACAAACACAATAAAGACTCAATTATTAGAGACACATGAAGAGATGATAAAAAGTAATCTAGCAAGAAACAAAGAAAAGGTGGAGAAAGAATGAAGTAATAGCCATAAACAACCAAAGGGGATATTGATAAAGCATGGGATAATAGAGAGATTGTGGAGCAGATATAAAATACCCAGCATCATATGAAATGAAACAAGATCATTCTTCCATCTTTCAAAAGAAGTATATTCACGTGGGCATCAGGCTTCTGACTGTTTCAAAAGCCACATAGAAAATTTCATTAAAAAACAGACCAGCTGCTTCTATACTCAGACTACGTCTCAGGACTCGACTTAGCAGTAGTGAGAGACAGGCAGACAGAGAAAGAGAGAGACTAGAGAGAGAGAGCGACGCAGAAAGACATGACATAAAAATAGAGAGAGACACACACACACACACAACAAACATGCAGAGAGACGCATAAAGGATGAGACAAGCATACAGGGAGAGAGTGAACAAGAGAGAGATATACAAAGAGACAGACACAGTAAGAGAGAGACATACAGAGAAGAGGGGGGAGAGAGAAACGCAGAGAAAAAAAACACTTCAACACATCTCTCTCAAATTCTTTTATTTCAGCAATGCATTAAGCAATCTCCCTGCAGAGTTATTCTCTTCTTCCTGGTGTGGATAAAGCTTCCCCTGGGGAGCTCTGTAATTTCCAGCTTCTCCGAATTCAGGTATTAGTAAAGACCGCTTGGGGACACGCAACAATATAACTCTACATTTTCAGGCATTCGGAGAGAACCCCCTAAGGGTCCCGAGTTCAAATTTCTGAAATGTAGGCATTGTAAAAGGAACCTCGGGGGACTTTAGCAATAGAATTCTGCTGAATTCAAAGCATTTCCTAAGCCCTGGCAGGAGCTTTTGCTCCCACTGGAGGCTTTTTATAAAACATGTGTTGCTGACATGTTGACAGATTGCTCAGTGAAGTGTTAGGTGCATACACAGGCTGGCCATTTAGGGGGACATCAGTTTACCCTTCATCTGTACCTGAAGCACCATGTTTTATACATTACCCGAGGACTCGGCAGAAAAAAGAAAGGAAAGAAAAGAAAAAGAAAAAAAGAGAACGAAACGATACTTTCAAACAAGTATTGCTCATCCACAGAAACAAATACTACATAAAAGTGTAAACACAGTAAAAAATATATATATAGTTACTACAATGTACAAATCTCAGGAACAGTCAACTAAACAGACTCCTCGGTACAGAGGTTGTCTCAGACATATAATGACACCACTGTCTCAGGTTTGTCACCGGCCAGAGCTCTAGAAACGTAACAAGCAAAGGAATTTTCTAATGACAGCTGACTGTTGGGAAGTAATCTGATCAAAGGCCGATATTAAATCCAACTTCTGCTCATATCAGGGTATTAGTGATGTACGACTTAATAACCCAGCAGCTCCGAAAGTGCTGCCGTGGCAACAGGATGGAAATTGGGATAATAATGTATTCATGGTGCTGGCGACCTGGGGCTGCAAAGTGTGCTCTCAGGGGAGGGAACTTCACCCTGAGCCAGACGTGTCTGGGCAAAATCACTTCACAAAGGACAGGAGTGGAATACTGAAGAGCTCTGGCGCTGATGAGCTTGTCGATAAAGAGGATGAGCTGAGGTAGTGCAGGAAGGGGGGAGAAAGAAAAAAAAAAAAAGAAAAGAAGGAAAAAAAAGACAGCGTCAGCAAAGGAACTTGAGTGGTGCTTCTCTGAAAAACTGATGGATTTCAAGAAGCTCTCAGAGAAGTGGAACCACAATGAATAATCATAGGAACAGAAGACCATATACTGTAGCGGATGCCTTCAACCAACCAGCACTAAAAGTATCACAGGACGGCTGCCTTCTATTATCAACTCTTAGGACTAATCCGCAGCAAGATGCAAATCAATATTCAAATATGGTCTATACCTCTCCAGTAACAGATTTTACTCTTAGCAACATTAGCAAACAACGTTTTTCTAGACTCAATCTGAATATGCGACCTATTCTTATACTTATTTAAAGATTGTAGAAACAACATCCAATTATATATATCAAAATAATTAAAAAAATGCTCAATATTCTTACATTATAAGGATTTTTTTTACATATGAAACTTTCCATAAACAGCACACGAAAAGCGATGAAAATAATGTCAGACCAAGAGTTTGGTTCTAAGAAATACTCACATGACGCCTAATCGGGTGCTGCAGGCTGGAATGTATGGGAAGCTTCTATACTATGGTTAAAATTGTATTCATCATATTAATCCATGGCACAGATTGCAGGATACACTTTACAGCACAATCAACACGTCAAAAAGCGGAGAGATTTTGCAGCAATAACATCTCTTATCACGTTGATAAACTTAGCCTCTTGGCCATATAACATAACCCAGGCTGCCCTGTACAAGTTACAATCAGCATCAATTGAGTATGTGGTTACCTGCAGCCCTCTAACAACTGCAGGTCAAAACAAGCGCCACCAGGATAATATAGAGCTTGAACAGAGAGCGGTTAATTATATAAATAATAAATTCCTATTCCTTATAATAATCTAGCAACTTGTCAAATTTTTGGAAGGCCACTTTAGCCCATGGGCCTTTAGTTATGTGCTACTCAAGTACTGGACAGGGATTCTGAAAACAGACCTCCCAGTGAGTGTATATTTTATGGATCTCGTCAAAGCAGTACAAATGGATATATCAGGCTGTCAAGACACTAATCCACTTGTGGTCATGTGAGAAGATCTATAAAACATGTACTGCTGGTGTGGCCTGAGGACACGTTTGAGGAACAGTTTTGCTATAAATAAATTTTTTAAAACATCAGGCGAGCAAGAAAAAAAAAAAACTTGCTGCCTATGTATGTGGCCAGATGTTAAACCCTTAAGTACTACGTTCCAGATTATGGGGTCTATTTACTAAGCCTTGGATGGAGATAAAGTGGAAGGAGATAAAGTACCAACCAACCAGCTCCTACTTGTCATTTTTCAAACAGCCTGTGACATGGCAGTTAAGAGCTGATTTGCTGGTACCTTATCTTCATCCAAGGCTTAGTAAATAGACCCCTATGTTACCAGCAAACTTGTGAAATATCGAAGTTTTGGACCATGAAATGAATTATAGGCAAACATGTGAACACTGTATACACAACAATTTATCTGCTATCGCCAGATTACATTCTGATTGGATACAAGTTACCTAAATACATTTTGCGTATATATAAAAGTCTCAACATGTAATTTTCACAGGCTGCCACTATGTGCACACTGCAACACTCTGTGCTCATCCGACTCTTTGTAATGTTACAGATAATTTGCTAGATTCAGAGTGTACTTATTACAGGACTGTCAGAGGAGTTTTTGTTTCAACAACACGTTAACTTTACTGCACTTATAAAAAAAAAAAAAACATTATGTCTCCCCAGTGATTGTGTGTGTTTAAGAGCAGCGAAACATTATTGATCCCAGTGTGACAAATCAAGACTTAGGTAATGTCTACAAAGCTCAATTCTGTGCAAGAAATAAAAAAAAACACACACCACTGTTATGGAACCCCTACTTATATTCATGTGAAACATAAAAATGATACTAAATTAGACCAGAAAAAAGGTCAGTAACTGCATTTATTAATGCAGCGCAGTAGAGATCTTAACTCTTTCTTCAACACTTGGACAATCACATGCCTTAGATTACTCATTTATACAGTCTGAAACAGTGACAGCATTTAACCTCTGTCTGAATCAATAAGATTCTATGACAACTGTGACAAATGGCTTTATCCCTTTTAAACTTTAGAAATTTTTCAAACTGGGAACAAAGGAAAACTGCTCTTACTGCTGATACTAAACTATTCTGTTTATGCTCAAATCCTAAACTGGAAGGTATTCTAAAATAACACAGAATGCAATGGCATTGCATGTAATGGTCAGCCTACATTAACATGGTCTAATCTCTTTATAAAACACTACCTACATACAGATGTGTCCACATACACTTCTCCTCAAATCATGCTAAATAGCCACCAAAACACTAAACCTAAATACCTAGTATACTTTAAGTGAAGTGTGATGCAAATTTGAGGAAAAAGTAGCCGATCTAGGGTAAGAAGGCAAAAGACAGGTCCGCTGTATAGTATGTGACCTGCTCCATGCATCATTATGCTTAATCTGCAAATTTGTACCAATTCCTTTGCTACAAAAACACTAATTCTAAATACCAAGTACACTATAAGCAAAGTGAGATGCAAAATTGAAGGAAAAGAACGTAGTCTGTGAAAAAACGGCAAAAGTCGGATGTAAGTGACCTGCGCCATGCGTCATTATGCGTTATCTGCGACTTTATACCAATTCTCTTGAGACAAAAGACGAATCCTAACTAACTACAGCACTATCTGTGTACTAATACGCGAAACTGAGGAAGGGATAGCAAAATTCAAGTAAAAGCATGCAGCATAGGAGCTACTACCCATGGGTCGCACCAGGCGTCTTGCACCATATGGCCCAAAAAAGGATAGATGCATGAGGACACATCTGCACCCTTGCATGATATTTTTATCAAAAACAAATAGGTACCGATTTGTTAGTGTCCGCATTTGTGGCACATTACCTGTTATAGCTGGGTGAAAGAGGTATTTGTACTGGGCATATGTTGTATTGACAGCTTATGCAGCCAGCATATGGTTAATTGCAGAGATAGTTCTATTATCGGGAAACTGCTGTTACAGCACAATTTAAGGGGCCAATATGCTTGATAAATAGGCCCCTAGGGGTCTATTTGTCAAGCAGTGAAAAGTGTGGAGTAGTGAACCAGTGGGGAAGTTGCCCATAGCAACCAATCAGCTTTCAAGTAGCATTTATCAAGTACAGTCTATAAAATAATAGGTAGGAGCTGACTGGTTGTTATGGGCAACTTCTCCACACTTTTTGCTGCTTGATAAATAGACCCCTTAATATCTTATGTCTCTATCCAGGGCTGCCATCAGAAATTGTGCGACCTGGGACTGACAAAACAGGCAGGTACATCTCCCACCACACAGTGTTTCTGCAACTCCAGCCCCAAAGTTGTCTCCCCAGCCAGCACCCCTTCTGTCTCCCCAGCCAGCACCCCCTCTGTCTCCCCAGCCAGCATCCCTTCTGTCTCCCCAGCCAGCATCCCTTCTGTCTCCCCAGCCAGCAGCCCTTCTGTCTCCCCAGCCAGCAGCCCTTCTGTCTCCCCAGCCAGCACCCCTTCTGTCTCCCCAGCCAGCACCCCTTCTGTCTCCCCAGCCAGCATCCCTTCTGTCTCCCCAGCCAGCATCCCTTCTGTCTCCCCAGCCAGCAGCCCTTCTGTCTCCCCAGCCAGCAGCCCTTCTGTCTCCCCAGCCAGCACCCCCTCTGTCTCCCCAGCCAGCACCTCCAGCCAGCACCCCTTCTGTCTCCCCAGCCAGCATCCCTTCTGTCTCCCCAGCCAGCACCCCTTCTGTCTCCCCAGCCAGCACCCCTTCTGTCTCCCCAGCCAGCACCCCTTCTGTCTCTCCAGCCAGCACCCCTTCTGTCTCCCCAGCCAGCACCCCTTCTGTCTCCCCAGCCAGCACCCCTTCTGTCTCCCCAGTCAGCACCTCTTCTGTCTCTCCAGCCAGCATCCCTTCTGTCTCCCCAGCCAGCACCCCTTCTGTCTCCCCAGCCAGCACCCCTTCTGTCTTCCCAGTCAGCACCTCTTCTGTCTCTCCAGCCAGCATCCCTTCTGTCTCCCCAGCCAGCACCCCTTCTGTCTTCCCAGTCAGCACCTCTTCTGTCTCTCCAGCCAGCATCCCTTCTGTCTCCCCAGCCAGCACCCCTTCTGTCTTCCCAGTCAGCACCTCTTCTGTCTCTCCAGCCAGCATCCCTTCTGTCTCCCCAGCCAGCACCCCTTCTGTCTTCCCAGTCAGCACCTCTTCTGTCTCTCCAGCCAGCATCCCTTCTGTCTCCCCCTGCAGCCCACAGCTCCTGTGTCTTCTGGCTGCTCCTATGTCAGTAGCGCTGCACACATTATATCATGATGTCACGCGCACCTTATAGCAATTGAAAAAAAACCTTTATTGTACAGGCAGCCACTGCCAAGCGTCTGCCTGGATGGACCCCACAGTAATAGTTAGGATAAATCTGCTGCAGTGATCAGCAGGGCACAGGCAGTGGTCACAAATGGATTTCCCTGTGCACCCCTGACAGTTGGTGCCCTGAGGCCAATGCTTCCATGGCCTCCAGAAGTTCCGCCACTTTGCAGCCCTCCAGGGATCGTCAGTAGGAGCCAGGGGTGTATCTCTATCTCAATAAGAGGAGTGAAGATAGAGAATGGCGAGACAACTCACACAAACAGATTACAGGGGGAAATCTATACTTGTGGCTAAGGTGCAAGCACTCAAAAAGACCCAGGGTTCCATCCCAGGATGAACCCTACACATACATACTACAACAAGTAACACATTTAAAATACAAATATTTCCTGTGCAAACAAAGCTGTTTCAACAAAAAATTGTCAAGCTATGCAGTTCTAGCAACATTTGTGTTATTATTTCCAACATAACGAATTGTAAAGACTGAGAGACTTGTAAAGGGAGGTCAGACAATTCAGAGGAAACATATAATAGGTTACTGACACTATTTCTGATGTCACCATAATAACAGCACAGTCACATGATAAAAAGAAATTTAGACTTTGGCCTGGGTTTCTGAAAATTCCCATAAGGTCACAGTTTGCAAACCAGAACTGCCAGCTGGTAGATGGCTCTTTGTTTTATCATGTTATTACATGCAATTTATCATGTATGCCTACTGGTATAAAGATCACTTGAATACTGTTAGAATGCGTTACTTATTTTATACGGAATCTAGTTATGAGACCGGCGACCGCGATGCCACCAGTCTCAATACCAACAAGGGAATCCTGAGAGGGGATGTTAGGTAAGTGTCGAAATACCGACTCCTATCTTAATTCCGACACCGGAATGCCAGCCAGAACGAGGTAAGTCCAGGGCGCCCTTAGTGTTAGCCTCCAGGCGGGGGGGGGGGGTTAGGTTTAGGGTTAGGCACCACTGGGGGGGGGGTTAAGGTCAGGGGCACCAAGGGGGTGGGGAGCGGGTACAAATTACCCGGGTCTGGTAGCGATACCCCCCTCTCTTTCATCACAGCAGCCCAGGACACGCTGCTATGTGCTGGGCTGCACTGGGAGACTATTCGTGGTTGCTATGAAGCAGCCACAGCTGATCGCGCCCCCCACTGGTTATGCGCCAGGCTGGGGGGGCTCAGAGCACCCCCCCTCGCCAGCGCGGCTTCGCGGAGCTGCAAAACTTGTTTCTTGTTTTTTTTTCTCAAAGGGGGCGTGGCCACGCCTACCGTGATTAGGCAACGCCTCTCATGATTAGGCCACACCACCTTTACCAGGGCCCGCTGCGGCTCTCGGCGGGTCTGGTTAGGGTTAGGCACTAATGGGGGAGGGTTAGGTTTAGGCACTAATGGGGCGGGATACCAACCATCGGGATGCCGGTATTCTGACAGGAGGCATCCCGACAGCCGGCATTACATACCCATTTCATTTTATACACAAGGGGTCTAATGCAAAGCTGAAAAAACTCAGCCGTAGATGCTACCACTTTGCGTGTACAGTGGGACAGTGCATTTTTCACAACCTCAGAAGGGTCGGAGTTTCATGAAAAGGCGGGCATTTCAGAAGATTATGGCACGGTTTATTTTGTTACAATTCTGTATATTTTAATGTGGAGAAAATTACACAAGGTACTGACCCATATTTGGATGCCATGGGAGTTTTAGGTAGAGATGTTGCGTTTTGGTTTTCCTAAAAAACTAACACACCTGAACTTAGGGGTTCTGAGCTGAATAGAGTCCCAGCTTGGATCACTTCTGGGTTTCAGAGTAGAACAGAGTCCTGGCTTGGGTCGGCTGTAGTTTTGGAAATCGGACTTAAAAACAGAATCTTGTTTTGGATTGCATGTAAAACAGGTCCAAATTATATGATTTTAGCGGTTTTCATCAATTTTAAAGAAATCCAAACCAAAATACTTAAAGGTGGTTTTGCCAAAAACAAAACACGTGGGTCCGTGCTCAGCTCTGGTTTTAGGATATATTCTATGCAGAGCAGCAGTGAACGGGACATAACTCCCATTTCTCTGACAAGCAGGACACTGCCGTAAAATGGAAACTAGGCAGCTTCACCTGGGACAGACGAGAGGTGTTGTGTTGTAGCACAGTATTGCTGCTGAAAACATAAAAAGATAGATGCATAATCATTCCTATACAGTACACCAATTAGTCAGAAGAAAAGTTATTTTTCCTTACTGTTTTAGTTCCTCGCTCAATTTAATTTGCTTCCTCCATATTCAAAACTATTAAGCTGTTTTAGAACACTTAAACAAATAAAATGAAAAAGAAAAGAAAAAAAACACCCAAGCCAAAAAAATGAGAATCAAATGATTTTTCTTTCCCTCAAATTTTTTTTTTTTTTATCACCCTGAGGAGAATTAAATACCCCAGGGGGGGATTCTGGTACATACTCTGCACACATTTACATGCAGCCGGTGAAGTAAACATTTCCATAATTGCTCACTTCAGAACACGTTACTCAGTTCCTAGGTACAATAACTGTCAGGAGTCAATGAGGAATAAAGAATTTTCTTGAATCTTTGCACATAACCTGACTAGCATTAATAAGTCCTGATGTATGGAAGCGAAGAAACAGAATTCCCAGGTAGCAGTCCTGACCCCAAAATATTTAAGACTGTAACAATAGCTACAGTTCCTTGTAATGTTTCAGAAGAAGAAATAAAATGAGACTAAAATAAAAAAATATTCACATAAGGCGCAGAGGATGGGTTATCCAGTAAGTCGCGCTGCAGTCATTTAGCCTTTGCTGCCATATTCTGGGGAAACTCCATCAAATAACCACAACGTTTAATCAAGAAATACTTTTCCCTTGCTATCAGTTTTCTGCACTACAGTATATCCTAATGTTTAATTTTACCGATTTATGTCCAGGCACTAATATATACACACAATCATGTGATAAAGGACATCTCTTTTAAATCTGTGTTTACATTTAAACCTCAATTAGTACTAAAATGTTATTAATCTAATCTGTATGTGAAAATCATACCTATATTACATTTTACTTTGACATAATTTATTAAACAATAAAATAAGAGAACATGAATAAGCCATGTGTGAAAAAAGTACATACATTCTTTATAGCATCTATATCAATAAAGACGGAAGACAGAAGACACTTTATATGCCTAGTGGACTTTAAACTACTAGACTGTCAGAATAAATTTAGGAGCAAGAGTTAAAAATGTAAGGGGTGTCCCTGTTTATGGTCTGATTTGAATAGTTCTATTACATTTAAGAGGTGGAGTTTTGGGTCTGAGTTGCTTGTTTATAATAGTGATTTCCTGGTTGGGGATGGTTATGGGAAGCCAGCCCTCGGGATCCTGGTGGCCAAAATCCAGACGCCGGCATCCTGACAGGGTTAGGATAAAGACACTTGTTGATAGGTATCCTAACCCTCTCCCTCTCCCTACCCTGCCCTCCACGGTGCCTAAACCTAACCTTCCTCCTAGTGCCTAAACATAACCTCCCCCTACCTGCACCCACAACCTAACCCTCCCCCCTTAGTGCCTAACCCTAACGCCTACCCTCCCCCAACCCCACTACTTCCCTTTGGGATGCTAGCGATGGGGATGCTGGCACCGGGATTGTGACAGGTGTCGGGATTTCGACGCCGGTAATCTAAGCACAGTTATCCCCTTTGCTGGGATATTGACCATATCTCCCTTGTTTGCGGGGCCTCTTGCCTGTTTGGAAGATTCCAACTCCGCATGCGCTTATTGTGATTGAGACAGCCACTGTTACCGTTCTTTCCCATAAAACAATAAAGCCAACACTGTAGGGGGTAAATTTACTAAGATGGGAGTTCTATTTAAGAAGTGATGGTGCCCATAGCAACCAAACAGATTCTACTTCTCATTTGTCTAGCACCTTATAGAATTTAATACCTGGAATCTGGTTGCTATGGGCAACATCACTTCTTACTAGAACTCCCATCTTAGTAAATTTACCCCTATGTCTTAATGTGTTCTCCCCGATATTACCTGTTTACCCTGATTCTACTCTACTAGGGTTAACCATACCACCGTCCCGCTGGTACTTTTCGTGAGTCATTGGCAGGGTATTTTGGATACCTTGACTTAATGATGATGGGCTGGTAGTTGGCCCCCATCAAGGCACTGAGTTGGCACTCATCTAAGCTTTCAGTTATTGGCCGTGGGCTGACAGTTGGCACCATCTACACCTTTTATTTGATTACTTAGGCATGATGGTGATACTTTGTGTTGGTCCATTCTTTCTTTGTTATATTACCTTTTCCCTCCTTTCACTAAATAATGAAATAAAGCTGACACATTTCCTGTCAAACACATCTCAGTGTCTTTATTGTAGATATGTTTTTACCTCTATTCACCTGATATAGCACTGTAGGCTGACATCAAGTAATTAGAGACAGGTGGTCCTAATCCAGTGTACCTCATTATTTGATTACTAAGGGCTTGATTCAGAGTAGAACACAAGTCGGCCACAGATGCAGCGACAGTGCGTGTTCCTATATAAATACCGATCTTTGCCTGTATTCAGGGTAGGCCGCATCCATGCTGCCACAAAGTCCCTATCCTTGCTGCAAGAGACTCATTGGAAATCAGACTGATCTCTTGTGATGTTTAACTCTGAATAGCCCACATTTCCACCTACACGCCCTCAGAACAATTACCCTAGTTACGCCCACTGAGCCATAAGTGAGGACGTTGCTGAAATTCATAATATTCTGAAATGCCCGCAGTTGCTCAAAGTTGCATAGGTTCAGGTTGGAGGTATGCACAGTGCAAACATTGCAAGATCCATCCGCAAAACACACTTACATGCAGCTCTTAATCAGCTTCAAGTGTTTAACAGCCCTATATAAAACAGCCTATGGTAGGTTAGGGGTCTATTTACTAAGTATTGGATGGAGATAATCGAACAAAGATAAGGCACCAGCCAATCAGCTCCTAACTACCATGTCACAGGCTGTGTTTGAAAAATGACAAGTAGGAGCCGGTTGATTGGTTGGTACTTTATCTCTGTCCACTTTATCTCCATCCAGGGCTTAGTAAATAGACCCCTTAGTCTGGAGCATTCAGGTTTATGCCATGGAGAAAAATACACATGTAATAATCTCTGACAAAAAATGGTGGCTGTTCATTCTTGAAACAATTTAAATTATGTCAATCTAAAGTGAGAAGGACAACTGACTAGAGAGGAGTGGGCCTAAACAGAGACTACACACAGGCCACCTCCTCACTTAATACACCCCTCATTCATCCATGAATTTTGTAGTGATTTTGCGAAAGTGACATAGCAGTGTAAAATGGTGGCTTATTTCTGCAATATGCTCCCCTCGGAAACATGGAATTAGAAATGGGGATTAGTTGGCATTGTGGTGATGTTGCATCATTTTTCTCTAAAAAACGACCTGAGTGAAGTTCAGGAAAAAGTGGGGAATTCATCCTGAACCCCAAAAATGTGGCAACTCAGATAGAGGAACTATATAGAACTTTTAGTAACCATAAGCAAACTAGAAGAGGTTGTTTAAGGTGTCAAATTGTTGAGTTTTAAATTGTTCATAAATGGTGGCCGGCCAGCAAGTGTTTTTCAGCTAATTAAAGTCTTTACAGCATTTTGGAGTACAATAAAATGTATTTCATGTGATTGTTTTTTTCAGTGTTTCTATACAAGTTTATAAAATGTTGGAAAACACGATTTTAACATTCCAAAAAACCCTCTCCTATCAATACATGAAGTCTACATACAGGTCTCACATCATTTAACTCATTACTGAGCTTTTTTTTTTTTATAAAATCACCTGAAAAATGACGTCTATTGTGGCCAAATTTTAGTATTTAAACCCCTCCAAGTGCATAATTATTTATTGGGAGGGGTGTACCAGGGGTTCTGCACTGTGTCCTAACATTTATACCATAAAATAAAAAGACTCACCTTCTCGCCTGCTCAGAGAGACAATAAACCCCGCAAATTTACTATGAAAACAGATTGCGATTGTGGAATAGAATGGCAATATAAAACTGTGGTGTGATTTTGCAGTAGAAACAGATTGTAAGACCCATATTGCTCCTAACTCAATTGACCCCTTAAAGTTGTAGAGCAGGGGCTCCATCCAATTAAGAAACTGCAGCTTGCAATATTTGTCCTCCCACTCCTGCCTACCCTCCACCACCATATCCTTATTAGAGGGCAGGGCCGGCACAGATGGGAAGAACTGCAGCATCGCGGAAGCATCCGCAGGGTGCACCAGGGTGCTCTAACGGCTGCATGGTACATGTCTGGAGCATCAGAAGCATGATCTGATGGCGATGCAGCAGTGACTAAAGGCTGCTGAGTGCCATTTCAGACACCCTGCTAGCCAGATGCAGGTCAGGCACCCTGCTAGCCAGATGCAGGTCAGGCACCCTGCTAGCCAGATGCAGGGGCCCTGGGGCTGCAAAAGTACCCCCCACAGACCCCTGCGCTCTGTGTGGCGGCACCACTTGCATACCGCTAGTTACGGCCCTGATATTACATAATAGACCAATTTCATTTTATTAAGCAACACAAATGACAAAGCTTTTGGAAAAAAACATGAATGGAGCCGTCCCAGGTACTTCGGTGGGGTTGTGGAGGGAAGCTAATGCACTACCACTTGTGTACAGGGGTTTTTTGCTAGGTGGTAGCGCAACTTTGGGATAATAATACATACAGACTTAAATTGGCTATTTACTTTCTGTCAGCCCCTGCACCTCAGTGCAGTGATTTGCATTGTCAGAAGCTCAATCCTGAATAAGTCAATAATTAGAGGCTACACATCGAGTTAGTGTTGTACATTTATCCAATGAGCCTTGAGAGGCTTAAAAAAAACTTACCACAATACTATAACATTGGGTTTTGATGATCCGTTTGCTACCATAAAAAAATCATTACAAGAGACAAATGGGTAGTATCCAGTTTCTTTCTGAAGGCTCCCCAGTTTTACTACATTAATATACCTAAGGCCAAGTGGGGCAGCAAGGCCAAATTCTGACAATGACTAACAAAAGTGCATTAGGCAAGTATTTGAAGATGAGCAAGCACCAATTCCTAATAACTATTTCAGGGGATGCGAATAATAGAAAATGAAAGGTTAGTAAAACAAACATGGAAATTCTGTGATTGACACAGAATCTGTGTAATTACCTGAGATTGGTGAAACCGTCACCTCGGATGTAAAATATTTTACAACAAGCTAATTGCATAGCGTAATTGATATAAATGACATTTGTAATTGCAATGTGTGAAAAAAAAATGCTATACAATTTTCTCTCAACTCCGAAATCAACTGCGAAAAATAATGTTAAATCTGCTTCTCTTTTAGAGACGGGATAAAGAATTTTTTTTTTTTTTTACATTTTCCATTTTCAATAGTTGATGCTGTAAGTGCTGTTTGAATACAAGCCTCCCTAACCATCTATTAGTGCCTTTAGCCATTGTGTGTGCCTTTAAAAATCACTTAACTACAGTAAAGTATTTGCAAAGCTTTACCATCATGTCAGTAGGAAGGAAGTGTTGATAGTGCATGCGCATTATCTGAAAACTAATCATGACAAATAGTTATGAAAATTAACCACAGTAAACAAATAATTCATTTCAGACCCATGGTGCAATTTAAAGCCATAGCAGACTAAAAGGCTGACCATTCGCATTCACCTTCAATACACGCTATTGAAAAATGCTTCATTTTGTTGGTCGATTGGCTTCTGACAAAATGGCCACTAGTGAGTGAGAGTGTTAGGAATTTAGACAGTAAGCTTCAATGGGGCAAGGGCTAATGAGAAGGATTACATATTATCTCTATAGTGCTGTGTTATAGCATTGGTGATGAATAAATAATTCTAATAATGAAGCTTTGATTATTTTGTGCTTTATGATGGAGATCATGAAACCGTATTTCCTTATTATAGCTTAAATTTTTATACACCATAGAACACAATGATGCTTACGTCATGATATAATCCTGTTTCCCAAATGGACTTATTTTGATAGGGCTGTCCTCGCCATAATGTGTGATCTTCTAATGGCTTAATCTGGGGGAATAGATTAGATGCATCATGGAAGCTGCTTATTCTGAAATGTTGGAAAGTATCATAGTAATTATAGTTACAGTTTTGTCTAATTTAGGTATGCAATCTATTATCGGAAATGCATGGCATGTAGGATTATCAAGATGAGGCTTTTTTTCTTCATCATTTGAGGCATCATGGCTAAAATATACTAAATTACATTTAAAAATGACACCTACATTTCCCCACATTAAAACCCTTAGAATCAGAACCTTTGACTTCACTTATAACAGTTACCTTTCACATAAAAGGTTTATATGCTTATCCGCACTCAAATGTCATTAGGACTTGTGTGTGAACACTAAGATTTTATCCAATAGTATGTATATTCCTAATGAAAACCAAATAACAGCTGCTCATAAAATTCAAGGTAACAATCGGAATCGTAGGTAATAAGTGTTAACAATCCCACTGGGGACTTGCTCAGTGGAAGTGACAGACAACCATACACAATAATCAGATGAATACACTGAGAATGTATCTGATCATACCAAAAAGTACTATATGTAATGCACAATAAAAAGGTGTATCTGGAACAAATAGCATGGTAGAAAATGGAATGGGAAAAATACAAAGTCAAAATAGATCAGAAGTCAGAAACACAATATCATAAAAATAAGAGTGCATCCTGTAGTAGGGAATCTAAACTGAAGCAATCACCCGCACTGAGGGCCTGATTCAGCAAGGAACGCACGCACGCACCGGGCCGCTGCAAGGATATGCTAATCAATGCTTACGCACAGAGGCCCTGATTCAGAGCCAGACGCTCTGACAGAGCGTGTGTGACCACCCACAGCTATAGCGAGCGGCCATGATGATGGTTGCGATGGTCAAGACCATCGCGACCATCAGGCTTGCAACAAGACCGTTCTGGTAGGGTCTCAGAGAGCTTTCGGCTCAAACAGAGCCGAAAGCTCTCCCACTGACATTACTCGTGATGTGAGTGGGGCCGCCCCCAGATGATAGGCATTCTCATGGGAATGCCTCCGTCTGAGCAGCCACCCTCCTGGCCCGCCCACCAATGGGGGCGTGCTGTCACTTAACATCGACAGCACGCCCCCTTTGGTACAAGACCCGGAGAGACGGATTGCCCGTCGCTATCCGGGTCTCGCACATGCGCATGACGGAGCCGGTTCCGTCGTGCACATGCGCTCTGGGCCACCATCGACCTGGTTGCGACCGCTCAGCACTTGCGACAGGGTCTGAATCAGGCCCAGAGACAGCAGCATAAGATGCAGACGTCCAGCCCTATATTAATCCGCCCATCTCTCTTTACTCAAAGTCTGATGAATACGCAAGATAGTGTAAACATTGGTAACATCGAGAACCATCGACCACATTTGCAGAAGAGTGGTTGACCAGACCTCACGCAACTTCCTGTGTGCACAGAGTCTCATCACTGCCTACAGCACAGCAGTGGCTAATTTATGCACGCCCCTAAAACGGCGTCCCAACGCACAGGCACACCTGCGTTTGCCCGACCATCCCCCCGTCACCACCCACAAATGGCATTTCCAGTCAATCAATATCGGAAGGGGTCTGCGTGCACGCTGCGTGTAGTCTGCATAAGCTTACCTGACCGGACAGTTCGTGCACGCGCTGTGCGCAGTACAAAACCATCGGCCGAGTGCGTGCGTTCTCTCCTGCTTGTTGAATCAGGCCCTGAGACCTCATTGCCTTCAATGTGACCCAATGAGAGACCGATAGCACAGGAGTGTGTGATCTGCATAGTGTACAGCTCACAGCTGCACAATAACTAAGAGCGTCCTGGTTGCTAGGCAACAGGCCAGGACTCTGTATGTAAGTGGCGGCTCATTATGAATGGGACACCGCGTTTTAAAACACTCTTCAATAAAATGTTTAGCAGAGTGCCTGTATAAAGACTAGCAGTGCAAAGGAAATTTTACCACATATGTTATTAAATAAGTGCTCAAATGATTGATGCAGAGCATCAGCAAAGACGTTAAATCCAGAAACATTGGAGAGGTGGAGATCGGACTTGAGGCACTGTCGTGCATTCTCATTTTTCCTCACACTGGGGGCATGCTCAGGGCTTACCAAGCTGCAGGGTTGTGCCCATTCCCTCTGCCTAGTGTATGTGCACAACATCAATTCACAGAAGCTCCGCGTGATACAGCGGGCCACGGATGGGACAGTGCCCGAAAAGCAGGACTGTATCGCCACAATCGGGACAGTTGGGAGGTCTGGTTAAGTGAAACCTTTGGTAATATCTAAATAGATCTTAATATCCAATTCAGCATTGTTACCATAATGTGAGCATTTCTAATAATACATATCTGTGCCTTATTTATCTGCTTTACCTCCACTTATTTAGTCATCTCCGTCCCGCTACCTTTTTTAATTTCTATATGTTTTCGCCTCTTTTACTTTCTAGATTTTGTTTAAAACCAATAAAAATTATTAAAAAAAAAAAAAAAAAAGGAGGTCTTAGCACTAAAAAGGCAGGGCAAACATGATTAATACCCAAATGGATTTGTGGGAGATACCAGACATTACAGCATCCAGGCCCAAATTGAGACCCTGAGGTGCCGCAAAAGCCTTGACACAAGTTTCATTCTCCTTACTGCTTGAAAATGAAGTTAGATGGCACTTAGGTGTACAGAAAAATACTAAACCGATATCTCCACTTCCAGGGCAGGAGGAAGAATTTTAATGTATGTGTGTGTGGGGGGAGGCTTTACAAAGTACAGTAAACAAACCATTTAGTCATAGGCTCCCTTGTGTTTTATCATACATACAACTCAATCTCCATGCTCTCGAAGAGAGGACATCCGAGTTTGGACTAAAGACTCGATCCATGGTGCTGAAGATCTGATTAAACTGGTAAAGAGCAAAGCTGTTCCACAAGCGTTCCCCAAGCCTCTGCTAACCATGGACAATAAGGACAAAAATGGGACAGCTGCTGTATTGTTTTTTTTCCTGATTTCAGTCACAGGTGGGCCAGGGTGGAAAAAGGAGGAAATACATACACCTGCTGAGAGCTCCACAGCATCAACAATGCATCTAATCCATCTACTCTGGTGTCCCTGTAATGTGACTAAAACTAAATTACCATAGCATCTAAAAGGTGTTGCCATCAGGTGTATATGAAGAAGTCTAAACTTTTGTATTAGTAAATGAAAAACTTTTTCATGCATGGCCCATTCTCATGGATGGAATTAAAATCAACTGGGATCGATACTTATACAGTTGTCTTTTACTGCCATGGGAGGCACAGAAAGGAATATCAAATGTCACCTTTCAAAGTCAGTTCATCAAATTTCTACCTGGCTAGAGTGCCCTGCTCACCTGTAAATGCTGATATTGTAAAGTGGAAACATATGAGAACAACAGCACCTTAGCCATGAAGAGAGATATCACAAATGCTCTCAGAAGGTGACCAGTGACTGCTGAAGTGCATATAAATCATCTGTCCTTGGATTTAACACTCACTACAAGCAACGTCACCACAAGAATAGTTCATCGGGAACCTCCTGGATTGGTTTTCCATGGCTGGGCAGCCGCATACAAGTCTCAGATCATGCCTAATGCCAAACATTGACTGGAGTGGTGTAAAGTACAACACCATTGGACTCTCAATCAGTGGAAAAGCATTCTCTGAAGCAAGCCTCAACACACACACACACACACACACACACACACACACACACACACACTTCAAATAAATAGTTTTCAGTGTAATGTCCTCCATGACTTGATCACAGGGACTGTTTCGTTTCATAGACCAATAACCAAAGCAGCAGAGAAGAATTTGTCATGAATCCAGTTGAATATACATAAATATTTCAGAAAATAGATATTTTAAAATGCATTTTATATGTTCCAAATAATTACCTGCTCAGGGAATCAAATTCAGACGCATATTTTAACTTGCATTTCAATACACTATGCTTAATGCAAAAAAGCACAGGAGATGCAATGGTTCTACTCCTGTCCCAACAAAAACAATCCAATGCACAAGACTCTACACTTTGTGAACATTTTATTATACCTTGCCGTGTTGGGCAAAATGAAAACATCCTTTAAATGTAATTTCAGTAGTGATCTTACAACGCTATTCGTAAATGGCTGTATTGGGAGTTTTGTACACAATTTTTACATAGTTATTGCATAAATATCCTTCTGTGTTCCAGCCAACCACTTCTGAGTGAAGCTTTATCTTTACTGCATTACTAACACATTTGTCAATCCAGGTTTTTCTCTTCCTTTACAGCTACTTAACTTTATACCTTTATATAAATAGCACATTGCAATGAACAAATATATAGATATGTCCTCATACATCTAGCCTCAATACACCGCGCAGCGTGACATTATTGGCGTGAGTGAGTCGACAGATCTCGTGCAACTCTGCTACCGTTGGGCGTCTTTTTTTGCTGGAAATGTGTCTTCGTCGCAATGCGATGTTATTAGGACGCTTAAGGAGACAGTGTTACTTAATTTGATATGCGCCACTTGTCTATGAGTGTGCGACTGAGTTTGCATACCAAGCACAACCGAACTGTGGAAAAAGAGTGGGAAAAAAGCCGTGGCCGCTACATTGTAGCATGTCATATACAGATTCAGAGACTCAGTCGCACACAGATATACAAGTTTCGCATATCAAATTAATCTGCGCATTCTGCTGGTGCGTCCTTAAAAATAAAAAACTAAGCATGTAAAGATTTTTGAATGTTGGTAATGCCATGTCGGGGGTGCTCGATCCAGTTCTGATCAGATTAATGGTCTCCAATTTATAATCATTATACCATATTAAATATTGAACTATGACATCGGCAAGACTGAAACACAACGAATTATAGGTCAATAATTGGGCACAAATGCGTCCTGTGCCAGCCACGCCCTTTGAGCGCGACATCATGATGTTGTGCAAAAGGGGCACAGCCGGTAATTGCAGCGCATATCGGGCGTCCTGCACAGATTGCAGTGTGCCCGCAAGGGCCGTGGGGTGGAGACGTTACCGCCCACAGAGCCCTTGCACTCTGCAGTTGCACCGGTCGCACACCCTTCTTTACGGCTCTATGTGTAACTATGAATATACACTTGCATTATTGCTGAGGGGTCTATTTACTAAGTGTTAGGAGATAAAGTGGACAGTGATAAGGTACAAGCCAATCAGCTCCCAACTGTCATTTTTCAAATACAGCCTGTGACATGGCAGTTAGGAGCTGATTGGCTGGCCCCTTATCACTTTTCACTCTGTCTCCTAACACTGCTTAGCAAATAGACCGCTCAGTGTAATTGTGCTTACCAACATGCAAACTGGAAAGCACGGTCATTTGTACACGGAGTCATTTTCCCCTCATTGACTTTTGGACCAGTAGTTACACTAGAAGAGAATATTAAAATGTAAATGCATAAACTCTGAAACTTTTAAAGTAATTTAAGAGACAAAAAAACATTGTGCATTCCTAGAATTCATAGATATTATTTAGGATTTCAAAATAATATTTTTAATAAGTGGCATCTATAAAAACCACCACAATAATCCAATTCAGGTCTGTCTTCATTTACTGTAACCTAGCTACACTTTTTGGACTTTATATGGTTTTGGAACAAGATGATATTTGAGGCTCTTGTGACCCTGGGCATTTTAGGAACTTGATGTTCATCGAGGGCTGTAGACAGAAGAGTTCATGACTCTACCTCCAGCACTGTGAAGTTTAGTGCTGCTTGGTGAATATTTGTGCTGAATTTGTAATACCAGAGAGTTTCTTATTTTGTTTTAATGCGTAACACATGAGCTGCCTGGGGATCTCAGTGCATCACCCAATGCTTTCAGTTTCTGTCCTTATCATTCAGTCTTAATATGGCAAATATGCCATTCATCATAGCTCAAACTTTATTAACCCAAAATATAGCAAACTGAGATTAGAAAAAGCCATGGGCTTCTGCAGTTCAAGCAAGTGGGTCATGATGCCTGAGGATCTCTAACCCTTGTTTGGGACCTATGCTTAATGAGCAGTGAGAGTGTATCAAGCCAGAGGCCATCCTGACCTTTCAGATCACCTTCCACAAATTTGTGTCTATTTAAAAGACTTCTGTATATGCAGGGATATCTGCATGCATCCATAGCGCTGCCAAAACATTCAGCAATTGAGATTAACATTTCAAAACCACACTTCTGGCTAAAGACACAAAACATATTAAAATTCACATTTCCATACTTTAGAAAATGGGTTAAAATTACTGATGGAGTACTAGGCTGAGGATGTATAACCCGAATACCAATTCCAAATCCTACATAATAGCTTCAACTGGTCATACTACAGAACGTATAATACTGTACTGTCTATTTTCACCAAGACTTTGGGGGATGTGTATCAAAACTTTAATAGAAGAAAAGTGTAGAAGTTGCCAATAGCAACCAATCAGCGTATAGATATTTTTTTAGATGGCTTAATCTATAAAATGACAGAAGCTAATTAATTGCTATAGGAAAAATTCTCCAGTTTTTCTCTTGAGAGGATTTGATACATCTACCATCTTCGTTACTTCGCTGCCACTGAAAGGGGACTAAATGATGTAGCCAGGTTTAAGGCAAGACGTGTCATGTCAGTTAAATGGACTGAGTAGAACCACACCAAAGTCATCATTTGAATAATAAGCAAAACTTCGGCCTGCAGTAGATCCAGTAAGAGAATAACGAAAGGGTTACATGTCACCCATCATTGTGTTTTGGAACAGGACAGAACCACACCACCTCCAAAAAGGGTTTATGGTGGCTTAGGGCTGTGGGCAGAAGAAATGAGGCCTCAACATAAAATGACAACTCCATATAAATAAATAAATGACAAGCACACAATCTGCAGCGCTTTAAAGAGAATATTTAACCATTCACATCACTCCCTGCCCCAGTAGAGCATACAATTTATGTTCCCTACCACATAAACATAGGGTTAATTTTATTAGTCAATTCACCTACCAGTATATTTTGGAAGTGTGGGAGAAAACCGGAAAACCTGGATGAAACCACGCATGTATAGTATATACAGTACAGAGCATAACTCATAGCTGCCCATGTGTGATGTGAAGACATGCCTAAACTCCTATGCAAATAGTACATGTATAAACAGTGAGTTATGTATTCACCAAGTCATCATTCACTATGTCGGCATCCATAATGTTGACACCAGAATGTTGAATGTTATGATGTTGACATGGTTACAATATTGACACCTGACATGTTGACATCAAGAAAATGTTGACAGTGAAAATTTCAACATTAGCATTATGGTTAGTTGTCGACATTGTGAACACACTGGCATTATGGCAGTGTTGACATGATACAAGTCAACATCGTACATGTCGACATACACTATATAAAGTCGATATGCAACTGCCGACATGACGTATATATCCCATTCTGATGCCATTAATCCAGTGTTTATTCGGAAACGTGTACAATAAAAAAACAATGCACCTCCTTTTGTGAACCATAGACATTACAAGTATTACATGGGATTTATAAAAGCACTAGGTCTATCTTCTCCCAAATAAAATATATTTACCAGACTCTCATATCTTTACAATATCTTTACAATGTATAAAAAAACAAAAAATAAACCCTTGTATTTTATGGACAAGTGCATGTGTAAGGTGTTTTGGTGGCGTCATTGCCATAAGCCGTGCCCAAGTGTAAAACGGGCATGGCAAGAGTTAAGATAATCAGCACCAAGGGTCCATAATCCTTCCTTGTAATAACCGCTTATTTTGTTTCCTTTGTTTTGCTTCTCAAAAGCAAACTTGCTCACACACAGAGCTGCAGTCACTTCCAATTTCCCAGGAAGCTGTGAAGGTCAATTGGCTCAATTCACAAAACACCAGATGTAGCTAAGACAGGTAAATGTGTGGCAATCTTTCTCTGGTCACTATACTGTACTCCATAATGCTCACATCTCCACAGAAGACAAAAAGGAAAGGAACATTTAACAATTGCATTGCCTAAAGGTCTGCAGGCTGAAAATAAAATAGACATCCTGGCACCAGAGTCATATAATTGCAGTTAAAATGACTGTGGAGGAGTTCTGGTCGGTCTCTTTTTAAATCCGCAGCTTCCTGACACATGCACGTACGTCCACCAGATTCTGAGAAGCTTTATTCCCATTACAGAAAGTCTACACCAGTTTGTGTCACCAGTTCTGGTTTTGCTTCTAACCTATCAATCGCGCTGGATACTAAAATGCTGAAATGTCCTGTAACCCAGGATGAATGGATGCTTACATTTATGTAATAAACCTGCTTTAATACTGACAACGGCAATACATAATCCATGAGGGGTTCACAATTGTTTGCCAAATTAAAGGAGAATCTCCCAGATAATCCTGTAATAAATACATATCAACACATTACTCTTGGTAACAGATTTGGAATAGTTAACTAGTGTGCAAGGCTGTAGCAGAGACACAGGGGATTTGCAAACAGATACAAATAAAAAAGGTATAAATAAAAAAGGTATAAATAAGAAAGCGGGATGGATACGGGATCCCGGGGGTCAGAATCCCGATGCTGGCATTTCGACAGTGTTAGGATACCGACACCTGTTGGTAGGTAACCTAAACCACCCCCTTTTACTACCCTACCCCTCCCCGATGCCTAAACCTAGAGAGACATAGGGGGCAAAGGAAGAGAGACAGAGGGGGGGGCAACGGCAATAGCACAGTTTTTCTTTCTTTTTAAAATCCTTACATTATTTTGACCCTACAACTTAAAATGGGGGTGCCTCAAACGGAGAAAGTTTGGGAACCACTGACCTAACTACTAGACAGAAGCTTTTGACCAATCAGGTGCTGGATTTGCTCTGCATTGCCTGTCTAAACCACTGCAATCTCATAACAGTGATTCCCAACCTCGGTCCTCAAGGCACACTAACAGTCCTGGTTTTAGTGATATCCATGCTTAAGCACAGACGGTTAAATCAAAATAACTAAGGTACTAATTAAGTCACCTATGCTCAACTATGGCTATCCTTAAAACCTGGACTGTTAGTGTGCCTTGAGGACCGTGCTTGGGAACCCCTGTCCTAACAGAAGGCTGTCCATCAGCCTGAACGGGGTTCATCTCTGAGGCTGTGAATGGTTGGGTCTAATGACATCTACAGCCTACAGGTGGACAATTAGGACTGGGTGGTAGGAGTGGGTTAGCCAAGTTAAAAAGCAAATCACATTTATGATCTGCCTCTTTTCTGCTGATCTTACCACCCTCCCTCTGCTTATCTTTGGGTTATTTGTTTTGCTAAGCAGGCATTTGTGGAAGACCAGCTACGGTAGCTTTTAGTCGGGACCACTCTCCTTCCAGCTGCGGGAGTAGCTGATACAACTAATCCACCCGGCTAGATGGTATCAGCCAGTTAATTGTTACCTTTGTGCAACCCATCGTTTTCACCAAATTATATTACTCCAATGATTTTAAAATGGCATTGGGGATGGCAGCTCGCCTCCCCTTTTAATATTACCTCCCTAACACAATGAAGGTGGTCGAGTATTTCATCACTATGCATCTGCAATGAGACAGGGACGCCAAGAGAATGTCAAGGGGTACTAATTACCAAATTGTTGGAGGGGCCTGGTCCAGGCTAACGGGTATTTCTTTTTGCCTATGAAAAGTTTTGATACTGATCACCCTCCCAATCAAAGATCTCAGAAGGACAGCCATAAAAGGCATCCCACAAAACATCAAGAGAGACCAAAGCAGTATTCTCGGAAAAGAAATCACTCCACAAATCACTCCACTTCGCTTCCAACTCCAAACCAACAACATGAGCCAGAATGATTTAATTTCCAAAAAGAGTGACATCGCGTGCCAGCAATATCAATAAACAATGCCAGGGGGTATGATCGGACAAACCACAAATCCGATGCTCCACCTCCACAACCAGCCTCTTTGATATCAAAGCAAGATCAATCCTGTAAAAGGAGTGACGAGAGGCAGAGAAGCAGGAGTACTGAGTCAAGTGAGGATGCCAGACCCCCCCAAATATCCACCAGACCAAGTTCATCTACTAAGTTGGTAAAAGAGTGCAAGGAAGGACCAGTCACAGCAGGATGTTCTTCCTGCCACCTATCCAGGGTAGAATGTAGCACATTATTAAAATCTAAAACAAAGATACTGTAATGGTGGGTACAGACTACACAATATGCTCCCTGAGCGATATCGTGTAGTGTTGTCCCCGGCAGGCTGTGCTCAATGTTGTTCATGACATTGAGCACAGTGTATACGCACCTTAACTGGAGTATCAGGAAACAGACAAGTAAAAATGCACCGCATTTTTTCAGGATCTCCCTGAAATACGGAGGGAGTATATTAACAGCAAGAATAATGAATGGTGAGGAATGAAGAGAGACCCGGATGAATACATATCTTTCCAAAGGATCAATCCTAATTTCCTCAGGAACAAAACCAAGAGATCTATGAAAAAGGACATATACTCCCCTGGAATATGAGAAATGTGTAGTGATAGGCCCAGCCAACCCATAAGCAATGATGTTTAAGCTAAATATGATCTACTCAATCAAAAGGAAGGAAAAGTAAAGGAACCACCCCCAAATAAAAATACCCAACAAAAAAAAAAAAAAAAAAAAAAGAAAAAAATGCAAAACTGCACATCAGGGCCGCAACTAATAGGAGGGGGGGCTAAGGGGGCACGAGCACGGGTGCCAAGACGAGATGTCATGTGACTGGTGACATCAGCTCACCTCCCGGGTGTGTCTATGGCAGTGCTCCCCTCTCTCCCTCACTACCTGCGCACAGGCACCCTGGTCCCGGGCAGCAAGGGAAACCAGGTCGCCATAGCAATCACAGCCCTCCCACTGACAGTCCCCTGCCCTGACACCTCCCCTGGGCCCCCTGATGACGTCACTCTGGGATGCAGGGGCTTCTGGAAAGTGTAGTTTCCCCTGTTTCCGGCATGAGGCCCTGAGTGACTGCTGGAGCCAGATTTTTACTTCATGTTGTGAGGCTGCGGACAGGTGTGGGACCAGGCAGCGGACGGCGAGTTGTCAGAAGGCCTGGGTAGAGGGAGAGCAGCATGTCCTTAACATCAACTGCGCGTCATATATTGCTGGTTCATGTAGTCACACATCAGCTGGGGGAGTCGGAAAGTGCCTGTGCTCTGTGATAATATACAGCTGGGACAACATATGTTTAGAGCTGAAACCCCCCTATACAGCTGAGCCCCCTCTATGTATACAGCTCAGCCAGTCCCCCCTATGTATACAACTGTAGGGCCAGATTAAGGAGGGGGCACAGGGGTTAAGTAGATGTGTGTATGTATGTATGTATGCATGTATGTATGTATGAAAACACTGTTACTATATCAGCTGTTGCACACATGAAGGGGGGTTGAAAAGACAAGCCCTCATTCAGAGCCGTTCGCTATTTGCGGCCGTTCATTCAAAAACAAGGGGTGGCTATTCAAATGATCCGTTCGCAAATTGCAGTCTGTTCACACCTCTAAGTCTGAACGAGCGAGCAAAACATACGCTCGTTTATTTGATAAAAACGCCCCCTGGCCGCTCGCACCATACGTCATGTCCGCTATTTATTTGATTAATCGAGTACATCGTACAGCGTATGAACTGCTCGCTATTCTTGTGGTTGGTTTTTTTCAACCGCTATTTTGCGAGCAGTTCTGAGTTTAAAAAAACCAAGTGACGTGGTCAATGACGCTGCTGGATTAATTATGCACACTCTTAAAACGCCCGTTTTGACCTTTAAGCACGCCTGCGTTCGAATTCCACACCCCCTTTTTCAAGCACCTTCCCCTGTTACCACCCACATACGCCTCATTCTGTCACTCAAAATAGCAGGCACTCGCTATATAGCGTACAAACGATTTTCGGCCGCACTGACTGGTTCGCGCATGCGTACTAAAAACCGTACGCATGCGCAGATGTGCGAACATCGCTCGGAACGAGCGTACTGCCGCTAACGAGCGGCTCTGAATGAGGGCCCAAGTTTATAGTTATGAAGTTATGGCGGGGGTAAGGGGCACCAAATTGCTGCTTGCCCCCGGGTGACAAAAATCCTAGTTTCGGCCCTGCTGCAAACGCCTCCAACTGTGCTCCCTGACCCAAAGGGTCAGAAGGCAACATCCAACATCACTATATTCCCTGCCAATTTTCCAGGTAAAGTGAAACAGATCATGTACTAGCAATAGTTGAGGGTATAGTGATAATGCAATTAGGACCTTAGGATATAAGACACTGGAGAGTGTATGGAACAGAGTTTTGGCAGCAAACTCTGAGCATTCACCAGGTATGCAGTAAGATTGCCAATTCTACGTACATATACAATTACAATGCACAATGGAAAAATTATGAGTGTAGTGTTACCCGTGAGCGCTCCAGGGCTTATATTTACTAAAGTGAGAGTTTTTAGAATTGGAGATGTTGCCAATAGCAACCAATCAGATTCTACTAGAACCTTCTAGAAGATAATAGCTAGAATCTGATTGGCTGCTATGGGCAACATATCCATTTCTAAAAACTCTCATTTAAAAAAAATATACCCCCAACAATCATAAATGAAAATAGTGTATATGACTAGTACTGTATGTGCACAGGTATAATAATCACTTTCCTCCAATGAATCGTAGAAAAGTCCCAGTACATTCTCTTATCTTCTGAGAAGATAAATCTGTGTAAAGCTGGGTACTCTGAACAGATATATCTGCAGATAATTGTAGTTCATTATTTATTCATTACCAGTTATTGATATAGCGCACACATATTCCGCAGCACTTTACAGAGAATATCTTACCATTCACATCTGTCCCTGCCCCAGTGGAGCTTACAATCTATATTCCCTACCACATGCTCACAAACATACACACTATGCTAAATTTTGAGGGGAGCCAATTAACCTACCTGTATATTTTTGGCGTGTGGGAGGAAACTGGAGCACCCGGTGTTCAGTGTTCATACACACTGAACAACCAACATGCGTCTCTGGCCGCGGGTCCTGCTGGCCTGGGGGCGTGTCCCAGCCCCCTCCCTGCAGCCTCTGCTGGAAGTGTACAGGCGGTCTGCAGATATACTGTATCTGCCATCGACTGTGCAGCAGTGCTGACACGGTATGTCAGTGAACTACGTCATTCACAGACATATCGCTGGTACACACTGGCCCACGGCCATACAGTATATTAGCCAATCAATTGATTGGCCAATATATCTGCCAGTGTGTACCCCCAGCATAAGGTAAATCCTTATATAGGGGTATTTTTCTTTTTCCAACTCTCATGTGACCATTAAGTGTCAGGAAACTCTATGTCAGTAGTGCATTCAGAACGGTGGATGTCAGTTCTGAAAAGCAAGATGTGAGAGTCCCATAGAGCCCCAGGATTCTCCTCGGTTCTGCAGCACACTCCCACCGACACAGACCACATTACCACTCAGGAATCGCCAACGCTTTGTAACCCAAACTTTGGGTCTTTTTCAAGGCAAGACAGGTGAGTGTGTCAGCAAAACACTGCCCTTAAAGACCCCTCTAATCCAATCATCATTCACATGCTGTCCTAACTAAACAAATTACATCTATCCAAATCCCCTCCCAGCTAAAAACACCAATCACATTTGCAGATGGAAAATGGTTACCTAGTAACTCAATGTAAATATAGTTTAATATCCGATGGGTAAAAGATTTTTCTTTTTTTCTCCCGGCTAATCATATGTTCACTATGTCCGATCACGTGACCTATTACCATTGTTGTGCGTTCATTACAAAGGCAAATAAGAGCTATTTAAATCTGATTTTGTGCATTTGTGCGGTCATCACCACAACTTTTTATTTGGTAAAAAGGCATGAAAAAAGCTGGCTTGGCAGATGGCCACAAGTGGTGGGTGGTCAATGCGCGGATAAGGGTGATCTAGGAGTGTGACCTAATATTGTGCAATAACAAAAACTAGTCTCTGCAGACGTGAATGATTTAATGTCTTATAACAGTGCAGTCATAGTTATACTACATATTATTTGTTCAAGAATGCAAAAAGTTAAACCATTCCATAGAAGATTGAAAAAAAAAAATCAATATAGACTTCCCCAAACATGATATGAATTGTGCATTGGAACGCAGTGCCACTTTCATGCAGATCAGCTTTTAATCTTTCTCCCAGTGGTTATCTGTCTAGTCTACATAATAAGATTCAGCCACTTTAATTTACTTACCTACACGTAAAAAAATTAAAAAAGGATAAGCCTGGTAATATACAACATTCTTACTCGTATTGGCTTCAAATGCAAAGATACTTTTGTTGCATATCTCTGTGTTAATTATTCTTCTACTTGTGTATGTCCTAATAATTTGCTGTTATACAAAGCTTCACTGAATCATCTCATCAGTGCTAAAGGCAAGGGTATGGCACAGCTCCAGTATGGTAGAAATAAAACAGTATTTATGTTGTTATAAAGTGTGCGCCATCAGCTGTTGCAAAGCAATAAGTTATAAAACAAATATGCAGTATTGTAAAATTTCATCAGTCTCATCATCCTGATTAAACAAAAGCATGGACATAACAGATGTCGTGAAATGAAAACATAATGGACTGGATTTACTAAAGGGCAAACTGGCAAATGTTGCAAATATTCTCTTTTGCTACTCCTGCTTACTAGTACTCCTATCCAAATAAGCACAACATATAAACGATAAAAAGTTCAAGGTGCAGTTGCTTTAACCCCATACTATAACCTGAAGCTTCTTGTGTATTGTTCTCTCTCCTGGTACACCAGCCTTTAAATGAAGAAGTTGTGAGGCTGATCACAGCTCATTCTAAAGAAATATCAGAAGATTCCATGCTGGTCAGTAATATACATACATATATCAAAAACCAGCATTGAACAAGAAATAAAGGTGATGGAGTAAAATCTGTTCACCAGTTTGTCAGTCTCGGTGTTAGTGGTACACCTTGGGAGTTCGTGCAATAAATACTTATAGTAAAATAAATCCTGTTCCATAAGGGAGTTAAACAGGGAGAATTAAACTCATTTGTAGGTCACTCTTTGAATAATAATGGAATTAAATCTTAACATTTAATAGTATTCAAAAAAAGGACTTCCAAATACTGAAAACTGACAAACATATCTAAGGAGGACCCTGTCACACAGGCGTGACTAAAGTTCTCTAAAATAAAAATATGATGTTAATACCCAAGCAATGAAGTTCTACCTAGATTTGATATTGAGGTGAATTTAACCACAATTGGTTATTGAAGTAGGCAAAATAATAATTTGGTAGCAATCAAATATAATTGTCTTTAAAATTACACATAAAAAAACATCAATTCCACTTCATTCTACTCATGTTTATAGCATTCTATAAAGCCCTCTTCAACAGAGATCTACAAGCAAAGACTTTATGGATTCAGCCAGCCAGTAATGAGCTAATTTTTCTAAGATTGGGCTCTCCACTCTGGATAATTATGAGGTCATATGGGGCAGGTTATTTTAAATGGGGGAAGGTTGTCCAACATCCAATAGTAGACAACCCTGTAAAAAAAACCTGTTATTTAGATGGCCAATGTTGCACAGCATGTAGAATTGTCAATTTTATTACTTGACTTATTGGAAGGATGGCTACAGTCACAAAAGCAGCTTCGTAGCACTGAAGTCATAAGAAATACTAGATACCTTAAACTTGCTTCTTAGAAGAGATAGAGATCACAATTATTTATACTTCAGGGTTCTATCTAGTAATCTCACTGAACCTTCAAAAGTGGACTTGCTTTAATTCTCAGGAAATTTCAAAATCACAAGTTGAAGGCTACAAGTTAAATTTCCTAAGATCATCCAACACAGAAAGCCTGATTAGTATATTAAAGCAACCTCCTTTAGCAAAACATCCATAATCTGATTCAAGATGAATAATGCAGCAAGGACCCCTAACTGGACAGCTGGAGAGCACAGGCAAGCTTTCAGACAAGAACATAATTAAGATATAAAATTATCAAAACTGTGCCTAAAGGGTACAAGCCTTTTGCCATCTCTCCTGGAAAGTAAAAAAAAATATGAAATATGGTAAGAACTTACCCTTGTTATCTCTATTTCTTACGAAGTCCATAGGGTTCCACAGAATACCTTGGGGTATAGGCGATGGAGGCAGACATCGGGCACCTCAGAGTTAAAGTCTTCAGCCTCCCAGGATGCACTGGAGTCCCTCTCCTATACCCCCGAGACAAGGCATCTCAGTTACGTAACAAGCCATAGCCCGGAGGAGGAGGAGAAGAAAGAGAGAAGAAAGTTCTGGAACACACAAGAATCACATTCTCACCAGAATGAGATGGAAAAAAATGGTGACCAGATCAAAGCCCATCCGCAGTACAGGTGCGACAGGGCGGGAGTCCTGTGGAACCCTATGGACTTAGTATAAATAGAGACAACAAGGGTAAGTTCTTACCATATCTCATATTTTCTACTTCAGGGTCCATAGGATATTATCCACAGGATACCTTGGGGATGTCCCAAAGCAGTATCCTTTAAGGGTGGGGACGCTCCTGTGCTGAAAGGAGAATCCACCTCCTGAAGGAAGCATCCTGAGAGGCGAAGGTTTCGAATGCATAATACCTCACAAAGGTATGGACAGAAGACCACGTGGCTGCCTTGCAAAGCTGAAAAGCAGAGGCACCACGGCGAGCTGCCCACGAAGGACCCACAGACCGAGTAGAATTAGCTCTAACAGAGGATGGTACAGGAAGGCCCTCCTGAGTGTAAGCCTCAGAAATCGCCATGCGAATCCATCCTGCCAAAGTTTGCTTAGTGGCAGGCCAACCCTTCTTATGGAAACCGTAGAGGAAAAACTAAGAGTCCGACTTCTGAAAAGAATTGGTAAGGTCAACATAAATCCTGAGAGCACGTACTACAGCCAAATCACAAGGAGCCACTGGTGGAACAAAGTAAGGCTAAATACGAAGGACACCTTGCAGAAAGGTGCCGACATCAGGAAGAGTAGCAATCCTACACTGAAACCACACTGACAGGGTAGAAACTTGCACCTTCAGAGAAGCAAGGCAAAGACCGTGATCTAAGGCCGCCTGTAGGAAAGCCAAAACCCTGGATATCCTGAACACCTGAGGATCATAGCCTCTAGGGCGATAATCATTCAAAGAAAGTATGCCACACACTGTGATCAATTCTTGCAGATGCAGGCTTCCGAGCTTTGAGCATGGTGTTAACTACAGAGCTAGAAAAACCCCTGGACCTTAAGAGGGCTGTCTCAACAGCCACGCCGTTAAAGACAGACGACTCAGGTCCGGGTAAAGGCAAGGAACCTGAAACAACAGGTCTGGACATTGAGGCAACAGCATCGGAGTGTCTATGGAGAGACTCCAAAGATCTGAGTACCAGTGACGTCTGGGCCACGCTGGAGCTATCAACAGGAGCATGCCTCCTTCTTACTTGAATTTTCAAATTACTCGAGGAAGAAGGGAGAACGGAGGGAAGAGGTACGCAAACCTGAAGGTCCACCGGATCGACAGAGCATCTACCAGAAGAGCCTCCGCGTCTCTTGTTCTTGACACAGGCAGCTTGTTGTTGTGTCGGGAGGCCATGAGGTCCAGAGGACCCCACTTGTTCACCAGTAGTTGAAACACCTTCTGGTGAAGAGACCATTCCCCTGGATGCACGTCTTAATAATTGAGAAGGTCTGCTTCCTAGGTGAGGACTCCCGGTATAAACACTGCCGTGATGGCAGGGAGATTGTCCTCTGCCCAAGCCAGAATGCGGGACACCTCTGTCAGTGCCGCCTGACTTCGTGTTCCTCCATGGCGGTTTATGTAAGCCACCGTGGTGGCGTTGTCCGTCTGTACCTACACGGGTTTTCCACGGAGAACATGTCTTGCTTGCTGAAGAGCTCTGAATACTGCTCGAAGTTCCAAGATGTCTATTGGAAGCGCAGATTCTGCTGGCGTCCACCTGCCCTGGAACAAGTGTGGACCAGTCACTGCTCCCCAGCCTCGGAGACTGGCGTCCGTTGTCAGAAGGACCCAGTTCGCTACCCAAAAGGGGCGTCCCCTGTTCAGGTGTGCCAACTGTAGCCACCAGGCCAGGCCTCCGGAGAAAGCACCATGGTCTGTGTCTTTATCCGATGGGGCAACCCATTCCATCTGGAGAGGATCAATTTCTGCAGAGGTATGGAGTGAAACTGGGCATATTCCACCATGTCGAACATTGACACCATGGAGCCCAGTAACCTCATTGCTGAGTGAACAGACACTCTGAGGCTCTGAAGGCAATTGTGTACCTTTGCCTGTAATGCAGAGATCTTTACCTCCGTCACAAAGATCCTGTTGTTGAGAGTTCAACAGGGCTCCGAGTTGGAGCATCCTCTGCGAGGGAACCAGGGAGGACTTCTTCCAGTTTATCAACCAGCCGTGATTCTGCAACAAAGATATTGTCAGTTGCAGATGGAGCTGGAGGATCTATGGAGACCCTGCTAACAACAGAAGGTCGTCCAGATAAGGCAACAAACGGACCCCCTGCATCCGCAGGGGGGCTGCTATGACCACCATGACTTTGGTAAATACTCGAGGCGCTGAGGCCAGACCAAAGGGCAGTGCCTGGAACTGGAAATGTTGGTAGAGCACTGCAAGCCTGAGGAATTGCTGGTGTGATAAGATAATAGGGACATGCAGGTCCAACAACACCATGAAATTCCCAGGCTCCATTGCCAGAATAATGGAACGCAGGGTCTCCATCCTGAACCGAGGGACCCTCAAGGACTTGTTGAGGGACTTGTGGTTGAGGATGGGCCAGTAAGACCCATTGGGTTTCTGCACCAGAAAGAGATTGGAATAGTATTCCGTGCCCCTCTGGGGTAACGGAACAAGCACTATAACTCCAGCCTGGATCATAGAGTGCAACACTTTCTGGAGTTCCAGGGCCTTGTCCTGATCTGACAGAAGGCCTGTTGTTAAAAACAGTCTGGGAGGCTTTCGTCGGAAGGAGAGGGCATACCCCCGAGAGACCACCTCTTGTACCCAAGTGTCCTTGGTAGTCTGGAACCAGCACTGGGCGAACTGAAGCAGGTGGCCTCCCACTCTGGGGTCCCCCAATGGGAGGCTCGTCCTATCAGGCTGAATGCTTATCATTCGACTTGGGAGTAGAACGTCTTGTACTCCAAGCCGGCTTCTTAGGCTTGGCAGATTTCCTGTTTCCTGACTGTCTTGGAAAGGACTGTATCTTGGACTTACCCTGGGCCCTATAAGGCCAAAAGGAGGAAGTACCAGACCCTGATGGGACTGTAGACGATGGCAAACACGCAGATTTAGCTGCTGCCAGCGTGGCCACAATTTTGTCCAGCTCAGGACCAATCAGTACCTGTCCATTAAAGGGCAAGCATTTCAAGCCCTTCTTGGAATCAGCATCCGTTTTACAAGAGCGCAACCACAGGCAGCGGCGAGCCGCTACTGCTGCCGAGGAGATCTATATCCAAGGCTGCCTCGTTAATGTACAAGGCTGAGTCTCTGAGATTGCCAGCTAATTCCACTTGCTCAGCTGAGCAGTCAGTATCCAGAGACGCCTCCAAGTTAGCTACCCAGCGCTAATGGCTCTGGCCACCCAGCATACAGCCATAGCGGGTCTGGAAGCCCCTCCAGCAAGGGAATAAATGCATTTTAAACATATTTCCACCTTGCAATCCATAACTTCTTTTAAGGAGGACATGAAGGGCATGGGCAATGTAGCACTCCTCACTAGGTGTGTGACATGAGAATCCACCTGTGGAGGGGTTTCCCGTTTGGAAAAATAATTATCTGCAAATGGGTATGCAAAAGCCAAGCGTTTTTGAGGCTGGAACTGCTTACCCGGATTTTTCCACGCCTCCTCTAAACGATCCACTAACTGACCAGATAAGAGGAAATACAGTGGCATCTCCCTTAACATCCTTCAAGAAGGCGTATTTAGATTTGGCCACAGGGGGATCCTCATCCTCAATAACCAAGGCCACACGGACTGCCCATATAAGGCCAGGTATATAGACTTTAGACTTAGACTCCGCCTCCTTTGCACGAAGTCTTAGTCTGAAAAGTCAATCTCACCATCAGATGTCATGTCATCATCATCATCATCATCATACTGAGAAGTCTGAGACACTGAAGGCCGCTTAGAAGGCTGCAATGGTGTCTCCCCCTGTAAAACGTCCGTCAGGTGCTGTACCGTAGTGGACAATGAATTCACCCACACAGGCTCTTGCAAGACCTGGGGGGGTGAAATCTGAAGACCCTGAGGTATCATCATCTGCCTGGGGAACCCCTGCATGGGTGAAGAGACTACCGTCTGCTGCGACAACCCCATCTGGGGAAACGCAGGGGGCTTCGCCAACTGGCCCACAAGGGTTGTAAGTGCCTTAGCAAAAGAAGCCCAGGGCGGTTCCTGTACAGGCACAGTGACAGAAATCAGGCGTGATATGAGATAACATGCCCTGCATAAACCCTCCATGTTCACATGTCCCTCCGCTAACAGTACATTACATGTGTTACATTTTAGCTGAAGAGGGTATTCCCATTCACTCCCAGACATGAGTGTAAACGGAGCGTATGTGACTCCCCACACAGAAAAACACTTTGTTTACTGTGAGGCAATGACCAACCTGCAACACTGCACCGCAAGGGCTTTAGTAGAGGAAGAACAGGGATAGTAAAATCGCTGACAGTCAGAAGTGAAAGTACAGTCAGACAGCGCTAGCATATAGTCACATTCAATACAGAAATATATAACCTGCACTACAAGCACTGTGATCAACTACACAGACCAGAGCCTGGTAGGAAACAATGATGCACACTCTGACCTTATCGGAGGAGAGGTATGCGGGGGGACCCGGACCGCAATGCCACCTGTATCAAACTCCAGCAGCGTTTGCACACTTCCTAGATAATGGCCGCCGAGGAGCTGAGAGGAGGTGGGCCCGGGGGAGTAGTACTGACACAGCCTGCCAGACCGCTGTGGAAAGGCACTGTGCAGTGGGGGAGGCGCCAGCTGTGAGACAGGGAAGGCAAGCTCCAGCGTCCCAGGGGTTAATAGCATGCCAGGGGAGCGCATCCATACTGCTGCAGCCCACTGTCCCTGGTGGTCTAGTGGAAAGTGCAGGATCAGTACCTGGCTCCACCCGCAGCCTGTCCCCAGGGAGCCCCCTGCCTGAGTACCAAATGACTGAATTGGCAGGTACCCTCCGAGGGAGGCTGAAAACTTTAACTCTGGATGTGCCCGATGTCTACCGCCATCGCCTATACCCCAAGGTATCCTGTGGATACCCTATGAACTCTGAAATAGAAATAGGGTTACTCAATAAAAATGTGTAGGACGATTCCCTGGTGGAAAATAAATGACCTTCCTTTGTGCATAGCGTGAAAGATGCACTAAGGGCCCATCAGGATGTAGCTTGTTCAATCTCCATGTATAGTCATTATACTGATGTATTTCTTGTCAGTATGATCAGTATGATCTCAAAGTATTGATGCTGGATCAAGTTTGCTTTGGTTATTATTACTAGCTGAACAAAACTTCATACCTGAAATCCAACGTAAAGTAAAAACCTTCAGGAGTTGGGATCATGCTAATGGCTCCATTTACAAAAGGTGCCTCCCTACAGACTTTGTATGCATTGCAATTGGAATGTGGTTATAATGTAGTAGGAAGATCTGTGGATAAAAATGAAGCTAGATCTGCATGTAGAGGCAAGTATATGAACTAACTACCCAACTTTTATCACCCATAGGTCACGATTACAGTATACAGTATATGGGGCTGCCAAGCATAAAATTAAAATGAGCAGAAAGAGCAGGCATCTAGGTCTTGCAGCTTTCCTAAAGGTGAAGGTTTTGGAAAGGACACATTAACCCATATCAAGCCAATGGTCCACAATTAAAGGCATACATTTTCTGCTTTAATGGTAGGGGCCAAAGCAATGACTACTAAAATGTGTTACATAAATCCCTTCAACTGCCTTACAGCATCTATAGAAAACATGCAGGCTTTAGTTGAATTGGGTTTGTGCAAAATAGATTTACCGAGTTGAGGGAAGATGGTCATTTTTTTTTTAATGTACCTCTGTTCCTTTACTAAATGGAGAAGATTGAATACTTTTGTAGCCTTAAACAGTTCCCCAGCTTCACAGGCTACAGGAGAGAGGACAAAGTTTCCTTTATATTTATTAAAATTTAACTCCCGATGTTGAGACAACCTTCTTTCTAATGGCCTGATACAAGCCAGCAATAGCTGGAGATTTAGTATACAGGGACAATAGGAATTTAAGTGCCGCAAGGTGGATCATAGGAATATACTGTACTTCATGAGATCAGAGACTTCAGGGAATGCACACGAACCAAATAAACTACACAGGTGGTATAGTGGCTTCCCAGTGTAGCTGATATCACGGATGAAGGGTCATTTAGCCTGTAATATCATATTGTAACGATTCAAGTTATGGTACTTTTCTGCATAACATGGTAATGTTCTGCACACCAAAATGATAATTTGTGTAATATGTGCCATCATGTTAATGTGTGTAAATATGTTTATTCAGGATGGTTATATTTATTAACTATAGCCAGGTGACTCTTGTACACAGCAGGGACATCCACTGTCCAGGAACAAAGGAATGCTAACTACCTCACATAACGAAGCCTTAAAGGGCCCCACATATGGAGCAATATAGCGACCGATCCGGCAGTTTTGAACGATATCACCGCTATATCATTACGTTTGTGGGCATGATATCGTACACTGCGTGCTCCCTTTGGTTCGTCAGTCGTTTAACAAGCAGATCTTTCTGCTTGTTAAATTGATCTGGGGGATTGACGAACAAACCCATGCAGCACTATGTGGGTCGGGGAGGGGGGTGCCGGCATATCGGGCGGTCGGCCACCGGCTCGCTCCGTGTGTGGGGACCGCTAGATATGTTGGTCGTCATATCAGCCGTCGCATCGCAAGGTGCATATCGCACCATGTATGGGGCCCTTAAGATTATCTAACTAGTGTGACTTGTCGCTTTCAACAGACACAATGCATTCTCTTGTACTAAGTTGTACTAGTGAAGTGTGCTCTAGAACTACAATAGCGTTTTTCCATAACATAGCTACCATGTGAATAACTATAGCCAATACATATATGTATCTATAGGTCCTTGAGTTCTAGGAGGTATTTTGATGAAATTATGTAAAGTTTATCTTGGAGGGATGTTGTGGAGGTGTATAATGTGATTGTTATTATGTTACCATGTGAATTAGGGGGTAATTGTCTGGAGGGTATCGATCACATGATTGGTACCCTATATGTTACTTGGACTATCATTCTAACATATGGGCAGTGCATTCTCTCTCCTTCCCTCTGGAAATGCTGTGACATCACAAAAGCATATAATGGATTAAACAGGGGAGGTTCACTTAATTTATTAGACTGATCCCCTTAACATCGTGGATTAGCCACCGTTCCAGGAGGAACCTCATTAGTCTCCCTGGAGCCAAATCTGCAGGGAGTATGGAGAAACCCTAGTGTTGTGTAGTATCATCTAAACCAGCATATTTAGTCAGGCCACCCAATACCATCACTCGGGAACTGTATACACATCCCAGGGGTGGTACCTTTGCCTCTGGTAATTTGACAGCTGTTAATGTGAGCCCAAATATTTGGTGTGTTCTGCAATGGGAGGCACTTGGTGTTTAAGTCTTGGCTTCTACCTGGTTAGTTCAGGACATGGGATCACTGAACTGTTCATTGTTGGACTAACAGGAACTGGAGCTGCCATCTTCATTCCTGCAGTAACACCTATATCAAGAGAAGCTTGCAGTTGGGAGAACCCCAGTGTTCATAATGGAGTAGGGCAACTAGTACCCGTTAATTTAATGGCTGGTTGAATTTTTGTTGAATTGAAAATATAAGGTGACCTGAGAGTGGGGTATCATAGTTTATATTTAATATCACAATTATAATCTTTATACATTGGATACATACATGAGAAAAACATACATTTCTTTGGTTTAAAGGCTAGATCAGACACAGTGGCCGATTTTACCTAGGTGCTGCAGGGCTGCAGCCCCCAGTAAAACCTGTCACCTCGGTGAACCAGTTACACTCCGTGCACTTCCCAATGCTGGCAGCCCCGTGCCCTCTGTGCGACGTCATGCACTCAGGGGCAGGGTCGGCACAGGGCGCTTGGAAGCCCTGTTATGGCACTACAGTTGAATCTATTTTGTCCCAGTGGTAACCTGGCCTGACAGGCATTTTGCAATTATAGAAATATTGCCTAAATACAAGAATGCTTGCAAGGTGTTGCAGGCAAGAGCTTTAGGCAACAAATGTTAAATTAGAATTTCACGTTTTATGTAAATTACATAATGTACATAAAGGTGTATGCATGTTTCTTAGATATAATGTAAAATGTTTATCTGGGTATTGTTGGATACTATTAACATCAAATAAGATTAATTAACAGATTAATTAAATAAATATGTATAGCTTCATATCCAAACCCAACACTAGAAGGGGAAATTCTGTAAATGCAAAAACAAATTGTCTAATTTATCTGCAAATATACTGTATTATCCCAGAAAACGTGGATATCAGTCTACGATAATTTGTTTTATTAAATATTTATTAGATATTAATTAGGAGCAAGAGAGAAGTACAAGCAAACTAACGGCTGCAAAATTCTTCACTTAACCCCAAATTAAGGGCAATATTTGGCAAACATTAATAACATGTCACATTACCTCCCCCATCATATAGTAAATGTTAAACATTATTTCATGTTAAGCAGGACCACTGAAGTTACTCCACTATTAGAATATAGAGCGTAAACCTGCAGTGAAAGATTTCTGGGTCATTCCACCTATCCATCCCTCTCTTCACATTATGCTGCCTTAGGCATTGTGGCTATATAACCCTATACAGGGCTGGTTTAGACACTTACCTAGTTTCCCCATGTTGACTGATTATATAAATATGGTTGGACACACTGATTCCCTGACTTGCAAAAGATGCTACAGTACTTTTAATTCAACACTATATCAGGTACATCATTGAACACTTAGGACTGTCAGTTGGTTATGGGCTTACACTCATTATCAGTATTTCCTAAGAAAAGTTAAACAATAGGGCAGATACTGGTGTTTCAGCAGCATCGGGAAGACCAATGAGCATTTCCCATGTTGTCCGCATTTGCAAGTGGTGGTGGATTTTCATTTATTTATTTTAATAAGTCTAAGTTATACTTGATCAATTTGTGATTTTATTTGCTCAGTAAAAGCATCACTAAACCTATAATCAAATTTTGCATGTTTAGGAGCGAATAATAATAACTTTCACAAAAAATACCTGTAAAAGTTTTAGGAGTTTTTCAGAGCTAAATATAGGAGGAGATTAGCTATCAAGGTGGGCATATTTACTTACACACATAATTCCTATCAGCAATCCCTTTGAAGGACAATGCAGTTTTAGCCTCTCCGAGTGCAATAACCATCATCTCAAGTTCTGTTAAGTTATGTGAGCCTTTGCAGATTTGTCTGCAATTATTAGTAGTAGCTTCTCTGCACAAGGTAACTTGTGATTTTGGTTAAAGGATCTTTTAGGGTCTACAATTCCACATGTTAAATCCAAAATATTACAAGCCTTGGATATAACGGAGAGCATCCACAATTTACTGTCCTGGTCAGGGGCGTTTTAAGAGAGGAGAGGGCCCGTGCGCACTCCCCGTGCGGGGCCCCCTCCTCTCTCCCCAGTGGCTGGCAGCCGACTGACGCGGCTGGCCAGCCACCGGAGCATTAGTAGACTCCGGGCACTAGAGTGTGCCCGGAGTCTACTCCGCATGCACAGAACGCTGGAAAAATGTCCATGGCGGCCATTTACCGGCGTTCTGTGCATGCACAGTAGTCTACTGCGCATGCGGAGAACGCCGGAAAATGGCATCGGCGGCCATTTTTCCGGTGTTCTGAGCAGCGCTGACACCCGACGCGGGACCACGGACAGGTAAGTTTAAAAATTATGGGTGCAGGGTGTGCGGTGCGGGGCCCCCCTGGACCCGGGGGCCGTGCCCCGCACACCCTGGACCCATTATAGATACGCCACTGGTCCTGGTCCAGGGATGATCTCTTTGCTCCCACCAAGGCAGGCTTCACCAGTGTTGTATTGGCAGCCAACTCCACAATGCCCACAGATTGAAGCTAGGAGCACATCACTGAGCCATGACAGACCCCCCTTCCCAAATGATTTGGGTAGAATGCTACGTAAATCAATTTAAAAAAACGTCACCCAAAACCGGATTTTCAGTTGCATTGTCCTTTAAAGCTTGTTTCTTCAGTCTTTTGCTACTATCATTTTATTACATGTATAACACAGATTAACAGAAGACAGTCCTAAGCAGACAGAAAATTTTAATATTTGCAGCTATCACCACCTGATTTTTCTTACAGCCCTGATCAGCAGGACTAAAACACATTTTGAGAGTTTCATTTTTGTTCCTTAAGGAAAATAACCAGCAAACGCCAAATGCTTTTGTTCCTGGTCAGTGTAATAAATAATAACAGTTGTATCCAATTAGAATTATGTAAGAAAATGGGCAATGTTTCTGCACTGCACGTTTTGTTCAACCTGCAATATACCCAACCATTATTTGATTTATGCAACAGGCAAGTTAGCAGCAATTTGCATGTGTTATAGGGTGTCTCTCCATCACTCGGTCAGGTCTTCAGACAAAATTATTTTCTCTTGAAAAGGTCATACACAAGTTATTACTACAGAGCAGGAATACACACAATAGCCCTTGTATAAACAAACAGTGAAGTGTAGGAAACGGCTTACAAGCAGACATTTAAGGTCAAATAAAGATGAAGGGAAATTGTCAGCCTGTAGTAAGAGTTATTTACCTGTCAGCTGACACTGACTGATCTTGTGTTCTGTGATATCACTCAGTGACTCAAACACCTGAAGGCAACTGTCACAGCTGTGAGCAGCTTCCTCCTCTAGTTCTTCCCCCTCCTCCTGCCTGTTCTTACAATCTGTCGCTTCACCATCTTCAGATTTATCGTCTAGTTTACAGTTGGGATCTGAAAAAGAAAAAAGATTGGACCTATGAAAAACATTGCAGGCAGTTCAAAAACCAGGGTTAGTTTCAAAACATAATAATTACCAATAAAAAATAAATAAATATATACACAAAAAAAATTAAACCGAAATTAGGGAACTAAGATTTTATATTGTATAATTATTAGGCTGTCACTGGATACAGATTTATTTTTATCTGATATGGCAATAAACTGGATAGTAATTTTTAATTGCATAAGCACCAGCTGATATCTAAACACATAACAACACTGAAGGTGCGTACACACTAGTCGATTTTTTTTAACGTTATGCCCGATTCTGACACATCGGAATGACATATCCTTTGAAATCATCTAGTGTGTGTGCTCTATATCATCCGGTGCACGCTCCTGTGGGGTCAGTCAGTCGCATCATCAGGTCGGACCTACATGCAGGCCAACCTGACAATGCAACCGACAACTCCATGCAGCGGGATGCAGCAGGAGCAGACATATCAGGTGGTCGGGCATTTGATCGTCTAGTGTGTACAGAAAGTCTGATATGTCGGCCCGTTGCGGATCCCATCACTGGGTACACACATCGTTAAATGTGTACCCGGCTTGACAATGTCAACACTCCATAAGAAGTCACTAGCTAGGTGGCAATCTCGTTAATAGCTAAAAAGTTTAAATTTTTATTTCCATGCATCCACAGTGTTTTGCTCCAACACCACAGATGGCTCAAACACACAAATCAATCAATAAGGGTCTACATAAAATTGTAAAACTTAAGTCATCACTACTAACAATAGATTAAAACATTCAATAGGAAATCAGTGTTACAAATATTTCATCTAAACATTACTCAACTGAGAAGAAAGGCTTGATCGACATTCTGCATTTCCGAGTCAGTTGTGTGATCAGTCACTATTTTGTGGCATAGTTTTTTTGCTATCTAATAGACAATAGCTAGATAACTATGAGAAAGAGTAGTCCCAACCGTAGTTGTCCATTTAAGTGCCATTCATTATGTCAGACAAGTTGACAAAATTATGTAGTTTTTCAAATTATTGAAAACTTCAAGTCAACTTCATCTAATATACATTTTTGGCCAATAGGGCAAAGAAAAAAACAAATGCATAGGTGTGTGTGAGACTATTATATAGGCACAATGTCATTCCGATTTGGCCATGCGACGCCGTCAGGTTTGATGTGCTGCACATCAAACCTGATGATATTGCATGCGGCACCATTCTTATTAATGAAGGATGGAACAAGTGATCGTTCCTTCATTCATAAATCGCTGCAGTGTGTACCGGCTGTCATACGATGTCCGGGGTGAAGGTAAATCACCCTGAACATCGTCACAATTGCAGGTCGTCTTAGTGTGTACCCGGCTTTACAAGAACAAATCAATTGAAATATTCTGTATAAAAACACAAATTACTGGGACAAATCAAACAAATTCTGAAAACTGCAGATCTTTTATAATTTAAGACATATTTTATCATTACAGCATATTTCACTCTTATACCAAGCAATCACAACAGACATAAGCAGCACAATGCCCTACAGTAGTTGTTGTTGTAGAACTAGAATACAGAGCAGTCCCTGTTTTTGGGACTTTCAGTTCAAAAAATATTTTAATACAAGTTGTCTATTTGAAACGTAATGCAAATTTATATTTATGTATTTGTAAAGCATTTGGGCAGCAGTAATAGAGAAAATAGTATTTAGATTGGGAAACATTGGTTGAGGAGGAAGATGAATGTCCCTTGCGACTAAAGCAACAGCGAGGGAAGGGGGTGTCAGAAAATCAGTATGACGCAATCCTACACATCTAGCGTAATTTTCGTACATATATACGAATTTTAAATTCCCTTTAGCTAAATAATCATAATTATACTAATCCTGGCAGGTAGACACATGAATAAACGAATAAGTGTGAAAGCCGTATGTCTATTGGGGACTGGTATGATTTACCGCCGGACGCATGATCACAAATGAAGGGCACAACAGTTTCAACAAGGACCCCCGTGGTTGTGCTTGGCTTGTGTGTGGACATCTTCAGAAGCATAAGAGATGGATGGTTGAGTTATGGATATATGTATGTTACTAGTTATTTATATATTAGAGGACCCATTGAACATGGATATGTCCTCACTAAAGAGCGGACAGTAATTGTTAATACAGGCATTCCATCACGAATGGCATTTATAATAATGTAACCATGACACACAGTACAAGGGGGTGGGAATAAAACAAAAACATAATTTTATTTGCAAAACAACAGTGAGATAGGCTCTAACAACGTCTTTAAAATAGTACGAACAAATCCTCCTGAAGAGCCTAGCACAGATCATTTTCCCCTGCTTACAAAACAGACTAGAAACTGGAAAAACCACGTGAATAGGCACAAATCATAGGATTGGCATACTCTATTAAAGAAAGAATCGAGCTAAGAAATGCAAATCAATATCCCAGGCTTTATTTCATTAAATGGAAAATAGATTTGAATGTTCATATTTTAGCTTCATTTTCAATATTGGAGATGCTGTTACGGGAGGCAAATTGTCTCACAGTTTATTGAACAGAACAGTTTAAAAAATAATCTAGAAATTGCACACTGCCGGCTGCCACGTTTCGTACAAGTGTATAAAACTGCCCTGTTAGAATCAATGTACTGTATGCAAAATATATGTTGTCTGCATATATAGTGCCAGGTAAGCATTTCCTGTATGCTGTCACAATAAAACGGACATTGGCCCTGATTCAGAGCCGGACGCTCTGACCAGAGCGCTCGCTCTGAATCAGGGCCCACCTCCATTAAAATGGAGCGTCCTCCTGGACGCTCGTATAGCTGTGGGTCACCACCCACAGCATATACGAGCGTCCAACAAGATGGTCGCGATGGTCTTGACCATTGCGACCATCGGACTTGCGAGTGAAACCCTGTGGTCGGGTTTCTCAACCGCAAGCCCTGGAGTGATTTTGGCTCGATCAGAGCCAAAATCACTCCCACTGACATCACTAGTGATGTCAGTGGGGCCGGCTTCAGACGGTAGGCGTTCCCATAGGAACACCTCCGCCTGGCAGGCACGCCCCCGGCATGCCCACCAAAGGGAGCGTGCTGTCAATCAACATCGACAGCACGCCCCCTTTGGTGCGAGACCCGGAGCGATGGAAAGTCCTTCGCTCGCCAGGTCTCGCGCATGCGCACGACGGAGCTCCCTCCGTCGTGCGCATGCGCAGTGGGGAACATCGACCCACTTGCGAGCGTACTGCCATTCGCGAGTGGGTCTGAATGACCCCCATAAAGCATACAAACAATGCAGTACAACTGTGCATGGCAGGCACTGAGACATTGCTACCAATGGAACCTTTGTCTTGATTGAATACAATTATGTCTTGTTATTACAAGGTGGCGAAAGCTGGGACTTCAGATATCAAACTATTACTGGTCCAAGAACTTGGCAATTGTCAGACCACCAGCAATATTGTAGAACCCAATAATAGTGACTATGCTACCGATAGAAACAGAAACGTGGCAGGATAATGTAAAATGAAATAAAATGATGTGCAAAGTTGTTTATTTTTAGCATGGATGACATGTAGATGTTAGTGTTTGTACCATTCTTGCCTACTCTCACAGAATTGACTTTAGTTCTACCACACTCCTAGGAGAGTAGATCAGCCTCCCAGATCCCACCTACTTCTCCAGTGAATTTGGTGGTAAAGGGGGGTGATGAAGCATTCATGCCTAATGCAAATCGCATTATCACGGCCCCATCCCCAATACCAAGAATTGCTGCACTGAATTGATGATTAATGAAGCCACACAACCCTCTCCTTCCAACTTGACCTACCCCTTCTGAGTCTCGTGGCCTGCTGCCAATTACTATTAAGAATCAAATGGGGATACATTTTTTTTTGGTTTTTTTTAAAGCTACAAACCGCACTATAAGGACATAAGTTCTGACCTTAATCATTTAGGTCTACAGAAGATGACGGTGTCAAGTCACAGTTAACCGATAGGCTTTATAGACAGGAGTATTGGCTCATCATTTATAATAGTGAAAATGACAGCCTACATGCTTTGTTTAAACACGTAAGACAACTTCAGGCAATAGAATAACTATTTAGTCAGCTAAACAAAAATATTAAAATATACAAAATGTCATTCCATGAAATTTAAAATCAAGGTGCAACTTTTTTTTTTTTTTAATTGTGGTGAAAAACACTTAGGGGCATATTCAATTGTGCGCAAATTTTTAAACAATATGTTTCCACAGGCACAAGGTTTTTGGTGTTCAATTGGGCGCAAGTTTTTTTTTTCCCTGCGGAGTGAGTTTTTTTTTTTTTTGGCACAGCTTCAGAGCAGGTGCAAATGTTTTTAAAAATCCCTATTTTAAGATAAAAATGTGAGTACTTTTTTTAGACACCTCCGGCTAATTAGGCAGTTCCCAATTAGCTTAATTAGTCCAATAATCACTTGTCATTATTGGTGTTAAAAACTTTAAAAATAAAAAAAAAATAAAAAAGCAGAAATGAGACATTTCCAGCATTTTTAAAAATGTCAATATTTTTATTTGGGACAGTATTAAACATCATTACTGTTACTCAATACTGTATATATATATATATATATATATATATATATATATTATTTTTTTTTAAGGCTACAGGCTGTTCCCCAGGTCTTGTGGTAAAAATTACTCTATTTGCGATGGCCGCCGTTTATTTTTACCACAAAAATCACGCACCTAATTGATATGCCCCTTCTACATTTATACTGAAAAATGTGAGATCTTTTTGTGGTTAACTTTATTGTTGTCTCAAAAACTTAGATCTATTGCATATTTTGGGTGTTGTGCAAATATTCAGAAATCCTGTATTTAAGGTATGGTTCTGTATGTTTTTACTTTAACTTTCTATACTTCACTTGAAAGGTCCTTTGTGTATGCATTATCAATGTATTCGGAAATAAATTGCACCACCAAAAAAAATTGTTGCATTCTGGGTATATTGTACATCAGAAAATATTTAGGGCATTTTCAATTACATGAGCTTTTGCACAATCTCTCTCCCCCCCCCCAAGATAATATGGTTTACATTACAAAATGTTTTACTGCAAAAGCAATTAACTTAAGCGATATTATATTATATACACACATACACATAAAAAAAAATTTGTATTAGAATTTATAATGGTCATGTATGTGATACTGCGGTCAGGTAAGTGACATAAAATGAGTCATGCATGTGACATTATTATTTTGTTTATTTTCTCACAAGAGAGCAATGTTTTTGTTGTTAATTCTGTGATATTCTCACTAGAGGTCATTAGTAACAACTTCCTGTTTATATTACATAGGGGAAATATAATAGCTTGCGAGATGCTGGCAATTCCGGTGAGTCTGCTAGATGTGTTAAAGCGGCTATAATTTAAAAAGGCAAGCCCAACCTGGTTTTGACTTTTAAATTACTGCTGCTTTAAAACATCAGGCAAACGCACTGCAATTGCACGAATGCCTGCATCCCACAGGCTATAACATTTCCCTGATGGTGTTTAAAGGAAGGAGGTGGATTTAAAACTATATATGTTTATTCTGCAATCAAAGATGGACATTGAACAAAAAGCAAAGAAGGCAGAAAATCAGAGAAGCTATTACCCCCCCCAAAAAAAAAAAGAAATGATGCCAGTTTTAAAGAAGAAAGAAGGAAAATGACAGAAAATGTTAAGGGAGAAAAAGGCCATAACGATGACAAAGAAAGAGAGAAAGAAACAAACTGAGGTAGCTAAGGAACAACAGAGGAAATGTAGAGCTGCCAAGAAGGAGAATAATAATTATCAGAGTTATCATGTGGGGTTCCGGATGAAAGACAGACAGTAAAAAGTTTGACGATTAATAGCACAGGCAAACATAGGGGTTTCGGTTACCTGAACCCCCCCTCCCGAGTCCACACCATGAACACAATAGAAACAGTATGTAAAACAATTTACTAGTTCTGCATGTTTCACAAATTAAATAATTAGCACCACCTGTGGGATCTTTTAAAATGTACCAGCCAGGGATGAATACACCTGTGCACCAACTAGGAGATCTGGAAAACATGCACTGTTAGTGTTGCACTGCTATAGACCATCTATAGGGTTAATTATTAATACGGTTATCCAGTGCATGAGGAGACTAATATGTACATATATGTCCAGGGCAGTGCTAGGTTCCTCTGCTGCTCCCCCAGACTCCCATTTTGCTCCCATGCTCTGGAATGGTGTCCACATGTGAAATAAAAAGATTCAGCTCAGACAGGATGGCCCTACTGCCGCTTCTAATGTATTACTGTGATCGCTGGTCCTGTATATATTGGTATTATGACATACACTACGCATACACTACGACGCATATTAAAGCTAGTTAAGGGCTAATTCTGTCCTCTTCATGGAAACCCCCTTCTGTCCTCAAGCATTTGGAAACCCCCTTCTCGAAATCCTGCGTTTGCCCCTGAATAGGTCGACAACAGATGGCTGACAGTCAATATGTCGACAGGGACAAAGTGTCGACACACAAAAAGGTTGCCGTGTATTAAGGTAGTCATGGAAATGGTGATATAAAAATGGTCAACACTTTTCTTTTTTTTTTTTTTTTTAGGATTAGGCACTAGGAGGGACGGTTAGGGCTAAGCACTTAACCTGATGCATAGGGACAGTTAGGTTTAGGCACCAAGGGTAGGGTTAGGGTGAAGATTGTTTACCATTTTTGCATTGACCAAACCCATGTTGAGCTTTGGACTGTCTACCTTTTGTAACTGTCAACATACATCCATGTCGACCATTTGGTGTTGACCTATACATTGTCAACTTTTTTGTTGTTGATCTAATGAACCACACCCATCATGTGTGTCTTCTGCCACTGCTTCTAACTCAGGGCTCGACAAATTTTTGAAAAATCTAGGAGCCATCTTAAAAGTTTAGGAGCCAGACCATCGTCCATTACCAAAATATATGAAAGCTTGTATAGACCACCACACATGCATTTTCAGTGCCCTTCAACCTCCCCACATGCATCAATCACCACACATGCCTCTTTAATGGTCATCAGATTCTGCAATATGCCCATACCAGCCCCTGTAATAGTGCCCCCAGTAGTAAGCCCCCTGTAATAAGCCCCCTGTAATTGTGCCCCCAGTAGTAAGCCCCCTGTAATTGTGCCCCCAGTAGTAAGCCCCTGTAATTGTGCCCCCAGTAGTAAGCCCCCTGTAATAGTGCCCCTAGCAGTAATCCCCCTGTAATAGTGCCCCTAGCAGTAAGCCCCCTGTAATAGAGCCGAGCGCGCACACACAAAAAAAACCAAAACAGAATACTTACCTAAGCCCCGATCTTGCGTCCGCCGCTACTCGTTACTATGGGAGAGACGTCATGAGGGGGGGACTTGGAAAACTCGGTCGCCAGGACTAGAATCTTAGTCGCCATGGCGACCGGGATTTGTCAAGCCCTGTTCACCTAATAGAATTCCACAGATCCTTGCTGAGGGAGTAAATAAACCATTGAAAGCCTTGCCAATATCACCATAGCAGCTGTGAGCAGTTTGGTGGATTAGGTGGGTTTAAAACTATTGCTTTAAACCAATAAGGGAGGGGTGCTAGTCCAGGTTGAATGTGTTTCAGCCGTCAGGTGTGCAAAGAAGCACACTAAATGGAGTGTATAAGAAAGGGTCCTGGACTGCACACCCTGAATATATATAATGGGAGGTGCTACCTGTCAAGGTTATTATTGCAGGCACAGAAACAGAAATTTAGTGTGCTTCTTTGCACACCTGAAGGCTGAAACACCTTCAGTCTGGACTAGCACCCCTTCCTTATTGGTTTAAAGCATGGAGTCTGGTATTGTGAATGCACACTAGTAATAGGCACAATTTAGGTACGTCCTACAAATTATATACTGTAGTGACACTTTGGGTTGATTTTTGGGGCGTGGGTCCCCTGGATTGCTTTGGTTGGTCTGCTTCAGGGCATCGTATTATAAACACATTTTTCCTTTTTTACACATTTTAACACTTTTACTGTTTGTTTTTATTATATTTGTATTTTCACTTCTCCATCCTATATATGCAGCCATAGCTGCTCTTACCGATCTTACTTTACACTTCACCTTTCTCATTAGAGCGATGCCCAGGAGTGGCTCGGCTAAGCTGGTTTGGGGGTGTCCTGTGCTCTGGATTTGAACCCTAATATGTTAGGGACCTACCCTACAGGAGGTTACCTGGATATGGTGGGTAGGCCCATAACCTTGTCCATGATTATGCTAAAAACCTCTATTTATTTATTGCAAATTTTTATTGCATAATGTATTTATATATAATCAGTAATTTGGAGTTGTGCACCTGTTATTTTTCTGTTTCTGTGCCTGCCTGTAATGGCAGCCTGCAGCCAGGATCACTGCTGTGGCGGCATCGAAGCGTCCTTTAGATGCTCCTGGCAGGCAGTATGTGCTGCTGATTAGAGCAACCTCAGGACGCTCCAATCAGTGCTGCACTTACCGGTGTGGTCGCTCCCATCCCCTCTGCATGACGTCATGACATCAGGCACCAAGGGGGCGGGCACTATTTATCACTGTTATGACGCAGGTCCTAGTAATCAATGCAAATCTCATGAAAACATATTGTTGTTGAAGGGGCTTGGAATTGCATTTAACACTGATTTTTGGAAAAATATGTTGTGTAGTGCTGACTTAAAATCGGACTATATATAGACACCAAGATCATCAGCTGATCAGGCATCCATACATTTTAATACAATAGATGACTGGATGCGGTCAATATCCTGGCAAGAGGGATGTCAACGCTTAGAATACAGGGGGAGGGTTACGTTTAGTCAGTGGGGAGGGAGGGTCAGGGTTAGGGGTAAGAGAAGGGTTGGGAAACCTACAGTCAGGTGTTGGTTTCCTAACCCTGTCGGGATGCCAGCGTTGGAATTTGACCGTCAGGATCCCGAGCACTGGCATCCCGTTCCGAACCTTACATGACTGTCATAATAGTTTAATGATGAAATGATGCCAAAGCATTAGTAAATTGTGTTTAGTGAGACTTGTTTGCTAGTCCTATACTAGCCTGTAAAACAAATCACACCACATTTGGAATGTATTATTCACAGAAATTTAAAGAGGCAATATGTCTGATGCGACTTATTTTGTCACATACATGATCATGAAAAAAAAAAAAAAGGGTACATACAGTAGTCAGATGCTACAACATATATCATATTATCTGCTAATATTTAGCAGCGGCACCCCTTGCACCTATGGTAGTTACGCCCATGGTAGTAGCCTCCTATCGTACTTGAGTACAGTTTGAGCTCAGTTTCTACATTAATGATCTAGATGACTTTAATTATATATGTCCATAAAGTATGTTTGTCACATACGTGACTGTGGGATGGCCCAAAATTAACATAGTTTAAACTAATGTAAAACATGTACTGGATTCCAACTACAGCACTGCCAGTGAGCTAGAAACCACTTGGAATGGCCTGATAAATAAGTCAGCCGTTCCTTTTTCTTTGTTGGTTTTGTCAATACAAATAAAGATTTTGTGGCAATTACTGATAAGTACGAATGAGTCAAGGTTGTATTAAAGCCATTCCGGAAGGAGAGAGAAGCCAATGTAATCGATTCTCAGAAGGTCACTTTCTCATGCTTTAACCTATTCTTTTATTCCTTCTAAGAAGTCAATGCCCCAGCTATCAATCAGTGCTTTCCTCAAAGCCACAATTTACATTAACAATAAAGTTTCAATATTTTGCATAGTTCTATGCCAAAATAAGAGTAAATCAATCATTCAGTGAAAGCAACATTTAAAAGAGAGAAATAAAAAAAAATAATAATAAAAAAAAAAAATATCGACTAATTATGTTACTGAAGGATAAAAATAACTTTTTACCTTCCTGGTCTCATGAGTATACAAGTTTGTGTCCATACAGGTTTGTGTCTTTCACAAAGCTTTATCTAATACAGATATTATGCACAAGTAACATGGTATATTTGCATTAATTATATAGTAGAGCAATTGTCACTTCAGGGTTGTTCATGAAGAATTGACAAAAAAAAAAAAAAAGGTATACATAATAAACGGAACTTCGCGTATGATGTGCTGTGTAAATGACAGACATTTTATGTATTAAAAATAAAAAAAATAAAAAGAAGAGGATACAGTGCAAGTGGCTGCCATCCAATCAGGTGCCACCTAGCATTGAAACCCTGTCCCTCTGACAAATACTGTAGGTTACAATATTAATGTAATAACAGTGGAGGGGTAAAAAGCAGCCAATCTAAACGGTGCCTACACACTTAGCGATATTTTACACGTTTTGCCCGATTCCGACGCATCGTGATGACAAATCGTGTAAAATATGCCGAAATCGTGAGTGTCCACTCACGATGCCGACGCGCATCCCCGCAAGTCGCACATCGCATCTTCAGATCTATCGTGCTGTAGGGCAGATCTGACAATCTCAGCCATGATGCACTGGAATAGTTAGAAGGCACGATAGAGTGTTTGTCACATTGGACAGTTTTTAATACCAAATCGTGCCCACGACTGCCGGGGAGCTGCTCGCGACAGTTCAAGGGGAAATCGGACACAATGTCAGATCGTGACCACATCGCCAAGTGTGTAGGCACCTTCAGTGTCATTAAAACATGTTAGTCTAAAGCTGGGCACACACGTCAACGATGTGCCAACCCAGCTATTTGATGTAAGATGTATCGCATTGCCGAACACACTATTATCCGTCACACAACGATGTGCCAACCCAGCTATTTGATGTAAGATGTATCGCATTGCCGTACACACTATTATCCGTCACACAACGATGTGCCAACCCAGCTATTTGATGTAAGATGTATTGCATTGCAGTACACACTATTATCCGTCATACAACGATGCGATACATCATTACATGCTTAATGTAACTACACCGTGTTGTCTGTCATATCATCCCATCTGATGTACAGCACAGCAGATGGGAAAATGTGACCACCCAATTCATGAAATGATGAATTGGGTATATTTGGGGGTACACACTATACAAGGGTTAATGCGATCCATCACGGACCACAGGATCGGCCAATATATTGTATGTGTACCCAGCTTTACCTAGTGTGTATGAGACTTTATATATTCATACTGGACTAAAAGCTGAAGCCATAAACATGGATTCTAATGGCATTACTACATGTGATTTTTATAGAAGACAATTGTAGCTTTATTTACATCTCCCAAAAGATATGGGTCACAAACTTTCTCCACCCAACACCAGGCATTAATAGAACACCAGCAAAACTTTCTATGCTGCTTTGTTCCCTTAGCCACAGTGCTTGACTGAAGGGAGAAAAACTATATACAGCTGCATAGCAGCAGGAGGCATTTAATAGTGAAGGGTTGTGAGCACCTGACTTGCCTTGAAATATTTAAATGTTACACCTCGTCTAGGACTGCATTGATATTCCAAACGGTTAAAAGAATTAAAGTGAGTTGTATGTAACTGTCAAGCTCCCTTGGTTAAAAAAAAGTTTCTCAGATGTAATGGAAAAGAACAGTTGTAATTAGGGCAAAACCAAGCCAAGTCATCATACCATTAGTGTGTCACGCTCATGAACCCTTTGGTCTCTTACAATCGCTGTCCTGGTAACATTTTAGCTTTACAGCATATACTTTGTGTAGGTATTAAGCATGGTAGGAAGAAAATTACAGTCCCAGATGACTGCACAGATGTGTGTAATTCAGTTGTGTTGAGAGTGGTTTATACAGTATATGTAAGCAGTAGAACTTGGTAACATTCAGTGGAGAATGGTCTCTATTGAAACAAATATATATTGCCTTCTTCGCCACCTTTTCAAAGTGCATGAAAAATATAATCTGTTCAGGGCAAAGTCAAATTAAAAATGTGTTCAGCTTTGCTCTTTGTAGCTTGCACAAATCATCATCAACAGGTTTAGAAGTCACATTCCAATTATCCTTTTCTTTTATACTGTATCCTGTTTTTGTCTATTTTAGCTTTTTTTTTTTTTTTAAATTGAACAATGTTAAAACTACATCACTCTGCACTTCCTGCAAAAAAATGGCAAATAATAAATTTGCAATCTTTTTAAAATTATAAATTCAGAATTTCTTTCCTCTTTACAGAGGCAATGAAATTTTGTATGCACCATGTAAATATTAACTGACCATTTTCCGTTATTCAACCAAGTCTTACTCAACTGATGTGCACTTGAGGCTGCCTTCATACAAAGAAAGAAAAAGAAGATGTGAATTACAATGAAGACCCATGCCTTCACCTATATGTCCATTCAAAAATATGTATGTGCTATAAGAAACTACTTATATCCCTGTAATTAAAATGTGAATTTAGATGCAGTTAACTGGCATTATAAAGGTGCAGGAAACAACCCTTAAAATGTTATCTATATTCTTATTAAATAACCTAAAAATAAAAATGTTATACATCCATTAATGTTGTAAACCCTTTGATTTAATGAGCTGCAAAATCAAAAACACAGTTAAAGTTGTTATATGCTTACTAACTCATACAGATTCCAAATTGCACATAGAGAAAGAGGAAAATTATACTAATGTCACAAGAAAAGAAAAAAAGAGAAACTATTCCAAAAATAAACTGGTCAACACTGCAATGTAAATAATGGACAGCAGATGCCCCCAGAGCAAGAAATATTGCACACCACTACAGATTTGTTTTGAGACTCTTCAACACAGAGGTCACACTTAAAGTCAAGCAAGTTAATTGAGGTCATACAAATGAAGCATATGGGAAGAGGAGTCCTATCTCCAACAGAGCTCTTTAGCTGGGCAACTACAGATGCTTGTTGTAATCACCACGAGTTTTTGTGCAAAAGAGAGAGATCATCATGAACCAAGGGTAGAAATAGATCACCTATAAGCATTGATACTATATTAATAATACTAGTGTAACAAATTAGTATTTTGTGCTACATATTAAATCCCATCACTGCAAGAAAAAATGGCAATTACCGAATGTCATATTCCAAATGCAGGTGCTACCCTTTCGTTCAAAACAGTTCTTTTGGGTATGAGATAAATAAGGGGATAATTCTCATTTGCTTTCTACGAGGGATGATTGAAAAATTATGAGACTGCCTCTGTTTATCTGTCCCATAGGTAGACGTGGCAACGCTATACTGGTTATTGTGAAGCTCATACATATATGTGTCTGAACCTGCGGTTGGACTGCCGTAGTCTTCTTTGTTAAGTCACAGCGAGTGGAAGATCTTCCTACGTTTTGTCATGGCGAATGAGGAGGACGTGCTTGTGGGATTACGTCAGAGATGTGAGATTGAATTTTGTGTTAAACTTGGAAACAGCGGATATGAAACTCATAAAATGTTAAAGCAAGCATACAGCGGGGAAACAATTAGCCGTGCTGCAGTATTTTTGTGGTGGAAGCACTTCAAAGGGGGTAATACGCGAGTCTGGGAGAACATTCACCGCGGTTACAGATGTCAACATTACCAAAGCTGCGGAGATGTTGCAAAATGACAGAAGGTTAATTTTACGCAAACTTTTGGCTTCACCTGGCATCTCATTTGAACAGCATATTGTGACTGAAAATGCATCGCCTGTATGTCCGGAGGGTACCCAGAAATCTCACAGAAGAGCAGATGCGATGACGAGTTGAATTGTGCAAGAACGCCATTCAAATGTTGGAGAGGATACCAGATTTCTTGACATCGAGTGGGTTGTGTGACAGTCCAGTGTATGGAAACACGTAAATTCGACTCCGCCCAAAAAATTCTGTTTGATTCCTTCAGCGTGTAAAGTCATGCTTCTGCTGTTCTTTGATGCTCACTGTATGATCCTATAGCACTGGGTTCCCCATGGACAGACCATTAATGGTGACTACTATGCATACATCCTGAAAACCCATTTGGGTGGAGCCATGAGGAAGAAAAGACTGCATTTGCTGAAGAAACAGTGGGTTTTGCTCTAAGACAATGCCCTGACCACATGTTGCTGCTGTTGGCTATTGGCAGCACTGACTGAAATTAATAGAACAGCACCGGAACACCCTCCATACAGCCCAGACTTAGCACCCTGTGATTTCTGGGCATTCCCAACCCTGAAAAAACAACTGCGCGGAAAGAAGGTCTCAACAGATGATGAAGTGAAAAATGCCACAGCTGCAACACTAAAAGTGATGTCACAAAACAATTTACTGCACCTCTTTGAATCATTTTGAATATGAAGAACGCTACTTTGAAAAAGATAAATGTTCAGATCCTGTGGAGTCATCTGATTCTGAATAAAAAAAATCAGTCTCAATACTTTTCAATCAGCCCTCGTATATATACAAAATAGCACAGAGAATAGCAGTCTTATAGAATATGGGACTGTACGGCAGTAGGCTAACAGGGCATGGAAGTACCACAACTTCTGGAAAGCCGCAGACTTCCAAGCAGTCCTGTGTGCATAACGGGTGGAACATGAAAGGTTCATTGTTGTTCCTACTATGAAAGGACCTACTAAGAAACAACAGTATGTACACTTTTCCTATACATTTATGCCATAATGGTTTATTTATCTGGGTTAAACATAACTAAATATTATGGTGTAGAACAGGCCATCAACATTTTCTCTTGCCCGGAGCAAATTATAGGTTTTCAACAGATCCAGACCAGTTCCAGAGAAGGTACAAGCCTTTGTCAATAATTCATAAATCTTGGAGATTTTTAGAAAATTCAATATTGTTTTGACCAGTGTAGCACATAAGTATCATTACATTTTTCATGACTATTGTACAGTTTGTCTTGTAAACCTCCCTGGAATATATTTTACCTGAAAACTAGCAGAGATACTATACTCACAAAGATACATGTCTGATTTGGATAACAAGTGGAGGGGTTAATGACACTGTTGCCGCCTATTTCTGTATAGAAACCGGCTGGCAAAATAATAATAAAAAATAAGAAAAATAATTCCAGATAAGCTGAGAACTCATGTGGCTATAATTATTAACAGGCAAAGAATTTTTTTTTTCTGTAGCTCGTGTTGAAGTGAGCCTCTGTCGTGGCCTGTTCCCAATAGTGTCCATTGCAAAACAACTGCCTCATTAAACCTCTGCAGCAAGATTAATATGCCGTAGCTGGACTACATTTATAACTTGCTACTCTATAAAAAGCACATTTAATCACGAGAGCTAGACCTGAGATACAAAAGTACAACTATAAAAACTTCTGCCAGAAGAACGCTCACCTCACTACGAACTGCTCCAATACCATGTATTAAAAGTATACTTCATTTTTTATTTTTATTTTTTCTTAATATACAATATACTTTAGTACAGGATGTGCATTATTCTTGCTTCCAGTCAGTTTTAGAGTCATATATGTACATCATAAATAGGTAGCAACATTGCCTACAACAGCCATCAACCAACACATATTTGTAATGATATCTCAAACTGCTGCACAGACATTTTAAGAAATGTTATTGTGTAATGTAAGCCAGTTTTCCTCACATTTAGCCAACATTACACTGAATAAATTCAGAGGCATAACCAAGCTGGTCATTGATTTCTTCTTTCTCTACTAATTGGGGTCAGGGACTGGAGAAACCATTTTTTTGCAGTGTTTCATCAGTAAGATAAAGTTTCATGGAGGACATTATTTTGCACTAGAATTCCTACTCAACTAAAGTATTTAGTTTAATTCTAAATACTAATGTATTTAGAATTAAACCTTTTGGAGTGCGGGTGATGAGACAAGGCAGCTGATTGGCTAGTTTATTTAGCTGAAGGTGGAATTAAGGATAAGCCATCAGTTCTAGCATCCATTTTGTGGAACCATCAAAGTATATTTGTAAGGCGCCACAAATTCTGCAGCATCAGCCTTAAAAGGAAACAGATATACAGAATAAAACAAAAAACAAAGACATGAACATATAGGTCATGAGAGAACAGTTGCGCCTCAAGACGGGAAATGTATAGATTCTACTAGAAGGTACTAGATAAATGTTAAGTAGAATCTGATTGGTTGCTATAGGCAACATCTCCACTTCTAAAAACTCTCACTTTAGTAAATATACCCAATTGGATGTGTGCGAATGAGTGGAGGTGTGGGAGGACAGATGTCAGACATACTGTAAGAGTCTGAGGGCCCTGCTAGTGTGAGAGTTTGTGGTCCAGAGGGCTATAGTCAGGAGGAGTTGGTGGGATAAGAGCAGTGCAGACCAGTGACAGGAGATGTATCTGGCGAAGAGTAGGTAGACACTCGTGAAGAGGTGGGTTTTGACGGTCCACTTCAAGGAGTGAAGTTTGGGGGAGAGCCCAGTCAGGATATGTAGTTAATTTGACATGTACTGTATATACTGGGTTTGACAAGTAAGAATATGTAAATGCATGTGTGGGACCAAATCTAGCATTATGGATATGTACAGATTAAAACAAAGCAGCAGTGCAGGCCACAATACCTATTTATTTAAAGATTGTGTATATTTATATACTAAGCCCATATTAACTAAAAAAATAACAAAAACAAGATGCAACTAAAATGCAAAAAAAAAAAAAATTTATATATATATATATATATATATACACATACACACACACACACATACATGCATACACACACACACACACATACATATACATACACACACACATTCATTAAACACACTGAATTTAATATCAGTGTACATTGAAAATAACTATATATATGGATATAAACATATTTGCGTTATGTGTTTAAAATAATGTAGCCTTAACATTTCCAAAGAATCCACACTGCACTGTGTGGCTTATTTATAGGCTAAGGCGGGAAAGAGTATTGGTTTTGTCCAGTCATTAGATTGAACCATTTAAAATGCACAATAGCCAGATAAAATGTGAAATATTTTTTTATGTTCTGCTGTGCGACCATTGAGAATAGAAAGAAAAATAAATATTGGAGTTATTTGATAAGATTAGATGTCTAGAAATGGTATCTAGTACATCTGAGAAAGTTTCTCTTTGAAGGATTTATTGTACCCTATATTTTATATATACTTTAAACAGATGGCTGATACAAATTTTACTCAAAAAATGCATCAGTAAACTTTACCCATTTATCTTTACTGTACTAATTGTTTCAGTTTTTTATTAAACATTTTATAAGGCAAACATGGGGAAAAACATGAAATAAAATAGCTAATAGGAAGGTCTTGAATGGAGAACTATGGAAAGGGAGAGGAGAGGAAACAAAAACAGTTCACAAACATCAGCAATTTCAGCATCGAGCGGGAGGTAGGAAGCCTACAATATAGGCAAAGCTGTTAACATAGAAATTGGAGGTAGAATGCAGGTAGTAAGCCAGATAGAAGAGGAAGAGTGGGAGAGAAAAGGAAGATGCTCTATCCAAGTTCAAGAGTGATAAAGATATTACTAATCAAAACATACTCAAGGGAGTCCAAACTTTCACAAACTGATCAAGAATGTCATGTAAGGAAGTGGGAATATATGTTTCATATGGTACACTAAACAGAATGAGTTACTAGTAGTCAGGCCCATAACTAGGAGTATGCAATCGATTCCACTGCACAGAATGCAAGGCTCTGTTGGCGGCACCGTCACTACTAGGGGTGTATTTATAATAGGTGCACGGTGTGCTGGTCCCGCACCGCACACCCTGCACCCATATTATACTTACCTCTCCGGGGTCCCACGTTCGCACTGGTATCAGCGCTGTAAAAACGGCTGGAAAATGGCCGCTGTCGTTTTGCGCATGCACAGTACAGGGAAAATGGCCGCTGCGCCCATTTTCCCGGTGACCTGCCGGCCGCCAGCCTGAGAGGAAGGGGCCCATGACGAAGACTGCACATGGGGCCCCTCCTCGCTAGAAACGCCCCTGGTCACTCCCTTGCTTCAGTTTTTACCCTCCATGGCCCTCAAATAGTTTCTCCACAATCATGATCAGGTAGTCCTCCTAGAGGTTACTTATTTACGCTTCTAATCACAACTACATGATTGTGGCATATATTACTTCACAATGCCTCCCTAAATGCCCACAAATCCATCCACCTCTCTTTCCTACATAACAGAGTTTCAGGACGGTACGGCATCCTATTCCTTCTTGGTCTGTAGTGTAGGAAGTATAGACTCCCTTCATCATGTACTTAATATTCAAGTGAGAGGACCCTTGACATTCCATGAGGCAAGTGCGAAATATGAAACTATATTGGCGTTTCCTCTAGCTTTACTTTCAGGTACATTATCTTAGATCAGTGGTATGGGTATTCTCTCTCAACTTACACCCCAACTTAAGGCTATTTCGCTTTTTTTACGGATTTTTGAAGGAGAACCCTGATCATAGTTTGATCAGTCAGGGAAAGAGACAATGGCTGACAATTTCCCACTCTCACCATCTCCGACTTTGTTCAAGGTCTATCCAAATCTTGTTCATTCTTAACAACCAGTACTTATAAACAAATTATTTTTTAACGTGTATCATAGAACCTATCTCCACACAGACGATTTAGGATAAGCCTGGTGAAATCCCATAATTGCCCAAGATGTGGTCGGGAGGAGACGAATGTTTATCACTGTTTATGAGCCTGCCCAGTAGTTCAGGAATTCTGGAGGTGAAACAAGAGGCCGTGTAGCACATTTGGCAAATTATGTTCCATTTACTCCAGAATGGGCCATTTGGGGTATTTTCTCTCGAGGTCAGAGGATTACCAAGGGTAGCAAAAAAACTTATTGGCACTGAGGGGTCCATTCATCATCACTTAATTTCTACAAAAGCAGGTAAAAATTAACATTTTCATCTACTTCTGTAGAAAATTAAGGATCTATTCACAGTGGGGGGAGAGCTTGTGGGAAGCCCAGCACCTCCATAAGTGCCGGGAACACCCTCAGTAGTGACTAATTGGGGTCGTGTCACAAGGACACGCCCCCTCCCAAGTCAGCCATTCCCCATTTTAAGAAACCCTGCCCCCACATGAGCACTCTGCCCTTCCCCCAGTCTGCCGTGAACACATATTATGTAAGTACTGCAAAATAACAGTTACCAAATTCATTCTGATTTGCAATATGTACCTTGTACACATTATTGTAATTGTATGATGTTATTGCTTCAAGAACAAAAAAAAAAAAAATTTAAAAGAATTGCAACATCTAAAATATACTATATACCACATTCCAAATTCACACAAAAGCAATATATTATTTAATTGAGCGCACGTGCAAATCAACATTTAGAACAACTGAAAACTGTAAAAGAAAACAACCTCAAAAACGCAAAGAAATGCAAACAGTCTAACAGAGGGCAGGAGAACTTGAGTTTGGGGGAAAAAAAATAGCATAATATACATAACTACACTGTATATGGAGTATACCCACAAATCATAGCAGGCAATCATTGTTTAGCTGTAAACTCAAAGGTTATAGTTCTGCATAGAATTTTAATTCATTTCATTCATTTTCTAAAAGGTGTATCACCATATATTTACTTTTAAGAAATCTATTGAATTTTTTTCGGGTCTACATAAATACTATATAATAACTGATTTATATATATTTTTTACTAAACACTCCTCATGGTATCTTTCAATACATTTTTTTTTTGCAAAATTAACAAGTAATAAATGAAAACATCACAGCAAACCTTTGTAAAATTAAATCTTTACACTCAAAGCCTACTTGATATTTAAGACACTTCATGCTGTAATTCACAGTGCTGTGAGATTCAAACTGTGCCATACATGCCTACTCTCCCGGGAGGCTCCTGATTTTTCGGGTAACCCCCCGAAAGAGTAGGCAAATATCTTGCATCCCGCCCACTTCCTAGTGATGTGGGCAGAATGGAGGAGATTTTCCAAGAAATTTGCGGGTACGTAGGGAGGGGGCGAGTCTAAATGACGCAAATTTGCGTCATTTAAGCCCGCCCCCTTCTCATTAGCCCTAATGATGGCTATAGTGTGGCCCCGCCCCCCCGAAGATGAGAACAGCAGGTCCTCTCTGGTTGCTCCCGGAAAGGTGCCCTGCAAAGTAGGCAAGTAAGAACTGTGCATATACCTACTCAAGAGGTGGATATACATCATATACTCGTATTGTGCATACATAAGTACATCATACATAAGTACATACGAGTTTAACAAAGGGGGTGCAGGAAGGCAGGAGACAGAGGATAGAGAGGCTTCTGCTGTAAGCTCCATACAAACGAACCAGCCTGAAATGGAGTCCAGATCATGGCTTCACATTTCACAAAGGAAATGTTACATTTGACCCTTTATTTTAGTGACTGAGCCAGACGCTGACATGTTTCTTCAACTCTTTACTACAAAGCAGGCAACGGACATCACATGACACAACAGACAGAAACTGACAGTCACCTGACATCAGTAACTAATATATCACAATAATTACAGAGTACTCAGGTGTTCGGTGGGAGAAGACTATGCTGGAAGATTAATGGCTAGGTAAAATAGTACAACCTCAACAACATGCAGCAAATATCGCACTGAATACTTTCCTGCTTGACAAGATTGATTAAACAAATTAAAAGGACACCCAAGTTCCTGATTAATGGAGTCAACCCTCTCCAATATCACACGATCAGGAATTTGCTCCACATGGCGAAACCAACTCCGTACATGTATCCCAATTTGCAGAAATATTCCTCAGTATATCCAAGAAATAGTTTGTGAATTGGGCAACACACGGGCTAAAGTTCTATTTCCCCAATAGATCTGTATATTATTACTTACAGATGGGTCCACATACATCTAGCCTCCTGGCGCGTTAAACAGCCCTTCTAGTCGCGCCATGCCGTGGTGTATCTGCATGCGAAACGCTACGCTACAGTGTCACAGCTGCTGACACTGTAACGTAGTGTTTCGCATGCAGATACACCCGCAGACACACAGAGAACATAGGCATGCTGCCAGTGGTGTAACTAGGGTATTTGGACCCCAGGGCAAATAAAAAAATTGCCCCACTCCTATGTGCGCGCGCCTAAGGAGCGCTCGCGGGGAAAAATGGGTGTGGTCACTTTAAAACGGGGCATGTCAACATGACACACCCCTTTATCTTCACTCTGAACATTCCTTTCCATAAGCACCTTACCTCCAGTAGTGCCCCTTATACAGTACCCCCAGTATGCAATGTCCCCAGTTGTGGTCCCTCTTATGGAGGCCCATAGTAGTGCCCCTTATACAGTACCCCCAGTAGTGGTCCCCCTTATGCAGCCCATCATTAGTTCCCCTTATACAGTACACCCAGTATGCAATGCCCCCAGGAGTGGTCCCCCTTATGCAGCCCTTCATTAGTTCCCCTTATTCAGTGCCCCCAGTAGTGGTCTCCCTTATGCAGTACCCCATGTAGTGGTCCTCCCTATGAAGTGCCCCCAGTAGTGGTCCTCCTTATGCAGTGCCCCTTATAGTGCCCCCAGTAGTAGTCCCCCCTGTACAGTGCCCTCAGTAGTGGTACCCCCTATGCAGTGCCCTTTATATAGTGCCCCCAGCAGTAGTCCCCCCCCATGCAGTGCCCTCAGTAGTGGTCCCCCTTATGCAGGCCCCCAGCAGTGATCCCCCTTATCCAGTGCCCCCTGTAGCGGTCCTCCCTATTTAGTGCCCCCAGTGCAGTGCCCCTTGTAATAAGCCCCTTATGTAGTGCCCCCAGCAGTAGTCCCCCCCATGCGGTGCCCCCAGTAGTGGTCCCCCTTATGCAGGCCCTCAGCAGTGATCCCCCCTATCCAGTGCCCTTATATCCAGTGCCCTCTTTAGTGGTCCTCCCTATTTAGTGTCCCCAGTGCCCTCTTTAGTGGTCCTCCCTATTTAGTGTCCCCAGTAGTGGTCCCCTAGTAGTAAGCCCCTTATATAGTGTCCCCAGTAGTACTTTCCCTTGTGCCCCTAGTAGTAAGCCCCTTATATAGTGCCCGCAGTAGTAGCTTCCCCCCCCCAATAGTAGCCCCCAGTAGAGGTTCCGCCTCCCGATACAGTGCGCCTAGTAGTAGTCCCCCACCACCAGTAGAGGTCCCCCCTAGTAATGCGGGCCCCCCCCCCATAGTGCAGACACACAAGTAAAAAACAAATAAAAAAAAAATACACTTACCTGAATCCACGCTCCGGCCACTGCTCCCGCCGCCGCATGTCAGTACTCCCGGGCTGGCGCACTCTGCATTATGGGAGAGATGTCATGATGTCTCTCCCATTACCCAGTGCAGGAGAGTTGCAGCAGTCAATGAGAGTGTCTGACTCTCATTGGCTGCTGGTCAACACACACATTGCCGCCGTGCTGGCGGCGATGTGTGTGTTGAACTGCATAGCCTGAGCCCGCCTCCCACCCTCCTCCTGGTGCTATTGGGTAAGCATTCAGGGGGAGGGAAGGGGCTCGGCTGTGCAGCACAATACCGGCGCTGGGCGCAGGGAAGCCTAGCGCCGGTCCTGTGTAAATGTGTAGCGCTGACCTCACTCACTGCGGTCGGTACTACACTGCCTAACTAGCGCGGGCCGGTACCATGGACGTCGGCGCCCCCACCCGCGCCGCCATTCCTACGGCGCCCAGGGCACACTCCCTGCTCGACCCCCTTTAGTTACGCCACTGCATGCTGCATATCATTTTAATTAGCAGAATTGCTTGGGCTATTTATTCACATCGTTGTGCGAACAAGACGCATTTCAAGGTAAAAAGAGACGCTCTGCGCTACCGAGTCACATTGAGCTCCCGTGTTGTGTGGCGCAACTTGTAGTGCACGGGGGATAGAAGTATGTGGGCACATCTGTAAGCTCATAAATGTAACAGATAAGAAACTCAGACACATGGGACTCCAGCAGATCTGCCACCTGAAGGGGGGTTTAATCCTAAAGGTAATAAAAGTTCTTCTGTATGAATTGCATGTGCGTTAATATTTATTTACTAATTTCATATTGCACAATCATTTCATTGTTTAAGAAAAATCTACACACTAAAACTACGGCCCCCATTATTGTAGCTTTAACAATCCAGTCTCTTTCAAAGGCTCTACTGTCATGCATGACCACAAGATCATATTCGATTATTAATTCTAGCACTCAAAACAGTGGGCCTGATTCAGACCCGCTCGCGAGCGCATTGCGGGTCGATGGTGGGCCAATGCGCAAGTCCCTGTAGCAAGTGAGAAATCACTCGCTCCGGGGCTCCCAACAAAACGGGGCGGCTGTCGATGTTGATCGACAGCTCGCCCCGTTTTTAGGCGGGGAGGGGGGGTGGCTGTACAAACGGAGGTGTTCCCGTTTGTGGGCGGACCTACTGACATCTATTAGAGCAGGAAGTCCACTTGTCATTGCGAGTGCTGACACCCTACCACAAGGGTCTCCTCGCAATGCCGCTGGTCGCGACAATCGTGACCAGCGCCAGGCCACACGCACAAGCTGTGGGTGGTCACCCACAGCTGTGCGAGCGGCCTAGAGGCCGGAATTTTTTAAACAAGGGACGCCCTGATTCAGAGCGAGCACACGCAAATAGCGAGCGCCTCTGAATCAGGTCCTGTGTGTTTAGAACTTTTCATGTTCAGACATATTTGTGTAGAAGTAGAGATGAGCGGTTTGGATTCTTTGGAATCCGAACCGCTCCGAACATTGGGGATCCGAGTCCACCCGAACCCTGTTCGGGTGTTCCCCGCCTGACTCGGATCCCCGTTCGGGGCAGAACGGCGGCCGCCTGATGTCGGATTCTCACTAGAGAATCCGACATCAGGTCTCCTCGCGTGTAGGGCAGAGCGCAGTGATAGCGCTCTGCCCTACACAGACACAGCCGCCAGCGGCAGCTGTGTGTTTGTTACAGCAGCCAATGAGAGTCACACAGACTCTCATTGGCTGCTGCACGGAGGTAGCCGGCTGGAGCTCACACATGAGCTCCGTCTTCCGGCTCCCTCCTCAGTGTGTGACAGAGCGGACGGCGCGAGAGCGGGGATACAGGTAAGTTTTTATTTTTTATTTTTTTATTTGTGCAAGGGCCGGGGGCGCTACTGGGGGGGGGGGGGGGGAGTCTGCTACTGGGGGGGCTATACTACTGGGGGGGCCATACAACAGAGGGGCCTGCTACTGGGGGGGGGCTATACTACTGGGGGGGGGCATATTACTGAGGGGCCTGCTACTGGGGGGGGGGCATACTATTGGGGGGGGGCCTGCTACTGGGGCACCCTACTGCAGGGGGGGCCCATACTACAGGGGGGGCTACTACTGGGGCAGCCTACTACTGGGGGGGGCCTGCTACTGGGGGGGCCATACTACTGGGGGGGGCATACTACTGGGGGGGCATACTACTGGGGGGCATACTACTGGGGGGCATGCTAATGGGGGGCATACTACTGGGGGGGCATACTACTGGGGGCACTGCATAGTGGACCCTACTACTAAGGGGACTGCATAGGGGGCACCACTGCTGGGGGACATTGTGTAAGGGACACCGCTACTGTGGGCATTGTGTAAAAGGGGCACTACTGTGTGTCGTAACATAAATAAGAGACACTACTTTATGGTGTAATGTGAATCAGGCCCTATGTGCGGTGTAATGCTAATAAGATTGTGCACTGTGACTCCTAGGGCCGTAGCCCAATTTGTAAACAAGTACTGTGACTCTGCTGGCCGTACCCCACTGGGTGGGTGCACTACTTTTCATTTCTGCCACTGCTGTGTGGCAATGTGTCATAGATGTGCTTTATACTGTGGTGTCTGTGTCGTTGTGCCGCTGCTTTGTCGCTTAGTAACCAGTCAGCTCACTGCAACCTTTGGCCAATAATGTTGAAAACAATATTATAAGCTGTGATATGGTCTAAATTGACTGGAAATTAATGTTATTGAGGTTAATAATACTCTAGGAAGAAAAAAAAGACCAATTTATGTGATTTTAGCTTTTTTTGTCAATTTTTGTAAAAAAATCCAAATCCAAAGCCAGTCACCGCAGTTTGGCAAATCCAAATCCAAAGCTGGACGACGAATTAGAACCAAATCCAAATCGGGCAAAAATGGTCCGGCGCACATCCCTATGTAGAAGTGGTGGTGTTGCCAATAGCAACAAGATGTTTGTTTTGTTGCTAGGGGTAATACAACAATTTCTGCACTTTTACCTGTAGATCATCTTTCATAAACAGCTACCACTGTGGTATGGGACATATCTGAGGTGTGTGTGCAGGGACAAAAACAAAATCTTAAATTCAGTGACATATTGTGCGCAGTTTCCCCAATTTAACAATTTACAGAGATTACACCTTTGATTCAGGATCTTCTATGCAGAATTGCTCGCTGGAAAAATAAAATTTTATGTAGTGAAGCAGTTAGTTAATGTACTAACACACAGCTACAACATGTGTAATTTAGCGTTTTGGATCCCAGGAGTACCCCAAACCTTACTTATCGTTACAATTTTTTATGCTTCATATAATAAACAGTGACAACACAAATGGTATCTTATAATGCCTTGCACTGTACTATCTGCCTATATACTTTTTTTTTTTTTTAATACACAGACATCAAAGACTGGTTTAAATGTGAAAACATAGTAGACATAAATAAAATGGTTTTGAATCAGAAATATTGTGGCAACTATAGTCTATAATAAGCTACCCTCGTAAAAGCAGTGTCTATATCTGTACCTACTTAAGACTCAAGAGATTAAACCAGGCGATCTTTCATGAAGATATAAGGGAACCACCTAAATCAGGACTCCCCAGTAGACCTACTAGCAATAGAGAGTGGATAGCAGACGACATAAAATTGTGATTTGGTGGATACAGTAGATCAAGAATAAACACAGTTGCATGTAGCCCTCATGTTTTTACTAGTGGTGGCACTGGACACTGGGAATGACGCTGGACACTGGCTGATGACGTCAGGGTCCTCTCAGTGAAGGGGATTTAGACATTACCATGATTTATAATAATAATGAGTGTAGGACACTTGGGTTCTCTCTGCAATGAGTCCGTAAAGTACACAACTACTGTTATTTTCTCTGATGAATCCCCTTTCAGATTGTTTGGGGCATCTGGAAAAACGCTTGTCCGGAGAAGGAAAGGTGAGCGCTACCATCAGTCCTGTATCATGCCAACAGTAAAGCATCCTGAGACCATTCATGTGTGGGGTTGCTTCTCAGCCAAGGGAGTGGGCTCACTCATAATTTTGCCTAAGAACACAGCCATGAATAAAGAATGGTACCAAAACATCCTCAAAGAGAAACTTCTCCCAACCATCCAAGAACAGTTTGGTGACGAGCAATGCCTTCTCTAGCATGATGGAGCACCTTGCCATAAGGCAAAAGTGATAACTAAGTGGCTCGGGGAACAAAACATCAAAATTTTGGGACAATGGCCAGGAAACTAATCCCATTGAGAACTTGTGGTCAATCCTCAAGAGGCGGGTAGACAAACAAACACCCACAAATTCTGACAAATTCCAAGCATTAATTAAGCAAGAATGGGCGGTCAGTATGTGGCCCAGAAGTTGATTGACAGCATGCCAAGGTGAATTGCAGATGTCTTGAAAAAGAAGGGACAACACTGCAAATATTGACTCTTTGCATAAACTTAATGTAATTGTCAATAAAAGCCTTTGACACTTATGAAATGCTTGTAATTTTACTTCAGTATACCATAGTAACATCTGACAAAAAGGGTCTAAAAACCTGAAGCAGCAAACTTTGTAAAAACCAATACTTATGTCATTCTCAAAACTTTTGCCCATGGTAGTATAACAACACATACAGACCATTAGACATTCTCCTTGAATAAAGTATGCCTAAATATATATTTTGCATGCAACAAATATGACTAATATACGATATCAAATTATAAACATTGTCATTATGGTACTTGTAACTGAGAAGTTATAGAAGATAACAAGTTGGTTTATCCATTAATTAATTTATTTACCAAACAATATTGCTTCCTATGAGATGAAGACTAAAACAGGGTATAACGAAACTATGAACGTTTGTTTATAGCTCTATCAGGGATGCGGTCAATATCCCGACCGTGGGCATCTTGCCAGTCAGATTGCTGGCGCCATGATCCCAACACCTATCAGAATCCCGATGCCGGCATCCTGACCGCCGGAATCTTGAAGGTAAGTATTGAGGTTAGGAGGAGGGTTAGGGTTAGGCACTAGGGGGGTGGTTAGGTTTAGACAGGGAGGATTAGGATAGGGAGAGGGGAAGGGTTAAGATACCAACCGACATGTGTCGTATTCTAACCCTGTAGGGATGTCTGCGTTGGGATTCTGACCGCCGGCATCCCATACCCATCCACTCTATCAGTAGTGTACCAATATCAGGTAACCTAAGGGAGTGTAAGGGAATTTGTTTTTAAAAACACACTGATTTTCTTGATACAAATGTCTAAGTTAGTGGTATGCTCCTTGTTCGGCAAGTCTAATCAATCTTTAAACGTAATAGTTGTCGTTAAATGTGCGTACAATTGATATAGGTTATGTTACTGGTGGTTTGTGTAAGGGATTTGTAAAGCACCATTTCAGTGGTGTTCTCAGGGTCTAATTTAGAGTTGGGAATAAAGTAAGCAATAGAAAATAACTGTGTACCTCGACAAATACAAGCGGTGCAAAGGGTTGGGTATGAGATCCCGGCGGTTGGGATGCCGCTGGTCAGAATACTGACAGCGGGATCCCGAGCCTGCGGTCGGGATTCTGGTGCCGGGATCCCGACGCTGTTGGGATTTCGGCGCTGGTATTTAGCCGGTCGGTATCCTGCACGCTGGTATGCTGACTACATCCCGGGTGCAAATACATTAATTTTTTTGCATGCAGGCTAAATACTGTCTGCTTTTGCATGTAGCCCACAAAAGGAAAGCTTTATTTTTACACTGCAATTTAGATATCAGGTTGGACACAACCCTCCCAAATCTAAATCTCTCTGCACATTTTATAACTGCTCCAACTGCAGTGCAACATGGTTTTACCAAGATGCACAGTTACTTGCTCTTTCTAAAGCTGGGTACACACCTAACGATATATTTGCAGATGATGGTTGTTCAACACACTGAACCACCAATAATCTGGCCATGGGTCCCGCTGGCCGGGGGTCGCATCGCACCCTCCTCCCCAAGGCCTCTGCAGCAAGTGTATGGGCGGACGGGTGACCGCCCCAGCACACAGCATGATGAGCAGATATATCTGCCATCAGCTGTGCAGCACAATCGACGCTATATGTCTGTGAATGATGTTGTTCACAGACATATCTCTGGTACACACTGGCCAACATACACACACAATATTTTGGTCGATCAATTGATGGGCCAATATATCTGCCAATGTGTACCCTGCATGACTCTATTTACAACTCTGAATCACACCCGCTATCAGCAGAAATCTAGGCACACCGCTGAGCTCTACTTCAAGGAAGTATAAATTGTGTACATATAAAGGGTTTCCTTGCATAACTTGAAGTCAAAGGAGAAGCAACTTGTCTGACATTTATGCCTGTAAACTTATATGGGCACCTTCAAAAAAAAAAAAAAAAAAAAAAACAAGAAGAAAATACATAGGTCGAGTCACATTATGACAACCACCAGCTAATAGCCGGAGTGTGTGCAGCACAGACAGCAGCTAGACGGGGCTGGGAGTGACTCAAAGGTGCTTGTAGGTTGGCACAGGTATCTGGAGCCATGCTGACTGCAGTGCATCCTACAGCTCCTGGAGGGTGTGCGGTGGAGTATCCCACAGAGTGAATGCAACGATCGAGGTGGTCCAACAGATGCTCAATTTGGTTCAAGTCCGGGGAATTAGCGGTCCAGAGAAGTACTTGGAAGTCTTGGTCATGCTTATCCTATTGGCTATTATTTCTAGCCATGTAACATGTCGCATTGTCTTGCTGGAAGATACCATCTGCCTCAGGGAAGACACTCAGCATGTATGGGTGTACGTGCTCTGCAATGATAGATTCATAACTAAATTTATTGAGGGTGCCTTCTACATGGATGAGTGGGCCCAGAGAATGCCATGAAAACATTCCCCAGACCATAACGCTGCCACCACCAGCTTGTGTTCTTCCAGCAATGGTTACAGCGTGTTTGTTCTCCGATGTTTCTTGCCTGACAACCAACGTCCATCTGTTCGATGAAGCAGAAAACATGACTAATCAGAGAAGGTAACCCTTCGCCAATCAGCGGAGGTCCAATTCCGATACAGGCGTGAAAATGTAAGCCTTTTCCGTCTATGCACCTTTGTTAGCTTCGGAGCCCCATATGCAGCAGGGTTCGCTGAACTCTCATTTAGACACAAGTCTGGTGGCCCACAGGTTCATTTTGACGGTGAGCTGCTCCAGTGGAGGGTGTCGGTCAGCCCCCAAGCACCTTTGTAGCCGACGTTCACCTCTCACATCAATGGCACCTGGTGCTCCGCAGTTTTCACATCGGTTATTCGCAATGGTGCCATTTGTCCAGTCACGATACACCTTCACCACAGCAGCACATGAACATTTCACAAACTGCACTGATTCAGTATTGCCACCCTTGGCCCGAAAGCCAATAATTATCCTTTTTTGAAACTCGGATATATCTCCCCTTTTACCCGTGACAGCAACGAGTAATATGCGTGCAGACTGCCTTTTGCACACCTTATATACCCACCAAGCCAGCGCACAGCACGTGACTTACTTCATGAGCTACTCGCTGTAGACGTCAAATGTAAGAGGTGGTCATAATAATGTGACCGAACTGTGTAAACATGTCTAACTAGTAACATATTGCTTTTCCGACATCAGAATGAATGACAGTGATTGTGCGTCCACACTGGACGACTCTAATGAACAACAGAACGATCACTGTTATGCCATTCACTAACAATGCACTGGCATCTAGCGATATCGCTAGGTTTGATGTGCAGAACATCAAACCGACCAACTGCGGGAGCGCGCAAACATGCGTACACACTGAGCGATGTAGCCGATATGTCGTTACGAAACGACATATCGGCCAGACATCGCTCTAGTGTGTACCAAACTTTATACTTTCGCCACAATAAATCTGATATTAATCTTTCAATTCAAGCTCAGCCCATTTGCAATTTTTTTTTTAATTATCTACTGTACAGGACAATTCATACTTTAATGCAGCAAGGATTGCAATACATGTAACCTGTAAAATTTATACAGATCACCTGAAATGACATCTTCGGTTTGTGTCTAGTTCAATGCTAGTGTGATGTGTCAAATCTCAGTCCTTTTAAAATATTTAGCAGAGCTGGGATTCTTAAATATTAAATGACTATCTTTATACAGTAGTCTAGGGTAGCAAATTTGACCTAGGGCTTTAAGGAAATACTTTGTTTTAACATATATCTTTATATGAACATCTCAGACCATGCTCCTAAAGCAAAGGCATAAAAGGAACTATATTCTGTTCTCCTATTTTACTGCGGCCTCCAGCATTACCTATGATTCCAGGACTTTACAGTCTGAAAGTCTACAATAAGCCTCCTTTACAAAATACTTTTCCATTTATAATGTGGCCACACTCTGCACAATTGGCAGAATATAAGCACATGGCCTCCAAAAATGTATGGCCGATAAAAAGCATCTGATTGATTTTGGATTATTGGGCATGTTGGTAAATCCAGCTGGAAGAGTATTACAATTGGCTGTGTGTTCACAGAAATCTTTACTTACTACAACGAGAAGTATCATGGGCCGTCTGCTTTAGCTTCCAACCATGTGGTTAGTAAAACGGTGCCCTTTCCACATTGGAAACCCAACATCATTGTGATGTCGCCAAGAACTCGATCCACGATGGGTATGACCAGATCTTGGTAATTCCTACAACCCAGCAATTAAAGATCAACTGTAAGTGTGGTCTAATGCACTGCTATACCGCCTAACACACAGAGTAATCAGATTACAATAGACCAGTGGTTCTCAAACTCGGTCCTCAGGACCCCACACAGATCACATTTCCCAGATCACCCAGCAGGTGCACAGGTGTAGTCATTACTCACCGACACATTTTAAAAGATCCACGGGTGGAGCCAATTATTTAACTTCTGATTCTGTGAGACCTGGAAAACATGCACTGTTTGGGGTCCTGAGGACCGAGTTTGAGAACCTGTGCAATAGTCCATGTGGACCATTTGTATTTTGTTATAAAATTGCTGTGGTAATGAGAAGTGCAATGGTATGGGAACAGGATTGCACTAAATACCTTTGTGGTGAAGTGTTTGTGACACTTTGGATTTAGCTGCCCCAGGGCCTGATTCAGATATGTACATAATACCCCCACAGCTGCAAATTTATACGCAGCAGGTGTGCGAAAATATGCAAATGTCTCAGCCGCCTGGATTTGCATTGAGATGCCAGTCGGCAGCTCCAAGCAACTGCATACTGGTATGCAGCATCGGTTACAGATCAGTCGATAATCAGCCCATGTTGAGGAAACAGAGATGCTGGAGCCACTTTTACTGCATATGGGATCGCTATTGCAGTCTGACATGCCCCGAAAATAGTTGCAACATGCCTGTAATTTGGCTGACACCCCCCCTCCCCCCGCCCCCATTGCCACCCATAAACTCTCCCTACCTGTCAATCACTTTGAAAATAAATCCTCACTGCAGGCTACATCAGTAATGAAACTTGATAATCGCTCAACTGCGTAAAACATCAGCGCTGCGTCCATCCAATCAGGCCCTCAGTCGAGTATGTGTAGATGGGGTGAATCTGGTGATTCGAGTGCCCATAGTACAAAAACTCCAAAACTGATCAGAAGAAAAAATGAAAAAAATGGAAATTACCTGTTATAGCTCGTGTATCAGAGGAGCGCGCGCGCTCTCGCTCATGTATCAGAGGAGCACGCGCGCTCTCGCTCCTGTATCAGAGGAGCGCGCGCGCTCTCGCTCGTGTATCAGAGGAGCGCGCGCGCTCTCGCTCGTGTATCAGAGGAGCGCGCTCTCGCTCGTGTTTCAGAGGAGTGTGTGTCAGAGGAGTGTGTGCGCGCGCTTTCAATCATGTATCAGAGGAGTGTGTATCAGAGGAGTGCGTGCGCGCACTTTCACTCATGTATCAGAGGCGTGTGCGCTCTAACGCATGTATCAGAGGAGAAGGGAGAAAATTAAGTTAGGATGAGGGGACGTTTTAAAACTGCAAAAGATCATTATTAGAAGTAGTCTCACAACGCTTAGATGCAGAAGGAGGCCTTGAGACTTGCTGGCCTGAACAACGTAAGGCTCGGCAAACTACAAGCCTCAGCATACTTTGCTAGACATGCCTCTTAACCGCCCAGGGTTCAATTCCAATGGAAACTCCAACACCTGGAGAGTCACAGGGTGCCATGGTCTGTCCTTCTTTCGTGCAGGATAAAAGATTTTAAAAAACAAAAAATTAACACTATCGCTCAAGAATAATCCACAATAATACTGGACTAGAACACCAAAGAGAGGTTTTAAACTGCCTGTGCTGTGTTCCTCTTTGCCATAGATAGAGACAGAAAATGTGTGGGTAACGGTGATGCACGAAGTGTGATGGATTCCCAGGTGAAAAACCACTGCCCACGCCTATAGATTTCTTCGTAATATTACAATGGACATTTAAAAAAAGTGGCATGTTTTTTTCCTTTCACAGCCACATTATCCCACATAGGTCCGTATTCAATTTGGGAGTGAAAAGTTTGTGCTGGACTTTTCGCTCCACATCGGAGCTTTTCCTGGGATAAAGTATCGGGCGCGTGCCTGCTTTATCCCCGTATTCAATTTAGAATCAGTACCCGTCGAATTGGTATCTACGAAAAAAAATAGGACTTTTTGGGAAATAATTGTAGGACCTCCCTAAAGATGTCCAGACATGGGGGATCACTAAGGGTACCCCCGTTTTTGCCTGCAAAAGAAAGTCGGGTTTTTAAATAGCCGCGGTAGGTGTTTTTTCCTGACTTTGAAGAAGTGATGCAGAAGAGCACTTAGGTTATGTTTTTCTTTTTTAAAGTGGTCCCATCAAATTTGGGGTACACGAAAATGGGTATTAGCATATTATTAAGTCCCTAAGGTCATTTTTTTTTAATTCTGCAAAAATGCACCTGCCGCTAACAGCCTATTCTAGAAAACACCTTCGGCATATTTGCAGAACACCCCTGAACCTTTTTCCCTATTTTTAAAAACGGTTTCCACTTTTTTTATTTTCACCCAAATTTTTTATTTTTTTTGGGGTGTCCCTATTTTTTTTCTTTTACTTTCTTTTGACAGTTTATTTTTAAATGACATTCCCAGGGGTGCAGGCTATTTTTTTTTAAGCCTGCACTCCTAAACCCCAATTCTGCACTTTTTTCGCCATGTAAAACATGGTGAAAAGTTATCCCCGTTTTTTTTCCAAAGACTTCTCGAACCTGCGAAAAGTCTTTGAAATTGAATACGGGGATAATTGAAACATACGAAAATGACGTCATCGGCGATAATTTATCACAGATTCCGACTTTTCGCATCCAAATTGAATACCCCCCGTAATGTGAGAATGCACTCACAGGTAGGAATCAATTATCACTAATGTGCTTTTGTCTAATTTCAATCTAAGCAAAGATATAGGCGACACAGATCACAGCTGTAGCCAAATCAGGATAATTATGAAAATAATATGTAAACATTGTCAGGATCCTTCCAAAAATCTGAAATTACTTTAATCAAAACATATTTTGATAAGAGAAACAAATGTCATACTTCAAAATACTTTCCCTAACATGCGATTGTAAATACCTCCACGTAAATGTATAACCTTTGAACTTAATCAGAAAACATGCCATCAATGACCAGGGCAGTAACTAGGGGCGTTCCACTGTCCAGTGTGCAAGTGCGTGAGAGCAGCATCGCCACTAACCCGCTGGCACCTGCATTTGGATTGCAGCAGCCTGGAAATCCACCTAGAGCATCCTTACGATGTGCCCGGCTCTCAGTATCCTAGTCCAGTTTGTACCACATCCCAGCGGGCAATATTTAACTGCTATGGTGTGGTCAGCGACATACGCAGGCCCCATAAGGAATCTTTAGGGTTGATGTACTTCCCTAGAAATAAATATGTTTTATAGGTATATATGCAGATAAGTAATAGGTTTAGTGTAAGTAATTGCCTTATCTTTGCTATGTTCCAGGAACGAGTCATGGTACATTTTTTAAGATAAGAACCTATTACTAGTACTGTTCATGGACAGAAAGTCAGTTGTAGAACAGAATAGCATTCTCTTTCAATGATGTCAGAGGAGGGGGTGTGCAGTTTGGGCAAATAAAGAAAAAAAAATTAATATGTGCACTTAGCAAGGTGGCCACTCAGAAATTAGAATGTCACAGGAGTGCTGGGATTTGTGGTTTCAGAATTCTAAGCAGCCAATCCACCACAATGACAGAAAATTGGAAAAAATATTCCATTCACAGGGTTAAACTGAAGGCAATATTCTGTCATATATTGTGATATAGGATTTGCCCTGCAGCACTGAAGCTCCACGGCCACTATTTCTGCAGGTGGTATTTCCACCCAATTACTGCCCCAGGAACAAGGCCGTTAACAGACATTGGGGCAGATGTATGAAGCTCTGGGATGTGATAAAGTGCAGAGTGATAAACGACCAACCACTCAGCTCCCAACTGTCATTTTTCAAACACAGCCTGTAACATGACAGTTGGGAGCTGATTGATTTCTTCGTTTATCACTCTGCACTTTATCACTTTCCAGAGCTTCATACATCTGGCCTATTATCTCCCAAACAGAAGTCTTCTCTAGTCTCAGAGTTGGCTGCATCTAGCTAGTTCTAGCAAACTGCACATGCATCCCAACAGAAATATGCATCTCTGATACTCTCTTCGTAAATTAAATGGGCCTAACTCTGCCTACACACGGAAGAGAACCATCTCATGGACATGACGCGGGCGTATAGCCAGAGCTGTGTCCTATTCAGTGTTGCGCTTATTCAGAGGAGATGCCCGTTTCAGACATATCTTTTACACATGGGGTATGTGGAAGTGCTGACACTAATGACAACTGTTGCCCTCACACACAGAATAAGTGGGGCGATGCATATGTATGTATAGCCGCATTCATTTTTCTGCATAACCTGCACGCAACTCACAATCAAGCCCGATATGCACTAATATATATATATTTTACACATACACTTTTTTTTCTCATCTAAATACTGTGGTGACATAAAAAAAAGGCACCACAGATGGTTGAGTGCCGTGGATTGGAGATATATAGGGCCGAATTCAATTCAATGCGAAGATGAACAGAAGCAGGAGGGAGCTCCCGCAGCTATTCAATACAACGTGCTGTGTGCCTGGTCTGTAATTGGTTAAGTCAGAGAAAGCCGGTTCTCGCAACTTAACCTGAGTGTTTAGTCGCGACAACCAGCATTCTCTGACTAAAGTGCCAGGAATGTGAATGTTAGCTCCACGCTAAGCCAGCAAACAGCTGCGTGCCCAGAACTTTTTTTGGATTTCTCCTCACATCCCCAGGGGGGATGCGAGAAGAAATCCTTTAGAAGCCCAAACAGTGCGGCATATTGAATAGCTGCGGGAGCGCCCTCCAGTGGCTATTCAGTTTCGCATTGAATTGAATTCGGCCTATAGAGAGAATTTGTTTTTCTCATTTTAACATACACGTATTTTAAAACACATCTACAAATGCATATTCTGAACAACATACAGAGCAGTCAGAAGTTGAAGGAAGTTAGTTCGGGCACTTTTAAATAGGCTCAACTTTATTTAACCATACAGCTGTGTGAGCCACATAGCAAAGCCTCTTGTCAATTGTAGCACAGTGGTGAACTAGGTGCTTCCATGGCAGATATATGAATTACCTCTGTATGGCTGTTCACATTTAAAATACATGCAACTTGGTTCCATCATAAAGCAGCAATCACGTCCATTTGTGACCTTAAGTGCTATCATTAGTGGCTTTTACAGTATAACTTACTGTATATTATTTAGACTGTAAGCTGTAACGAGCAGGGCCCTCTTCCTTCATGTGCTTTTCCTTCCCTCACCCGGAACGGGATGCAGTTTATAGACCGGCGGACTAAATGCCGCCGGTCTATATCCTGACACAAGAAGCCAGACGGGGGACTTCAGATAGGCGTCAAAATACAGACCCCACGGCTAGTCTGCCCGTAGGAAGTACAATGTATTGTTATCAGAGACTTTTAAAGTCGGAATATAGAGCCTCAAAAATATTTTATCACAAGGAGATAAAAAAGTGAGTGATTTAACAAAATAAACAACACTGTCTTTTATAAAAACCTAAGAATAGAGTAAATATTATACAGAGTACAGCTACACAAACATACTATGCATGTATGAGAGAATGAAAGACAAATCAGAATTTTGCTTACGCGTTCTATATGGCTACAAATATACAATATGGGCAACACCAACTTATATACATGTTGTACAGTTTTCAGATAGGTCTACATTTTTCAGTATTTAGGTCATAATCTTTTGATGATAGTTGCTTTTCTGTGGCGCATTATAAGTGTTTGTACTCAATAGTGTACAAAGCATAGCCCTTCTAGCTTGCATTCACAACATGTGCCAACTGAAAAGTGTACAATGTACTTAATGAGCACTCCTACAGAACTCCATTATATTCTAGTGAGTGTTAACAGTCTAATTCTGAATGCAATGTTAAAATTGAGGCAAAGCTTCAATATTTGCCAGAAAGTGTAAGCATGCATGTGTATGTAAAAGGCCATTAGCTTACATTATTATAGTTTTTTTTGCCAATCAACAATAAAGTATGCTTTAAAAGAAAAAAAAAAAGAAAAAACAAAATACAACAACAACTGTAAACAGACTACATTGAATATGGGATATATTAACGGCTATGTCTCCAAACCCTAATAGAGCCCATACATCAGGCAGCTATCGGGGCAATTCTACGCTCTGCCGATGCCTCGGTCAGGGCATCAGTGAAGATACATTAGTATTAAAATATTCTTGTTACCTATTAAGAAAAAGTCAACGTCACAAAGCGGAAGACATACATATGGTTATGAACATTAGCCTTCAGTGATGTTCTCACAACTAATACTAGTAATTTGCAGGTCATGAGATTATTGACCATCATAGAGTGCTGCCTTATTTATGTTACCAATAAACAAATATAAACAAGGTCTATTTTGTCGATTCTCTTCATTTTTGCAAGCCAATCATAATCCCAAAACTTACTCTGACTTCTTACTTTTCAATAATGTGGGAACTTTGTAAAAAGTTCCTCGAGTTTATTACAGAAAAGCAGTACGCACTTGTGTCCGGCATGGCACTCTTTAAACCAGAGGTTCCCAAATATGGTCCTCAAGGCACCCCAACAGTACAGGTTTTAAACAGTACAGGTTTTAAAGATATCCATGGTGGAGCACAGGTGGTTAAGTCAAATTGACTGAGGTACTAATTAAGTCACCTGTGGTCAAGCATGATATCCTTAAAACCTGGACTGTTAGGGTGCCTTGAGGACAGTGTTTGGGAACCTCTGCTTTAAACAATTGCACATTTGTAGGATTTCTGGCTCCGAGATTGTACATTGGTCATAAGCCTTTATTACATAATGTGCGCTCAGGCCAATATATTTAACACAAGTTACTGTTCCCCAAGTTAGTTTCAAGTGGATAGTTGCATTACTGCCTGTCCGCTTGCTTCTCTCTTTCCCTCTTCTCTTCATGCCTAAAGGCGTCATTTACCAAGGTGGGTCAGTGAGAGCAGTAATCCACCGACCGGCAAAATGGTGTAGCAAAGGCAAACATGCTAAACCATCTGTCATGTGTTCTCATCGCCATGCCTAAATTACACATACAGGGGTAAATTCATTCCAAGAAGAAGTTTACACAGACTACATTTGTCCACTGTATAAGTCAATTGAGTTTTGCTACAGTTTACATCATTCAAATTCTCCAGCAAAGTCTAATCCCAGGTGATGTTAACAGTAATTGTTGACTTTCTATTACACTGCAATATTAATGCGATATATATTTCAATCAATATAAAATGTATACTTTTAGAACAAAGAAGGTAGAAAATCTGCTCCCTACTGTAGCTACATCAACTCCCTAGGCAAGAAAAACACACGGCCATATTTCTGATTTAATTGAAATAGGATTAGAAAGTTACATTTTTCCCAGTGGGCTGGTTCTGACCTTTGACAGCTCAACAGGAGCCAATGGAAAAACACATACATTGGAGGGTAACTAAGCATTTGCCAGATATTCATCGTCACTGCCAAGATATGAGTATTCAAAATCAAAAGCTGTTACAGCTTGAAATTATTCTAGGAGTTGTGTAGTGCAGAAAATGGAGAGGGGGTGGGGGGAGAAGTGTTCCAACCCTCACTGTAAGCACGTCAGACACAAACTCTGTATGGAAACAATTAAATGAGACACAGACGTCTAGGAAAAGTATTCTGGAACAAATCTAGTATTAGAGTTAAAGTGGAAAAACCAAAGTACGCCTACAGAAAAATAACCACATACATACTTCTTATACATTAAATATAAATTAGATAATTATGTTGCAAGTGGCTCTGTTTAGAGTGGCAAAACTTCTGAAATATATTAACAAATGTGACAAGAAAAAATGCACAAGAACCAAATTCGGTTTACAGTCCTAATTAATTCACTGTATATTTTTTTATTAAAGGTGTATGCCCATCAGTGATATTCTATTGTAACCTATCCATATAAAACAATGACAAGTAACACTTTTTTTCATTTGTATAAAAAGGGGGACCCGTGAACTAACATGTATGTGTAAGGGATATTCTGGCCGCCATTATCTCTCACATTACGAAGAAGAATGATGTCAGAGCAAAGCTCAACGGCTGGATCTTAAAATAATAATAATTTTTTTTTTTTTTTTTTAAAACAAGAAAAATTATAAAAGAAAAACATGTAGCAATCGTCTTGCCCATTTAAATCACAATTTAATGACAATGAAAGCATTAAAATAATACTATACAGATCTAAGAGTTTGCATACTAAGTTTTCAAAATAATGAATGATTAGTACAACTGGGAGAATGCAATATGCATAGATGATTACAGGTCAGCTGAGAGAGTGTATACAATTTAAATTTAAAATAGAATAAACATGTATGCATACCGTTATAAAAAAAAACCACTTGAATATCTTAATAAAAACAGCACTTAATGTTTGATTAACTTAAATCAAACTATTTTCCTAAAACTAATGTTTTTATTATTTTAAAATTAAAGGGAACAAAAACAAAACTTTTTATTTTAAAAATACAAAAAAAAAAAAAAAAAACTGACAGTGTAAGGTCTAAAACAAGTCATAATAATTTTTAACATACATGCACGCTTTATATTTTTAATATCGAAAATGAATTTGCTTTGGGTTAGACATTTTTAACAAATGCTAAAAAGGAAAAAAATAATTAGGTTTAAAGTTCATTTAGAGTACATTTTGCATATTATATATTTAGCAAAGCTAGAACGAGAAAGGTAAGTCTCTCTTATTTTTGTCATCATGATGTAGAGGGCAATTACAAGAAACTAAAAGCCATGGGTGCTCAGTTAAAGCAATATGTAGGTCAATTGCAATAAATCTTAACCTCCATTTCTGGTACAACTGGGATAATAAAGATCTTGTGATAAGCAGCTTTGACAAACAAAAGCCTAGTAGTATATTACAATTTAATCACTCCTGCAACAAACAAAGTGAAAGTAGAAAAATGCAAAAATATAAAACAAAATGTGTTTAGGACTTACAATAGGCCATCATTATGGCTGTACGGTTGAAGTCAGTAATTAACCTTACACGCGCTTTAGAAGTAAATCTTAGTTTAGAATATTGTCTTGGGAATATTATATATCATAATAATAATAATCTATAATATTATATACACACAACCAACCACTAGCTTAAACTAACTAGAGACTGTTATAGGGGAATCAATTCTGCAAAGCAATTCTAAGCAACGCAAAATATAGGGTAAATAGATGAGCATCCTGTCATATACTTCCATCATTTTCTTTACACCAATATCACATGGAATGTTAGGTTCACCTTAAATGGATACTCAGAGCATGTAGCTACTTGATGACATTGATTTCTTGTCATAGAACAGCCATGGAAGAACAAAACTGCCCAAGCATTGTAGAATGTTGTTCAGACGTCTAACATCACTGTCTTCTGCCCAACAATATTCCATATAGTTTGATTGGCTGCATGCGGTTTCCCTGCTGTAGGTTAGAACTATGTAAATGGTGGAAGTTGGTCTCCGCTTTAGTTACAAATTGAGTTAACTTTCACTATGGTAATTCTTAAAAAAAAAAAAAAAAAGTTACATTTGTGGAGATTCTTACACACTCAAATCAATAGATTAACTGAGAACAACCTGGAGCATTGCATTCACTTGATGCTTTTAGGTAGAACAGTTTATTATTAAACTGGAGACATCTATAATCGTGTCTATACTAGGCTTTGTGACCGGAATATGAACTGGAGAGACAATGGCCATTAACTCCTGAAATATATATTATAATTATGATTATTATTATCCTTTATCTATAGTCAGAAGATAAATATGCATATTGATAATTCTCATTTGTGCTGATTATCAGAACTAACTGTACATCTATGACCAACAACACTTCTAGGAGGTGGTTTTAAGGGGTCATGCAGGGTTGAAAACACATTTTTTTTACAAAAAAGTCCCAATAATCATTTAAAGCCAGGATTTGTGAAATGACCTCCTCTAATTTAAAACAGGCTGCATGTCTGAAACAGTTACAGCAGTTACCAAAATCTTAATTATTATAGCCAATTAAAGATATGGAAATTTAGTTGCCGAGTCCAAGAACTTTTTTTCTATACAGTATATTTGGAGGAACATAGACTGAAAAGATAAAATTTACAAAACAGAATTTTTTCAAAAATAAAACAAGATTAGCCATTGGAAAATGTGCAAAAAGTAATAGTTGCTCATACGGTTGTGGCTGCATCGGTGCCCTACTGTCCATGTCGAAAATACATAAAGGGAATTATTTTAATGTATTTACATGAGATGCAAATTCATAAAAAAAAAAATCTTTAAGTCTAACTTAAAATAGAAAGAGTAATTTTACTTAAAAAGGCAACTAATGGGAATATAGATTGTTACAACGGTTTGTATTATTTTAAAGTTTAACCAGACTCCAACTCGATTATGAATATACCAATAACACTATTCCAGAAAGTAGTCAAGCTTTGCTTTGTACAGTATGTGACTTCCACATGCAGGAGCTAAAAACTAGATATGTTCAGATACAGAAGGATTGTGAAGTTATGCTCCCCCAGCAAATGGTGCAGTGAGAGGGTTAACTGGTGGTAAAAGTGCTGGAATTCTATATTGGAGAGCAGACTCCAACATTCCAGTGGGCCCAGCACAGCATTCAGCGCAACCACAACAAGCCACCCTTTGTCCTCCTCCCCAGGTAGTCTCTCACACACACATATACGTACACCAGTTCTAGACTTCCAACCTACTAGGAATGCGTTATATATTTGTCCTGTTAACCCCACCAGGCAATCTTCAATGCTTCTCACTAACAAAAAATAAAAAATGTACTAGCAGAACCCCCCCCCCCAAAAAAATAAATAAACTTATGTTTTACTAAGGCACTGGAGCAATGAAGAATTAGTGTATTTGTGTACAAACAGTGTAATAGACAAGCCAAAGTCTATTTCTAAAGCAAACCTGTAACCTAAACTACCCTGACCTGTCAGCTAATAGCTCACTCTGGAAGACCAGGAGCACTGTTTAACTGGCAGCCCTCCCCGTCTTCAGCCCCATTACCAGGCACCCCTCTCTACAGCTCCTGCACCAGGCTGCTCCCCCTCTCTACAGCTCCTGCACCAGGCTGCTCCCCCTCTCTACAGCTCCTGCACCAGGTTTTCCTCTCTACAGCTCCTGTACCAGGCTGCTCCCCCAGGTTCGCCTCTCTACAGCTCCTGTACCAGGCTGCTCCCCCTCTCTACAGCTTTTGCATTATACTGCTCATGATACAGACCCTGAACTAGATTCCCCTCTCTATATCTCCTGCACCAGGCGACTCGCCCGACCGTCACGTGACCAGACGCCTCCAAGCTCCACATTCCATCACAGTTTCCTAACGTTCCATGATGAATAACCTGTACAGTAACATAACCACCACCCCCTATCTGAGACTGCCCACAGTACCCCAAGAAAAGCCTCTGTAAATACGGCTACAAAGCCCATATGCCATCGCTCCTGACTTAAGGGAAAAAAAAAATAGTTGCTTTTTGCCTATACATCGTAACTGTATCCATATGTTGCAAGCAAAAAGTAACTCGTGCAAAGTTAGGCACGTGTGCAAAATAACGGGAAGCCACTTTTACTATAACCCAATGCCCTCGCCCTGTCTGTCTATGCATGCACGATGCTCCAATGTAACTGACTGCAATAGAAAAAGCGAAATATTACAATTGGGTGGGGGGAGACAAGAAAATATCGGCAGTGAAAGTAGGGATGGGTTCCAGTGATTGAGCTGCTAAGTTTGCATCACTCTGCCCCGGTTCCCTGCATCCTTCGGTCTGGTTGAATAGGGAGGGTTAGAGAGAGACACACACATCCCTGGCTTCCCCCACTGACTGACACTGAGACAGGAAAATGAGCATTGCTTTGTCTCTTACCTTTCAGTGATCTTGGCTTAGCTTGCTTGCGGCGAGACATCCTAAAAGCAAACAGCTGAAGTTGTTCAATGTCAGCCCGTTAACAACTAAGGCAACACAAAACGAGGATCCCCTAGCAAAGAGCGCACTCTGCTTTCCTCCAGCCTCCCTGTCTGCCCTCTTCTGTGGCCAAGAAAACTTCAAATAGGTGAATGAAAAATAAAAATACAAGTAGCAAATAAAAAAAAAAATAAAAAAAAATGCAATTAATACTGTTGTAGGAAAATCTGTATAGTTTATTTAGAAAAAAATCCCAAAGTAATAAAAAAAATTACATGGTATTTATTGGTATATTTTTTTTTCTATAAAAGGGAACACTATCCAAAAGGAAAATAGATTTCCTCAAACAAATAGTGCAATATATTTTCAATCAGCAACAGCAAAAATTACAAAATAAATAAGACCAAAGAAAAAAGAAAAATAAAAGACAATTTTTTTTTTTTTTTACTTTTCATGCACTCCAACTACACAGAGGGAAGGAAATGCTGCTACACTGCTGTTGCATAGAGCTGGTGTTTATTTGTTGTTGTTATTATTAAAAATAATAATATTATTATTATTTGCTTGTGGTGGTGTGGAAGGGAGGGGGTCTTGTTTGGGGGGTTTGTTTGTTGTTGTTTTGGGGGTGGGGGATCTTTCTTCCGTGGATGGCTAGGATCGGGGAAAAAGGGAGCTGGATGAGCTCCTTGTCTCTGGGAGGAAAAAAAGTCTACGCCTGGATTGGGAAGAGGAGAGCAGAGAGAAGGAGATGTGTGCTGCTGCTGCTGTGTGCTCCCTCCTCATCACAAACCTGCAAGGTCTTGGACTGCGCTGTCGCTCCGGTAGTCCACATAATAATGGAAAATAGAAGCAAGGCCCCTAAAGCCATCAGGATGGCTCCAGAGGGGGCCCCTAACCCGCAGGGACTCGCTCTGTACGTAATCACTGAGGAAATCATTGTCAGCCTGCCTGCGCTCACACACAGACAGAGGGGCATGATTAAAAGCCGAGGGGGACTCAGCCAAGACGTGGACTGGACACCAAGCAGCTACTCAGACCTGGATCAGGAGCCTCTGCAGGAGGATCAGGGAATAGACACGATACAGAGACATCATAGCAGCAAACAACAAGCACAGCCCCATCATATACACACACATACACACTGACACACACATACACACACACACACACACACTGACACATAATATACACCCCCTCTCCCTCCCCAGCCCACTGTGTCTTATTACACATACACAATTGCTAGAGATGAACTGTTTCCTCCATCCTCACTGAAGAGAAGGAGAGAGCAGGGCAGAGACACGTTCAGCTATCTGAGAGTGGAAAGGTCCCTCTTCTGGCTGGATTGATGTAAAGATACACAGTGCAGCCCAGACAACACAGAGCAATAGCTGTGACTATTCCTGTTTATATCCTTCTCTTACTGTCTCAGGGATTATTTGTCTCCCACCTGCTTCATCCCCAGCATAGATCATTCTGCAAACTGGTTAAAGTTTACAATATCTGGGGAAAAGGAAACAAAACGTTATTATGCTGCACCGTATTGTTCTATTGCTTTCTTTGAATGATAATTGCACTTAAACTTAAAAAGTGTTATTATTATTAATTATTATTATTATTATTATTATTATTATTAATAATAATAATAATAATGGTATTTAAGAGTTTTCTTGTGTCTAGCTAAATTATTTCAGTAGTCTGTAACCCTATAGACTATAGATGTACTAGGATGGAATGCTTACTTTTTACTGGTTCAGCATCTTTATTTATACATTTAATATACATACATGTTTTGCAGAGTTTCCAATATCCTAATATCCATAAATATATATATATTTTTTTTATAGCAGTAAAGTTTCTAACGTTTATTTTTCCTGCACATTGAAAATAAACTGAAATGTTCTGAGTGATTTAGTCATGCTGTACTGGCATGTATCTGTTCTGTTATGTCATTATAATGTCTACAGAGCAGGATGCGCCAATGTGGTAAATGATTGGAGTATAGAGGGGATACAAGCAGCAAGCTACAGACAATTCTACCACTGGTATGATATAGTGTACATGTAAACACACTAAGAAACCTTTCTACAGGTTACTATAACTAAGTGCTCTTCGTATGATATTTATAAAAGCTGTCAACACAATGTCTGTAAATAATCCCTCTTCTTACACCTATGCAGCCTGTCTTCTAACATGCAGTGCCCAATACTACACCTCACTTACAGCGACGTGCATTTCCAGAGTAGACTGCATAGGGAATTACAACAAGATATAGCATATTGTCCATATTTTTTATTTATGCACAGATTGGCTCCATAAATTGTGTCCATTGTTATACATACACATATAATGAAGCCTGTTTATAGAGACCTGAAGAATTTACCTGGGAACAGAATTCTTTGTCTATAGAAAGATCTCTATAGTGAGAGGTGTCATGTTAATTGCCTCACATACATGTGTCTCTGTATAATGAATAAGGAAATGATGGGTATAACACATAATAAGCCTAAAATCTTTATTTGTCTGAGCAGTGGTTGAAGTGCATATATGGAAATGGAGGCAGCATTGTAGCATGGAACCATGGTGTCCGGTAGCACATCCAAGCTATGGTGTACTCTCCCTGCCCATACTTCACTGAGAAAGTGAAATGTCATTGACTGAAAGTCACCTACAGCTTTTAGCCTGAAATGCGGTTGTGATGCGTTAACATTGCATTGTGTCATTCATACACATTGTCTCATTGTGATGAGATACAAATTTGCATTGCGATATTTAAAAATATTGCATGAATATTGCATGAAAACAGGGGAAAGGTGTGTTGTGGGGGTTAGTGGTAGAAGAAGGCGTGGTGGGGGAATATGTTGATATAATAAGAGCAGTAAAAGGACACTCATCGTGGGTAGTGATAATGATTAGACAGGGACAAATGGGTGTAACGCATACAGGTGAGAATGGGATGGGGGTGAAATGCAAACATAATAAATGGGCAGACCTGGGGGCAGGGGTGTCAAGGGAGGGAGGTGGCTATGATTACCCCAAGCTTGCTGGCATTGTCCTGCTTGCGGCACTGTGCATAGTATGGCCAGATGCCTTGGGGGACATAGTCCCCTTTTGCTAATGCACGGCACCACATAGTATTTTTTTTAGGCGAGATGACTATTCCTTCTGAAATTGAGCACACCCCCCAATTCCCGGGCCCTTGTCAGTTCTCGACGGCCCTGCCTTAGAGGGAGGAGCACAAATGCCCAGTACTCTGGGCAGTATGGAGCAGCAGATACTGGAGGAGCAGGAAGTGAACATTATTCAGTGGGGAGAGGGGAGGGAGCAAAGGTCAGGGGGGCATAGCATGTGAGCAGTGATTTAGAGCTGTGCCTCTCCCGTGGAGATAGAGATAGGCCACATGCTGCTGTTATGGGCAGTAGACAGCATGTGGCCAGCAGCCAGCTTTATATTTTGAATGGGGCCACCCCAATCATCTCTTCTCTGCTCCACCAGTGATTGGTCTAAGTTCTAAAGTGACCTGGACGCCACAGGCTGTGGCATGAGCTCCTCTAGCAAAACCCCTGAGTGAAGTTACTGAAAATGTAAATGAATGAAATGTAAATGTTTTGCAATCAAAGCAGTGAAAGTGGTGGTATAGTTTACTACCATATACCACCCAGCCTCAACCACTGTGCTTAGTGGGGTGGGTGTGGTGCTTACAGACTAGAAGAAGAATTGGAACAGTGTTGCTGCTGCCATTCCAAGACATCAGCATAATAAAAGGTTCACTGATCTTAGGGAGAGCATTGTCAGTAGTCTTTCTCATCAGTCTGAGGTATAGAGGCAGAGATTGGATGTACAATTTGCTCTCTGTCCTGGGGGTATTGATATGACTTATAGGTGTAGAATCTGGGTGATTACTTTAGGTAATAATGGAATGTGGAGATTAGTCCACACAGTGGGTCCTTAACCAAGCTTGCAGATTTATTGGTAACAGCAGTAACAGCGATAACTCACATAGTGGTTACAGCGGTGATAACAGTGGTCATGCAGGTAATTGGTACTGTGAGTAGATGTGGCTATGGTCCTCTTAAAAAATTATGAAAAATAGTATGTGCGGCACCGCCCTGTACGGGGTATTGCCGGTGGCCAAACAGCTGCCCACCTCAGTTGCTGCACCCAAGGATGGTGGGGAGGAGAGGACGTGATGGCAGGGGGCATGTGCATTCAAGGGGAAGTCTCTCCCCATAGGTACCGGCAGCTGCGGGTGGTGCTATGTGATCTGCAGGAGGCGCCCTGCAATGACCCACCCCCCTCAGTGCCCCTGAATATACAACAATAATCGGTCTCACCTCTGAGGAGCTACGTACTGCACAGCTGTGCTGCAGGGGTCACAGCACAAAGAAGCGCAGGAACGCACTCCTCTCCAACACTCCCCCTCGCTCAGGGCTGTCTCCGGTCACAAAAAAAAGGTTACACTTTACTTAAGCACCATAGTAAAGTCCACCTTTAACCAAAAGACAAGGGGTTATGCAACAAATGACCAGTGAAACATATCAACCTATCAAATTCAGGTCCACATTTTCTCAGTAACACATTTAGTAGCTGTGAAGTCATTCTCTTAACCTATCTGCAACATTATCTTCACTTACTACAAAGCTGACACTTATAGACCTTCTTTCCCCTAACTCCCAGGTGAAGTGGTGTCTAATAGCAATGTGCTTGGAACATCCATGGTGCTTGGTGCTGTAGGACAAGTCAATTGCACTCTTGTCACACACTATGTTGATAAGTCTCATCCTTACTAAGAAGACTTAATTCACACAAGGGGCCAAATGTAATAGTGCAAGCCAGCGCAGCTGTGCAATTATATGCGAGTATGCCCGTAAGCATGCTAAAGGCAAAACCAAGCTTTTTTGCCTTTAACATGCTTGCTGCTTTAAAAATACGGGTATATTCACATATATTCCCGCAACGGCGTCAACTCACACTCTATTAAATTTAGCCCAAAGTCTATTTTAAACATGATGCTTCCTTGGCAGTTTCTGTAAGTGCCATGTATTCTGCCTCAGTGGTGGATAGGGCTACAGTGGGTTGCTTCTGCTTGCCCAGCTGAAGGCTGTACCTGCCATTACAAACAGGTATCCTGTGTATGAACGACATTCATCCTCATCTAATCCCCAGTCGGCATCACAGAATTATTTCAATGTAGAATTCCCTGACTTTGAAAACTCTAATTTTAAGGAAGTTGAACCCTTTAAGTACTTCAGGATTATTTTTAATATAGTCCAGTGTTGTTTCCCAGGGTTAATGGCAAATTTGCTCACCTGGCTCACAGCATGTGTGATGTCTGGACAAGTTGTCTGGACAAGTTCCTATACTTGCATACATTAAATGGATAAGGGATTTATTTTTGTCCTCTATCTCTGCCTCACTTGTTGGTGATATGGCATTTAGTTCTTTTTGTGCCTTTGTATCTGACATTACATACTTTGCTTGACAATATGTGCTTCTTCTGACCTGCTAGCACCAGCTCATCCACATACAGGACTAAGAGCCCGATTTAGCAAGGATCACTATTGCGATCACAATAGCGACTACGCACACAGTCTCACTGTGAAGATATGCTAATAAATGCAATCACAATGCCATAGGCAGCCTAACATAAGGACGCCCACCTTACCTTACATACATCCTTAATACTTAGCAAGACTGCAAAACCATTGGTAACATTGAGTACAATCGCAGCCTCATGCACACTTGCACAAGGTCTGACCTTACTCACGAATTGCTAAACTCAGCGCCCGCAGTGAAAGCCCAAGCTGAGTAAGGGATCGCAGTGGCTAATTTATGCACACCCCTGTAACGGTGTACAAATGCACTGGCACGCCTGCATTTCGCCACCCACCTGTCACCACCCCCAAACGGTACTTCCTGTCAATTACTCTGCAATGGGTCTGCGTAGTCACTGCGATCGCAGTCCCGGTTGCAGTGGAGTCTTCGTGCACATGCACTGCGATGCATACACATGCGCAGTACACAACAATCGGCCGATTGCGTGCATAATCGCAGTTGCGATCCTTGCTGAATCAGGCCCTAAATGAACAATTTATGCTCTATTGTCTTGTGGTATAGACCGCGATCAGTCTCTGAACATATAACAATAGTCCATGCACTGTTGTCATGCAATGATGCTATTTCTTTATCTATTGCTGATTTTCATTCCTCCCAGTCACTGCTTGACTTTGCTTCTTGGATATTTTGGGGTTCAAAGAAAGCGATATTTGCTAACTCCTCATAATATCTCTTAGGGGTATTCCTTTATCGTTTCTCACAGAACTTCTGCTCTGTTTTTGGGTATCCACACTCAAAATCTCTAACTCAGATATGCTTACAAATGTTGGTATATCCAGAGTACCAAGCTTGTGCTCTGATTCTTGTTCCAGCTTCACATTAGGTGGTGCTGTTTCACCATATCTCTGAATTTTATAAGCTTTTTGTTTGTAATGTTCCATAGCCTGTATCCTTTACTATCTTGATAGTTTCCAAGCATGATACAATCCAGTGACTTTGGATTCATCTTATGTATCTTATCTCCTTGGGTATGTGTGCATACGCTTTGCATCCAAAGACTGAGATGTTTGGCTTACTTCCAGACCACACCATTAGCAGTGTTTTGCATTTTACAGCTACTGTGGGTGCACAGTTCTTCAGGTATACTGCAATAGTCACTTCTTTTGACCAAAAACACTTTTCTAGATCCGTGTTACTTAGCATAGTCCTTGCTCTCTCCACAATTGTGCGGTTGGCATGCTCTCTGACACTATTCTGCTCTGGTGTGTGTGCGCAAAAGTTAGCTGGTGCTTAATGCCATATTTGTTTAGGTAGATGGCTACATCTTTATTTTCATACTCTCCACCATTGTCAGATCTCAAGATTTTCAGCTTCTGACTGGTTTGAGTGTCCACCAAACTCTTGTAGTCTGCAGTTTTGTTTACTACTTCACTGTTGGCTTTGATGAAGTAAACATGTGCCATTCTTGTGAAGTCATCAATGAATCTCAGAAAATATCGATATCCACTCATTAATTTCACCTCTATTGGACCAAACATCTGTATGCACCAATGCTAGTAGTGGATCTCTGTTGAGCTTAGTGGCACTGGATTCTATATCCACCACCAATCAATCAATTTCAGGCGTTATATTCTGTAACATCGCCATTGTGACCTCTTTATCGTCCACCTGGACTCTTATAGATGTCAATTGCTGAGATATGGACAACATATTTTCAATGTACTTGTTCATGTCTCTGCATGCTCTCAGTCATGTGCTGACATTGTCACATGTATTATGAAATACATGTGCTGTTCCACAGCTAAACCTATGGTCCCTATGGCCCTATCCACTTAAAAATGATTTGGATTGTCACATGGATCATTTGTGATTTTCCACAGCTTCTCCAGCTTCAGCTGCATCTCCATAGCGAACTTCCATGTGGCGTAATTCTCAGAATCTCTCAACTGTATGAAGTTCATGCTGACTGCTGCACTGTGCATTTTGTGGTTTGAACCAAACTATCAGTACTTCACTGTACTTTTCACATGTAGGATACTGGGCCCATAACCTATTGATATGGCCTATTGGTGAAGAACCTGGATGATTCTAATAGGTACAAGCGAAATGTGAAATGGAGGTTAGTCCACACAGTGGGTCCTTAAGCAGGGCATCAGTCCCAGCAATAATACAAAAGGCAGACCAGTGGAAGGCTTCACAAGCCCTCCCTGCACTGCTTAGTATATCAGATCCTCCTCCACCGTGTGACATCAGTCTGACTCACTACCATGCCGGGCATACCCCAAGTGGACAGATGAAAGAGAGCAGCTGAGCTTTGTGATGGCTGCTGGACCTCTCTAAATGAAAAGCAACCATAGTAGATTCCTTGATCATTGTAAGAGCACATATTCACCACCTGTTGTTCGTGAGCAACAGCGGCAGCACTATAAAAGTATCTTGGTGCCTGGATCACTGGTTAAGGTATGTTGAATCAGCCATATAGTATAATATTTTTAAAAGTATGATCCAAATACTCAATAAAGGTAATATTAGTATATATGAATAAATGATAATAATAATAATAATATAAATATATATATATAGAGAGAGAGACAGAGAAAGGGACAAATGTAATAGGGTGAGAGTTTAGAAAATGTGAGAGTTTAGCAGTAAATGGCACCCAGATACACAAATGTGAAAAAGGCACCCACAGTGCACAAATAAAAAAAAGGGGACCCAGGCACAGAAGTAGAACATGTCAAGTGTATATACAGCTGTCCCAGGAACATAGTGAAGATTATCACAGTCGGCAGAGCAGAGCCATCTTGGCCACATGTAAAGGCACAGACATCTCTAACTCTAGCACAGAGTGAAGAGAGCACAGTGTGTTTGAACAAAAGTGTCACAGCAAAGACATTTTAGAGTACAAAAAAATGCAAGATAATATCTGTAAGGAGCACACATACAGGAGCTACACCTATAATGGGGTTTATAAAACTAAAAGCTGCAGAGAACTAAACTACATGGAAATTTACTATGGAAATGCAACTAAAGTGGGAAAGATTGTGGAAAGTAGCAGTAGATGCTGGTGACAATCCAGGTTCAGATGATATAGAGAGAGCCATGGACACCATAAGCTTGAGTGTGGTGCAACATGTATACTTCATAATTCATTGGAAAATGAGACATAAGGACAACACTGCAGGAAGCATATCAGGATAGAGGTCTCATGAGCAGAATAAATGTAAGCTGTGCATTGTATAATAAAAAGTTATATGAATGCACAAGTATGAGTGATTATATAGAGAGGATGATGTCTGCCTCTCAGCAGTTAACTTATGTTGGTGTGCAAGTATAAATAACAACAGTTATGCTTCAAAATCTAACACAAGAGTTTGAGAGTTCTTAGTTGTGGCATTGGAGGAAAACTGCAAACTTAAGAACAGAGGGCCTGATTCAGCTTGGATCGCAGTTGCTTATACGCATACAATTGGCCAATTATTGCGTTCTGCACATGCATCGCAGTGCGCGTGCACAAACCAGTCATTGCAATCAAGCAGTGATCACGTAGACCTAGCGCACAGTGATTGACAGGAAGTGACATTTGTGGACGGTGACGGGTGGGTTTCAGCTGAACGCAGGCGTGCCAGTGTGTCTTAATGCCCTTGCATGGGCATGCATAAATTATCCACTGCAATACCCTACGCAGTCTGAGGCCTCATAGTTTGCTCTAAAGTAAGCAATTCCTGAATGAGGTCTGACCTGCCTTAACTGTGCATATGGGTCCGATGTTACTCGATTGCACTGATGTTTTCACAGTTTTGTTAAGCATTACAGATGTGCGTGTAGGTGAAGTGGACATCATTATGTAGTGGTGCGGTGGCATTGCGATCGCTATGGATTAGCATGCTATCGCACTGAACTGCTTGCGTACGATATATTGCGATCCATAGTGAATCAGGCCCAGACACAGCAAGAGAAAAGCTATTACAGTTTCAGGAACAAGTATCCTGTGAATCAAATGCTGAGACAACTTCATTACAAGCAAAGAGTAAGAAGTTCAGAAAGTTAAAGTTCAAGTGTTATAATTGTCACAAGATAGGTCATAAAGTAATTAACTGCAAGTAGAGAAAAATGAATCCTGTGTAGAACCAGAAATGTAATGACAAAGATGAGTCAGTCCTGCGTGTTACAGATAGCCACAGAAAGGATTGTTGGTATATTGATTCAGGCACAAAAAGACAATTCAGCTGCAAAGAGGAGTGGTTCACCAAGCTAAATAAGTGTGACCCCATCACAATCAAAGGAATTGGCAATTAAACATTGACAGCCACAAAAGTTGGGACAATTAAACATCGTTTGAGAGTAAATGATTATTAGTGGTGCGCTCTGGGGCAATTGTGATATGTGGATAATGGGCCCGAAAAAAATGAAGGAAAAAAATGAAGGAAAAAAAAAAATGAAAGAAAAAATGAAGGAAAAAAATTATTTTAAAAGAAAGGAAAATGTCCAGCTAATGTCTCAACATAAAGTCCTGACTTGAATCTGTAGACAGTTTGTTCTCAGAATTATTTAGACAACTGAATAATGGCATGCGTTCCTAGTCCCTGACCGGGAATGTGTACAACAAAAAATCCTAGTGTCTCTTATGGAGTAGGATCTTTGGATAGTCTCAGAAAATATGTAGCTCTTAACGAGTTAATTGTGTCTGATTCCGGAGACACCGGACTCAGCTGGGAACAGACGTCCAATATCCCGGGATCCCTGCTTGGTGCGCAGACGGGATTTACGTTGGCTTTATTGAGATGTGTTTTCCCTTCACTCCATCTTTTCACCATGGAAGTGACTGAGCGCTTGTGATCGCCGGGTCTTCCTAGCTGGAATAGCGCAGTGATCCTGGGATCCTGTGCGACCCTCAAGAACAGCTCATTGGCTCACAGGAGGCTGCTGTGTTGGTGATTCAGGTCCCGGAAGATAACTGTGGCCCCCTAAGCTGGATTTCCTGCATGTGTCTTGTCTAAGACTTGCCTTTTGCAGCTATCGGTGGAATGCGGATTAAGAGGTGTATGTTACCATCAAGCACAATATAAGAACATCCATCCTACAGACATCACGAAATTAACTCGTTAAGAGCTACATATTTTCTGAGACTATCCAAAGATCCTACTCCATAAGAGACACTAGGATTTTTTGTTGTACACATTCCCGGTCAGGGACTAGGAACGCATGCCATTATTCAGTTGTCTAAATAATTCTGAGAACAAACTGTCTACAGATTCAAGTCAGGACTTTATGTTGAGACATTAGCTGGACATTTTCCTTTCTTTTAAAATAATTTTTTTCCTTCATTTTTTCTTTCATTTTTTTTTTTTCCTTCATTTTTTTCCTTCATTTTTTTCGGGCCCATTATCCACATATCACAATTGCCCCAGAGCGCACCACTAATAATCATTTATTTAACCAATTTTTTAGAGGTTGGGATACCTCTACCAGTGGAGCAGCTAGGGACAATTTCAAGACAGGATTGAGAGCGCTATAAACCCCTTAATTTATTACAGTATCGTTTGAGAGTAGGCTCAAGAACAAAAGTCACAAAAATCCAAAATATATTTTGTGTACCAGAGATGGGAAAATATCTTATTGCCATCAGTGTCCTAGAGCAGTGAGGCCATAGAGTTCATTTTGCTAAAGGAAAGTGCATTGTGAGAAACAGTAGTGGGACAATTATCACTACAGGCACAAGGTGTCAGCAATTGTATGTCATTGATACACAGCACTGCTACACAATGATGACAACTGAGTCACAGCCATGGAACTCTGCATAGAAAATTTGGTCACCTTGGATATGACAGTGTTCAAAAGCTACAGTGTGGGATGGTCACAGGAATGTCAGTGACTAATACAGAGAGACCCGTATGTGAAATCTGCATATTTGGGAAACAGTGTCATCAGCCCTTTGCAAAGTCAACAAATAAAGCTACAGCATTCAGATGTGTGTGGTCCAATGGAAGTGAAGTCTGTTAGTGGATACAGATACTTTGTGACATTTATAGATAACATAATGAGAATGATACACATGTACTTCATAAGAGAAAAATCTGAAGTGGCAAAGAAGATTGCAGATCGCAAGAGACTTTGGGCCCGATTCAGACCCGGACACTAAGCCGCGATCGCTCACTATGGGTGATTGTTGCCCGTCTGCCATGCGTATGCATCGCAGTGCGAGCGCTGAAACCAGTCACTGCGATCAGGAATCGTGCGCTCGTAGCACAAAGACTGGGTGCTACTTTGAGTGACAGTGTCATTTGTGATTGGTGACAGGGGAAGGTGCTTGTGAACGGGGGAGTGGTGCTGTGAACGCAGGCGTGTCTGGGCGTCAAAACTGTATTTTATGGGTGTGCATAATTAGCATGGAAGCATCATTGTACACATCACTTAGTTGTATTTCAGCTGGCAGTGATCGCAGTGCTTGCAGTGGGGTAGGGTCTACCTCAAGCGCTGCGTGCCGCTCCGATGGCTCTCAATAATTCTGATTAATCATATATTTCCTGGAGATGACGTGTGCTAAGTAAGAAAAGTGGGTGTCTTTACACCAGCGTGCACTCACTCTGCCATCGCTCTCTAAGACATAGAGGGCGTCCTTAGACCAGACAGTGCGTTCGTGGAATTTGCATACTCAGCCCTTTTTGGATGCGAGCGATCGCGGCTTAGCGTCCGGGTCTGAATTGACCCCTTTGCCTTTAAAATGATTGCCACTTTAAAAATACAGGAAGACTAGCAGGAGTTCCCGCAGCAGCTGCAAGTTGCAACCTATTACATAAGCCCCCAAGTGTGAAACATCTAAGAACTTTTGGAAGTACTGCATATACCAAAATCCAAGTTGGTTTCAAAATCAATAAAGTGGTTTATGTGTGGCTATTGCCATAAAACTAAATGCTACCGATTGTGGAAACCAATTCCAAGAAAACTTGCCAAGTTAAGGGATGTTGTATTTAAAGTAGGAAGGTGCGCCGACCCCCATGTTTTGGTTTTGGATGTCTATCTCCTCGTGTTTTGGATTTGGATTTGGCTTTGCCAAAACCGCCCATTGCATGTTTTGGTTGTGGATCTGTATTTTTCTAATAAAAATAATAATAAAAACAGCTAAAATCACATAATTTGGGCCTGTTTTTGTTCCTATTAGTATTATTAACCTCGATAACATTTATTTCCAGTCATTTCCAGTCAATTTTGCCCACCTCACAGCTCACAATATTGATTTTTTTCATCTAGTTTAGGGCCAAAAGGTTGTATCGAGCTAGCTGGCTGACTAAGCAAAGTGACAGCAGTGGGCGGCACTAACATGTGGCAGTTCAGCTTCCAACATGGCACCGAGTAGTATTGCAGTGGTAGACAGGATTGGCAGTTTAATAAACTATACGACCCCTTGGAAGTTTAAAAACCAAGAATGTTTTCCTTAACTAGGTCAGATGTCCCGACGTAGTTGGAATATGTTTAAAATCTGAAGACAGGGAAAGGACGGAAGGATTGATTCATTTTTAATTTATTTATTTTAATGTTTTTAGTCTTAAAAAAATGTATGAGGGAAGTTCAATCTAGGATCAAGTTCTTCAGTTCCTAAAAGACATCTTTGATCTGGAGGAGGTTTTTTAATTTGTTATATATCTTATGCCGCACATCCACTACCCAACCCAGGGAAGACAGTATGATTACAACATTGTAATTATACAGTCGTTCCCCATCCCCTGCAGTGCCTACACTGAACGATCAGTCGTTCACTGTAGGCACCTTCCATCATCCCCAAACATGGTCAATCTGTCGTTATCAGCAGATTGACCAGCATCTTCGGGCGATGATTGATGTCTGAAATGACCAGCGGGAGCACACATCGCTGGTCGTTTCCGACATTTGTATGCCCGATTTGTGCCCGATTAATGAGCGATTGAACGATAACGATGTCGTTATTGTTCAATTGCTCTGTTTAATTAGGTAGTGGAATCCCGCCTTAATAGAAATAAGGTGGCCTTACTTGTGGAGGTGCTGCTAGAACATACTGTATGTCACGGCCATGGTATTTCAGCATGGCGCTAGGCGGGTGTTACCTGTGAGGTCATTGTGGCGTGGGCTGTCTGGTGGCAGAGCTGGTGTCTGGCGGGGGGCTTTGGCTGCGCGCATTGTTGTGCGGCCCTGTTGTCACTCTGTGCTGGTGAGGCCTGGCGGCGTCTCCATTCCGTTTGGCATGGGCGCCGCCATCTTGCCTTCTGGCCATGTGATGCGGCTGGCCAAACCCGGTGAGTCACATGTTCCCTCCGGCCAGTAACAGCACGGCATGGGGTATTTAGGAAGGGTCAGTGCCTTCCTTCTTTGCCAGTGCAACGTGTATCTCAGCCTAGCTGAGAGGGAGTTCTCTGTGCTTATCCTGTTCCTGTGAATTCGCTGTCTGCCAGTCTGCCTGTCAGCTCCTAGCTCCCACTGGACTACCCCACTTCCTCCATCACCCTTGCCCATACCTGAGTGCCTGAGCCTGCTGACATCCTGCGCTTCAGTTCACTACCTGCATACCTGGCATGTTTATTTTCAGTTCACTAACTGCATACCGGGTTTGATTATTTTCAGTTTCACTACCTGCACACCTGGACAGCTCTAATTGTTTCTACTTGGACATTAACCCTTTTACTCCCACCACAGAACTCTTGTGCACATTTTTATATTCCTGGACTTTTATTTACTGCCACATTATATGTCTTCTCAAGCACTTATTAAAAATCCTAGTTTTATTTTCAAATCTGCTTCTGTGATCGCTCCTGCTACCACCCCGGGTCCACAAACAACCCAGAACATAACAGTTTGCACTGGCCCCATGGAGCCGGCCACGGATCAGGAGTCAGGAGTGGATTTGTTCCGGTGCATTTCTGGTCGTTTAGAAAATCTGGAAAACATGCAGCATCAGATGGCTCAATTTCTGCAAGAGATGTCCAAGCGACAGGATAGTTTGCAAACTTCCTTTTCTACCCCTGAAGTACCAGCATCTACATCCGCATCAGCGTCTGGGAATACAGGAGGCAGATCATCTCCCCGCTTACATCTTCCTTTACCAAGTAAATTTGATGGCAATCCTAAACTCTGCCGAGGATTCCTAAATCAGTGTGACATTTTACCCTGCAGCCTGACAACTTTCTAACTGCAAGAACTAAAGTGGCTTATATATTCTCTCTGTTATCCGGCCAGGCCTTGGAATGGGCTTCCCCACTCTGGGAGCGCTCAGATCCGCTGCTGGATAATTACGCAGGCTTTGTGTCATCCTTCAGGAGGATTTTTGATGAACCTGGGCGTACTGTATCAGCATCATCAAACGTCATGACACTGAGACAAGGGGTCCATCCTGTCAGTCAATATGCCGTGCAATTTAAAATTTTAGCATCAGAGCTCAAATGGAATGAGGAAGCCCTCACCTCGGCCTTCTGGCATGGGTTGTCAGACCGACTAAAGGATGATCTAGTCACTCGAGAGCTTCCTCCTAATCTGAACGACTTGATTTCGTTGTGTATCAAAGTTGACCTACGCTTCAGGGAACGTCAGGCTTGAAAAAATAGAACTGACCAGCAAAGGTCATTTGCCCCCTCCATTTCTACCCGACCCATTCCTTCTCCTACTGAAGAGGAGCCTATGCAGGTGAATCATACACTCCAAAGAAGAACGTCAGAGAAGAATGCAAAAGAACCTCTGTCTGTACTGCGGAGAGTCCGGTCACCTGCTGATCTCCTGCCCCCTGTAAACCGTAAAATGCCAAATCCTAACTGACCCTGGAGACATCAAGTTAGGAGTTATGAACCCGTCTCCAAAAATTAAAGATTTCACGATTACCCTAGCCTTTGATCTTAAACCCAAACCTGTCTTTGCTACTGCTCTACTTGACTCGGGAGCAGCCGGAAATTTCATAACGTCTAGTTTCATAGATAAATTTCAGATTCCTTGTTTGTCTCTCAACCATGCCATCTCTCTGACCTCTATAGACGGACGCCCTCTAACTAACGGGATAGTCACCAAAGAGACTCAACCAGTATTGGTCCGAATTGGGGCACTTCATTCTGAGTCCTTAAAATTCCTGGTGATATCAGAGGCCTCTCAAGAAGTTGTTCTTGGTCTACCCTGGTTACGTCAACATAATCCCAGGATTGATTGGAGTTCTATGCAGATTCTGTCATGGGGTATGGACTGTCAGAAATCCTGTCTTCCAAAAATTCGACCTGTGAGAAAGACAGTTCCATTAGTTTCTTCTGCCATTCCCAAGGAATATCAGATGTTCGCCAACGTGTTCTCTGAGCAACAAGCAAATATCTTACCCCCTCATAGGGAATGGGACTGTCCAATTGAATTGATACCTGATAAGATACCACCTCGTGGTCGTACCTATCCGCTGTCCTTGCCTGAGACTCAAGCCATGACCGAGTACATCTGGGACAACCTGGCAAAGGGGTTCATTCACCCCTCTACTTCACCTGCCGGAGCTGGGTTTTTCTTCGTTGGCAAGAAGGACGGTGGTCTAAGACCATGTATCGATTATCGAGGCCTTAATGACATTACTGTAAAGAATCGATACCCTCTTCCCCTGATTACTGAGTTGTTTGATAGGGTCAAGGGCTCTGTCATTTTTTTCTAAATTAGATCTGAGAGGGGCTTACAAACTCATTCGTATCCGAGCTGGCGATGAATGGAAGACCGCTTTTAATACCAGAGATGGACATTTCGAGTATTTAGTAATGCCTTTTGGATTGTGTAATGCCCCTGCTGTCTTTCAAAGTTTCGTTAATGAGATTTTCCGGGATCTGTTATATGTTTCGGTTGTTGTCTATCTGGATGACATACTGATTTTTTCACCCTCTGTGGCTAAACATCAAGAACATGTTAAAGAAGTGCTGACCCGTTTGAGAGAAAACCACCTTTACTGCAAACTGGAGAAGTGCATCTTTGGAGTGCCCAGTATACCTTTTCTCGGCTATGTAATATCTGGCTCCAGTTTAGAAATGGACCCCAAGAAGGTACAAGCAATTCTGGATTGGACCCGACCTCAGACACTGAAGGCCATCCAGAGATTGTTGGGCTTCGCCAATTATTATAGACGCTTCATTAAGGGATTTTCTACACTGCTGGCTCCCATTACAGCCTTGACCCGCAAAGGTGCTAATCCTGCCCAATGGTCACCTGAGGCAGAGTCTGCCTTTCATCTTCTAAAACAGGCCTTTATCTCAGCACCTGTTCTTCGACAACCAGATCTGGACAGGCCTTTTTTGTTGGAAGTGGACGCATCATCTGAAGCTGTGGGAGCAGTCTTGTCTCAACGTTATGAGGACAACCGAGTCCATCCGTGTGGGTTCTTTTCTAAAAAATTCTCACCTGCCGAAAGGAACTACGCCATGGGTGAGCAAGAACTACTAGCTGTAAAGTTGGCGTTGAAGGAATGGAGATATTTGCTAGAAGGCGCCAAGTTTCCATTTACTGTATTTACGGACCATAGAAATCTCCTATTTCTCAAAAACCTCCAATGTGTGAATCCTCGTTTGGCCCGCTGGGCAATATTCTTTGCCAGATTTCAGTTCACCCTGACCTTCCGGTCTGGAGCACTTAATCAGAAGGCTGATGCCCTACCGAGATCTTTCCTCTGTGATGATCAATCTGAAAATCAAAGCAATACCCCTGTCTTGGAATCAAGAGTTTTCGCCGCATTACAAGTTCAGCCTCCTACGGGAAAATCATTTGTGGCCCCGGAATTAAGGAAGCAGCTTCTCACTTGGGCACATTCCTCTCACTTCGCAGGGCACTCAGGCACTCGGAAGACCTTGGAGTTCCTGAAAAGACACTATTGGTGGCCTTCTATGAAGGCAGATATAATGGAGTTCATCTCTTCCTGCTCCTCCTGTGCCCAGCATAAATCATCACGTCAAGCTCCAGCTGGGGAATTGCTTCTATTACCTACCCCATCACGTCCATGGACGCATCTCTCCATGGATTTTGTCACAGACCTGCCAGTCTCTCAAGGTTTCAACACTATCTGGGTTGTAATAGACCGATTTTCTAAGATGGTCCACTATATACCGTTGAAGAAGTTACCTTCTGACCCTGATCTGGCACAGTTCTTTGTCCAACACATATTTCGTCTACATGGCCTTCCTGCTGAAATTGTCTCTGACCGTGATGTGCAATTTACTGCAAAATTCTGGAGGGCTTTGTGTTCTGTTCTTCAAGTGAAGTTAAACTTTTCCACGGCCTACCATCAGCAAAGCAACGGCTCCACCGAGAGAGTTAATCAAGATCTAGAGACTTTCTTAAGAATTTTTATGTCATCTTCCCAGGACAATTGGGCTGCCTTGCTGCCGTGGGCTGAGTTTGCACATAATGCTTCCTACCACTCGTCAACTAACCAAACGCCATTTCAGGTTGTATATGTCCTTCATCCTCGTGTTCCCGAATTTCAAAGCCTGCCTGTTTTCGATGTTCCGGCCGTGGAGGACACGGTGCGGAATTTTGCTGCCATCTGGACTCAAGTACGGTCTGATTTGTTGAAGGTATCCTCTCGCTATAAGACCCAGGCCGATAGAAACCGTAGACTAGTTCAACGCATGCAAGTAGGAAACCAGGTCTGGTTGTCTATTCGGAACCTTCGTCTAAGAGTTCCGTCTATGAAATTTGCACCCCGCTTCATCGGTCCCTTCACCATAACAGAAGTCATTAATCCAGTGGCCTACTGTTTACAGTTACCCCCATACTTAAAAATTCCCAATTCCTTCCATGTTTCCTTATTAAAGCCCCTAGTCCTGAATAAGTTCCATAATGCTCTATCTGCTTCTCCTCGAGTCCAGACGGAGAGAGGAGTTGAGTTTGAAGTCGCCCAGATCTTGGACTGGAAAGGTTACGGTCCAGAGGAATGTTGCTGGACCGATGCTCGTGATGTCCACGCTCCCATGCTCATCAGGAGATTCCATTCTGCCCATCCGGAGAAGCCTGGTGAGTGTCCTGAGGCCACCCAAAAAGGGGGGGGTACTGTCACGGCCAGGGTATTTCAGCATGGCGCTAGGTGGGTGTTACCTGTGAGGTCGTTGTGGCGTGGGCTGTCTGGTGGCGGAGCTAGTGTCTGGCGGGGGGCTGTGGCTGCGCGCGTTGTTGTGCGGCCCTCTTGTCACTCTGCATTGGTGAGGCCTGGCGGCGTCTCCGTTCCGTTTGGCATGGGCGCCGCCATCTTGCCTTCTGGCCATGTGATGCGGCTGGCCAATCCCGGTGAGGCACATGTTCCCTCCGGCCAGTAACAGCACGGCATGGGGTATTTAGGAAGGGTCAGTGCCTTCCTTCTTTGCCAGTGCAATGTGTATCTCAGCCTAGCTGAGAGGGAGTTCTCTGTGCCTATCCTGTTCCTGTGAATTCGCTGTCTGCCAGTCTGCCTGTCAGCTCCTAGCTCCCACTGGACTACCCCGCTTCCTCCATCACCCTTGCCCATACCTGAGTGCCTGAGCCTGCTGACATCCTGCGCTTCAGTTCACTACCTGCATACCTGGCTTGTTTATTTTCAGTTCACTACCTGCATACCGGGTTTGATTATTTTCAGTTTCACTACCTGCACACCTGGACAGCTCTAATTGTTTCTACTTGGACATTAACCCTTTTACTCCCACCACAGAACTCTTGTGCACATTTTTATATTCCTGGACTTTTATTTACTGCCACATTATATGTCTACTCAAGCACTTATTAAAAATCCTAGTTTTATTTTCAAATCTGCTTCTGTGATCGCTCCTGCTACCACCCCGGGTCCACAAACAACCCAGAACATAACACTGTAAACAGACATTTACTAATTTGTACTCAAGGAGGTTGTTAGGAATAATGGGACCAAGACTTGCTGTTTACATCAGAGGAAAGCAGCCTGTAGTTATCCAACTGAACTAGAACTCCCAGCATCTGTGATGTTTGCTGGGCCTACTGGAAGTTATTTGTCAACAACAGGTGGCGTGCTTCAGGTTACCTCAGCCTGCTTTACGCACTGCATGTACCGTGTAAATATGTATGTATGTGACCAATATACACAACTAATTTTTGTATTAAATGTATTTGCATCCTGGTAGGAAGATGCTCTGTGCTGCTGCTAATATTTGCCCACCCCATCAATTTGGTGGTTCAGAATTAATTTTTTTTTTAAACTGAAAGGGGCATACAGGAGATGCTGTATCTGGACATTCATAAGCCATAAAATTAAAAATGTCAGGCAGCAATGCCCCAAACCAGGGTCGTCTTAACAGCAGTGTGGGCCTTGGGCAAAGCAATGCACTGGGGCCCCTACCCACCAATTCATGGGATAAAAATTTAAATGGTCAATAAAATTAAACCCTCCTGCATGCCCATCAGACCTCCCACACAGACTCTGTCTGACTGGTCTGAAGCTGACGGATGAAGTGAAACTGGGACTGAGGTGAGTACTCATCACCATGGGGGGAGGTTAGATAAGAATACAGTGCACCGGCGGCCAGCTTATAAAAATATCACAAATTTACCAACTGGCCGCGGCTGCAGGGGGGCATGTCGCTGGGCCCCTACAAGTTTCGGGCCCTTGGGCAACTGCCCAACAAGCCCAATGGAAGAGATGGCCCTGCCCCAAACAGCACATAATGCACCTCTTTTCTTTGCAAGATGGAATTGTCCTTGGGCCCTCCTACCCACCCTTATGTTGTGTGTATATATATATATATATATATATATATATATATATATATATATATAAGGACATTCACAGTTTAACAAACCAATCACTTCAGTGACGGGGACTGTCATTTGTGGCTGAAATTATTGGTTTGTTTGGACCCCCACAAAACAAACTGCCAATGTGGACATTGGTGGAAATGATCCCATACACAAACTGGCTTTACAACATAGGTAAGATCAGACATCGTCATCATCGTCCCCATCACTGTGTACATCCTCTTCTCACAATATAAATACGTCCCCGCTGGAATCCACCATAGGCGCCTCTGTAATTTTTTTATGTAATAGTTGGTAGAGGTCTTCCTCATGGAATGTGTAATTAATTTTGATGAACATCATCTTTTCCACATTTTGGGGAAATAACCTCCTACGCCGATCACTGACAAGGTTCCCGACTGCGCAGAAAACTCTTTCAACGTACACACTGGAAGGTGGGCAACTTAAGTAGAGCAAAGCCAGTTTGTGTAAGGGACTCCAAATTGCCTCTTTTTCCTGCCAATAGTGAAATGAACTGTCTGACATGCCTATTTGGATGCTATCCCTAAAATAAACATACACCATTCTCTTAATGGTGACAGTATCAGACAAGGTCACGGTAGACATGTCACTAATTCTAGGCAGTTCTTTCAGACCCAAACAGATGTCATTAGGTTTTGCTAACTGATCTGCATCACCAGCAGTGGGTCTCTTAGGAAAATGTATTTTTTTCCTGGCAGCCGCAGAAACTGAAAGAGGAGATGCTACCATGTCATATGCCGCTTGATCTGACAATTTATTCACCAACAGCTCTTTGCATCTCAAATGTATGTCCATCGGAAACAATGACACAAGGTATAACTTAAACCTAGGATCAAGTAAGGTCGCCAAAATATAGTGATCTGCTTTCAAGAGATTGACGACCCTTGGATCCTGATGAAGCAAATGAAGGGCTTGATCTACAAGTCCGACATACTTAGCGGAATCACTCTGTTTCAGCTCCTCTTTTCTTTTTCTCCAGCTGCTTTTGTAAAAGTCTGATAAGGGGAATGACCTGACTCAAGCTTGCAGTGTCTGCACTAACTTCACATGTGGCAAGTTCAAAGGGTTTGAGAACCTTGCACAACATGGAAATTATTCTCCACTGCGCTTGACTAAGGTGCATTCCCACTCCTTTACCTATGTTATAGGCCATAGTGTAGCCTTGGATGGCCTTTTGCTGCTCCTCCATCCACTGAAGCATATAGAGGGTAGAATTCCACCTAGTTACTACCTCTTGTTTCAGCTGATGGCAGGGCAAATTCAACAGTACTTGCTGGTGCTGCAATCTTCGACACGCAGTTGCTGAATGTCAAAAATATCCAAAATTTTTTTGGGGCCATCGAGAGCATCTCCTGCACACCCCTGTCATTTTAAAAAAAAATGTTGCACCATCAAATTAATTGTGTGAGCAAAAGATGGCACGTTTTTGAATTCACCCAGATGTAATGCTCGCACAATATTGGTGACATTGTCAGAAATCACAAATCCCGAGTAGAGTCCAAGCAGGGTAAGGCATTTAGCTGTGATTTCCCTGAATGTTTCTAAGAGGTTCTCAGCGGTATGCCTCTTAGTGAAACCGGTGATACCCAGAGTAGCCTGCCTCTGAATGAGCTGGCATTTGATAGATGCTGCTGCTGTTGCTGTTTGCAATGGGGTGTAACAGTCATGTAATCTTTAGTTTGCCCTGTCCCGCTTGTCCACATATATGTGGTATAGTGGACAGTGGGTACAACGGCATTTCGGAGGACACTAATAAGGTTTTTGTTAATGTCCTTGTACAGACTGGGAATTGCTGTTCTAGTGAAGTGGAATCTAGAAGGGACATGGTAGCAGGGACACAGGACCTCAATTAACTGTCTAAAGCCCACTGCATTAATGGCAGCTACTGGACGCTCATCTAATAGAAGCATAGCTGTTATGGTGTCAGTAATCCGCTGTGCAACTGGGTGACTGCTGTCATACTTGTTCCCCCGTGCAAAGGATTGTTTGACAGTCAATAGTATTGTTAAACTACTAAAAGTAGTCTTCTTCCTGGTTCCCTTATGGGTTGAAGATTCACTCACAGCAGCAGCAACAGGCATAGCACTCAAGGATCCTCCTGAGGAATCATGGATAGGAGAGGAGTCAGTCATGCTTATAAAATTGGATGCAGCAGCACTACTTCTGATCATGAATGAGGATGTTGATGATGCAGGTGTTGGTGAAGGAGATTGCAGGCGCTTGGATCTAACAGAGAGAAGGGAGCGGCTAGGTGATGCTGGACTGATTGTTACATTTTTAGCCTAAGTTTCTGAATTCTGCAAACACTTTAGAATTTGATGAATGCGCTGTAAGTGACATAACAGGGAGGAGGTTCCTAGATGGTTAAGGTCCTTACCTCTACTCACTCTTGCTTGGCAAAGGTTACAGATGGCTTGACAACTGTTGTCCAGCTTTGGGTGGAAATAATTCCACACATGAGAAGTGGAGTTTTTTGTCTTTTGCCCCGGCATGACCATGACAATAGGCATTTTCATACCATGGGCAACAACTGTTGCCTGATTTACACAAACATCATCCTCGGCATCAACATCCTTATCATCCTTGTTAGCGCCAACTACAAAAATATCCTCCTCATCCTCTTGGTGCAATTCCACAGAAGCATCCTCCATTTCTATGTCAGCATATAGACTTGTGCTGCTCATCCCCACATTTGCAGAGGGCACACAAACGGTGGAAGGAGGATCCTCTTCAACTACAGTATTAGAAATGTCAGGCTCACACATGGCAACCGCCGACACACTTGGACTCTCCTCGGGGATCTGTGACTTTCTGTGCACACAGTTGGTTCATGTGCCTTAGTGATTTTAATTTTTTTGACACTTCAACAGGGAGAAGGACTTACATCATCATAAGATGCAGAACCACCAGTCATAAATAAAGGCCAAGGCCTTATCCTTTCATTGCCACTTCTTGTAGTAAATGGCATATTGCCAATTTTTTGTTTCTCTGCAGGTAACTTAGCTTTTAATTTTTTTTTTCTTTAACACTACAACATTGCTTGTTTGATTTTGACTTAAGCCCTTGGGCGTCGGCCTTCTTAAATGTTGTTGGCGGCCTTGCATCGTCATTATGACTGCTGGCAGTAGCTGCAAGACTGGTATGTGGTTCCTGCTTTCCTCTCATTTGATTGTCCTCCATATCAACAATTTTACACTGCGGTCTGACCGGCAGTGTCACTGAACAATATTTTTTTTTACACTGGGGAAGAGCACCCCTGAATGAGGCAGCAGCCCCTTGATGATCACCACACACAGCACCCCTTTTTTATGGACAACAAAGCACCCCTGCTGAGTTCGGACAGACCACCTGCAGAGTCATATGTACGTGGACGATAAACTGCGGCAGTGTCACGAACAATAATAGCGCAGCTAAGTTGCTAATGCACTTACACAAAAAAATATCTTTTTTTGTGGATTTATATTAATTTAATGTCACTTTCATTTTTTTTTACACTGGAGAAGAGCATTCGTGAATGAGGCAGCAACCCTTTTTTATGGACAACAAAGCACCCCTGACGAGTGTGGACAGACCACCTGTAGAGTCACAAATAAGTGGTGATAAACTGTGGCTGTGTCACCGAACAATAATAGCGCAGCTCAGTTGCTAACGCACACAAATGGAAAAAAAAAGAAAGGAAAAAAAGTACTTTTATATTTTTTTACACTGGGGAAAAGCACCCCTAATTGACAGAGCACCCCTTCCCACCTGGACAACACAGCACCACTTTATGGACAGCAGCCCTACCCTGATTGACAGGACAACAACACAGCAGCAACCACAGTTAATTGACAGGACAAGTGACACAGCAGCTGCAGCACCCACTGAAGAAAGCCCCCCTTTATATACTGCAGCCTAAGCCCCTTTATGGATAACAGCTGCAGCCTTCAGCTCAAGACCCCAACTGGACACACACACACTGAGTGACTGACAGTGATTGACTACACGTCTGCTAGCTTCTCTCTCCACAACCAGAGTTAAAATGGCACCGATCGCGAGGACCTTTACATAATCCAAAACCCGCGAGAATCCAACAGCGGGAGGATGATGTTTTGAGATCTGAGTCACTCGGGAAACTTCGAGACGCGTTCGGTTCTCGGTCCGGATCTCAAAGTTCGGGTGGGTCCGGTTCTCGGAGAACCGGACCCGCTCATTTCTAATTTAAAAAGACAGCATAAGAAAGTTTCATTTCTGAGTTTTTGTAACATGGAGAAGCTGGTAGTGGGGAGTTGGGTTAGAATGGGAGAGCATTACTCTGCATTCTCCAACATGGGTCCTCCTGGGATGTTGCTTCAAGGTGGCCACCAAGATGGCCGAAGTGGTTACTACTCCTCATGCATGGCAACATCTTGACTGTGTGTGTAGTTTGACATAGCTCCAAGAGACCTGCTGCTTTTACCCATGATACTGCTGTTCCAGCACCTAGTACCGCTTCCCGAGCTGTCCCAACCCCACCCGCTTCATTCCTCAACCAGTGTAACAGTGAGTGTGGTTGTATCTTCATTTATCAATGAATTACACTAATGGTTAAGTCACTGGACTTGTGATTGGGTCAAATACAATTCCACTGATATGTACATAATTTCCAACAATCTTACCAATCAGAAGTTGAGGAAATACAATATGCTTATAATAAAGGCAATTTTATGTGTTGTGATTAAAGAGATAAAAAAAATAAAATAATGATCTTTCTATTTTAGTGGATGCTGGGAAAAAAGGTTTTTTTATTTTACAAACCACTGTTTAGTAAATTTATACCCTGGTGTTTTTAAACCACCACATAGTGGATGCAATTTAATGCCAACTTTTCTCAGCTGCTTTTCTTATTGCTTCTCCATATTCAGCGACAGTTTAAACACACATATTGCAAAAATACAGAGGAATATGAGAATGTCTCATACACCTGGCAGCTTCTTTTCTTTCTTCATTGGTTACCTCCCCCCCTCCTCAGCAATAAACAGGTGAGTGGTGAGCTAGAGCAACTTCAAGCCTCATCACACAAGCCTCTCCAGTGTTTAGTCCTTTTGTGTTACTCTATGGGAGACAGCCAAGAGGCACGTTAGTCATGTTAAAGGATGAGAGAATCAGTCTCAAAGCTAAAACAATCTAATGCAATAACACCCAGGGGTAGCCCAAAAAAGGAACATCAAACCTATAATAGGAGAGCAGTAGTCCAGTAATTTTAAACAGGGATTACTGTGTTAGCTCTCCACACAAGAGCATAAGCTTTCTGCTCACTAGCAAGTGCCCTATGAAGTAAAAGAAAGTGTAGGCTCAGTAAATTATAAGCTTCATTATTATAGGCAAAGCGAAAAGGAGCAAATGTATTATGTTAAACTACTTTAGCAGTGGCTAGAGGAAACCCAGTCCTGTAGGTTGGAACTTATGTTGAACAACCTGGGACTCATGTAGGGTCTGTCTTATCCCCAAGTTAAAGAGAACAATTGGGAAAAATGGCATACTGGAATGAAGATTGGTTTCATGGGTGCACCATCTTAATATAACATGACATTGTTACTCCTCCTAGTGTGGTTGTAAACCAGACACCATACTGAAAACCTGAGGCTAGACAAATAGCTGTTAAAGAGGATACTGATAAAATGTTTCAGCTAGATGCAACTGAGGAACCATCAAGAGAATGGTCTAATCCAATATTTTTGGTTCTTAAACCAAATAGGACCATACCTTTTGCAATGACTTCAGACATTTAAATAACATATTATATTTGACATACTGTATACCCTTTGTCTAGGATAGACACATTAGTTTGGACTATACCAGCATAAGGTACTCCATTTGGGTTATGTGGAGATCTTCTCACCTTCCAGAGGGCTGTGAACAAGCTATTAAAGCCTCATAGGGTTTATGTTGCTGAATATTTTGACGACTTTGTCATGTACTCCTGGAATTGTGAATCTTATCTTCCCAAGGTGGAAACTGTCTATTGAGTAACGCAGGGTTGAAGGCAGACACAGTTAAGTGTATGGTAGCCATGATGGAGGTCACATATTTGGTCTAAGTTGTTAGACAGGTTCAAGCTAAGCCTCACGTAGATCAGCTAAAGAAACTAAAACAATGGCATACCTCTTAAAAGAAAATCCAGTTACGCACCTATATTGGCTTACTGTAGTTGGTTACTATAAAAGGTTTATAAAACATATTTCCATTAGGGTGGTACCATTAACATATATGTTAAAAGAAATTTCTCAGCTCATTTTGTTGGGTCTGATGCCTTGGTTGTTGCATTTTCAGATCCCAGGTAGGTTGTTTATAGGTGATCAAAATTTGTTTAATACAACACCTCAGCGCATCAAAAGTAAAGCTGCCAACAGTGGAGACACTAGGGTACCTTAAACCCCTAAACAAAAATAAGTGACAATAGTAATAACATGTGTGACCACCGTGTGGCGCTAAACTAAGCCAATCAATACGAAAAATTAAAAATTAATAGGCTACTTTCCTATCCTGTTCTCTCTTGGGACGATGTACCAGGGAGTTCCCAATATGTAAAACGAGAGATAAGCACAATAGTGTAATATTGAAAAGATCAGGTGAATTTATTAAAACACACAAACATATAAATCAATCTAAAAAAGGCTAAATAAAGCCAAACAAATGCCTATTGGGCATGGTATAATAATGTCTTTAAAAAGAGGGGCCCATAAGCCCTGCGTACCAGATCCAAGATGTATAACTGCGTTGTGGGTGCAATGCTGACCGTCCGGACCAAGTCAAGCAGTGACTAACCAACGATAACTGGTACTGGGGGTCCAGGGTGCTTCTCCTCAATAAATTGACTCTGCCGTCCTTAACGCGTTTCGAGCCCTCCTGGCTCTTCTTCAGAAGGATGCAGAGTCTCTGTCCATACCTCTCTTATATACCCCTAATCCAGGAAGTAAATTAGTTCCTCCTGGATCCAAAAATGACGAAACCAGAAGTGACGCATCCCGTGACTTCCGGTTCACGGCTCCCATCTAAAGTGCACAAAAAAAAATATATTTTTTTTTTCTTTCTTTTTTCTTCTTTCCTTCTTTCTATATATCTCATTCCTTTTCACTTCCCTTGTTCTCCTCCTAGGTCCCCCTCTGTGGGATGCTTCCGATTTTTCTCTCCTTTACATGTACTCATGGGGCTGTCTTTATGTAAACATGTTTTTTCTCCTCCAAACCGGAAGTTGTCATTCTTTTTGCCATAGTGAGAGGTGTTGCTGTTAAAAAATTCCCTGGAAACCTTCACCATCATTCATATGGTCCACATAAATAAATAGATAAAGAACAAGGATTATGGATTTTTAAAATACATTCTTAAGTAGAAATGGGGGCACAAAATAAGGTGCGAATATGAACATTCCTTTATATTTTATATAAGAATAACATTCTTATATATATTTTATATTATATAAAATATATATAATATATATATTAAAAATGTTAATAAAAAATTAATGGATTAATGAAAACGAAAAAATTAGTTAAAAAGCTGCCTATTAAATGAACCACTTCAACTCAAAATCTTTGTTCAATCCATCAGGAACTAATGTTTTCAAATTAAAAATCCATCTCATTTAATTCTTCGCAAGGTTAGTCTCAACATCCCTATCTTTCCATGTTGTGTGTTTTAATAAATTCACCTGATCTTTTCAATATTACACTATTGTGCTTATCTCTCTTTTTACATATTGGGAACTCCCTGGTACATCGTCCCAAGAGAGAACAGGATAGGAAAGTAGCCTATTCATTTTTCATTTTTCGTATTGATTGGCTTAGTTTAGTGCCACACGGTGGTCACACATGTTATTACTATTGTCACTTAGGTTGTTTATAGGTTTTTCTTTCAAACAGATGCCTCAAGTGTAGGATTGGGAGCAGTGTTGTCACAAGTTAGAGCTGGGGTGTAAAACCCAGTGTTGTACATGAGCTAGAAATTCAGAGGTATTGGTTACATACATTTGCAAATATATGAATAAGCACCCGGCCAACATCAAGGCTCCTCTATACCGGCATCCCTAACATTAAGGGGTTCACGTCCGAGGCACAGGGAATCCAGCCAAGGACCATCCCCAGGGCATCACACGAAAAAGGGAAAAAAGGTGATAGTAAAGTGTAAAGTATAGATGTGTAAAGATAATCAATAAGTGTTAATATAAAGAGAAAGAATTCAAATTACATAAATAATAAACAAACAAATAGAAAGGTGATGAAAAAGTATCTATGTGAATTAAGTGGTGATGCTCTGAAAAAGGCTCAGCCAGAGCAACTCCGGGGGCCCCACGCCCAAACACTCACCCCAAAATAATTATTGCTACCAAATAGTAGCACCCACTCTGGGTCATATAATTACAAATTAATGTACTGCATAATAACAGCACATGTATAAGCCAAGAGCTGACTCACCTAGGAGGTAACCCAATAACCTCCACATGGCACTATACGGACCAGCACATCCTCCCAATGCTGGATCCCTTCATGCCTCTCAGAACTGCAAACAAAAAGTATGGTGGTTGCTCACATCAGCTTAATGACATTGCCCAGGTGCTTGTAAAGGGCTGGGTTTACACTGAACCACAGAAAAAAAGGGATTTCCCTCCAGCACACTGCAGCTAAATCAATAAAAATACTTGAATCCTACATGATAATAGAAATTCAGAGGTATTGGTTACATACATTTTCAAATATATGAATAAGCGCCGGGCCAACATCAAGGCTCCTCTATACCGGCATCCCTAACATTAAGGGGTTCACGTCCGATTATCATGTAGGATTCAAGTATTTTTGTTGATATTGCTGCAGTGTGCTGGAGGGAATATCCCTTTTTTCTGTGGTTCAGTGTAAAGCACACCCTTTACAAGCACCTGGGCCATGTCATTAAGCTGATGTCAGCGACCACCATACTGTTTGTTTGTACGTGAGCTATACTGCTTCCCAGGAAACAGAAGTGTGCTATGGTAGAAAAAGAATGCCTATGGTATAATCTGTTAGGAATAGAATTTAAGGGACTAGAATTTACACTGTTCATTGACCATGCGTCCTTTGGATGCAAACTAATCACACGGTAAATAAGAAGGTATCTAGTTGATTCTTGACACTACAGCTTTTCTGCTTTACAGTGGAGCACAGACCTGGGGCTAAATGTAATAGACTACTATCCGGCGCCGCTGTGGGAATACATGCCAGTATGCCCATATTTTTAAAGCAGCAAGCATGTTGGCTAAACCAAACTGGTTTCGCCTTTAATATTCTTGCTGCCTCATATTTGTGTCTCATAAATTTCCTTTTTTGAGAACAAACAAACCTTTGACATTCTGTATTTTTAGATGTGTAAAATAAGAAAAGAATTCACTGTAAGTTATAATTCACCATGTTAAGTACTAGTGACATTGTAAATACCTTCACTGATTGTTTTATTGTACAACGTACATTGTAATTTTTGCATGGCGCCTTCCAATGCAGTGTGAAATGTGCAGATTCCATAACAGAGTAACAATTAGTAGTAATCACAGCACCCATGCTGGCCTGTTTGCTGGGAGGGCAAGACACTGCAGCTGTTTCAGGCTCAAGTACACTTCTTTATGTGGATCTGCATCTCCAAGGTAACAACATGAAACAAATCAATAATAGTGAATGTTAGCATCTAATTAGGTTGCTCTTAGGTTATTAGTTGAGAAAAAAATAACATGGCAGCACCAGCAATAATTTCCTAAAAATATGAGGATATAGAACCAACTGGAAAATAGTGTGACTCTTACTATAAATTTAGCTAATGCAAATTAGTGTAATTAAAAAGATTAGTAATAAAGTAATATTCATTATTGTAATTCTCTAACACAATTCTAAATTATGTTTATTGCTTTAACATTTAGACTATCCTTCCAGTAATTGCACTTGTCTAACCACTTCCTATTATCTGCTCTGAGGGTATGCAGCATATAGATGGTCACAGCCTTCGGGCCCATTAGAAGTTTACTTTCTGCCCCTGCCACCCCTTTTGATGTACCAGGTATACCACAGGAACAAACATATACATAGCCATTGTTTCCAACTGTTCCTAATTTACATGGGCAGTGCCAGGTGTCAAGGTTTTGGCCCTAGAATTTGTTGTAAATGGAAATGTCAGTAGTTTTACATGACTGATTAACTTCACAATTAAATATTTTTATGGGTGCATATTACATGCAGCACATCATTTATTCTGATTTCCTATGCTTTACATTTTAACATTTATTGAAAATGGGTATTTATTATGCAAAAAGAATGTTATTATTAAAGTCAGTAACTATAAGATGACGGTGATTGTGTGACGGAGAAAGATGGAGTTACCTCTATGGTGGATCAATCCTCTTACTTCTTCCTTCGGTGCAACTGTCAACTGAGACCACAACCTGGCAGAGAGGCAAGGATTCTTCCCACAGACAGAGGCAGGATGGCAGACAAAATGTATTGCAAAGAATTGTATTTATTACTAGCTGGAGTTCCTGGCGTTGCATGGGATTTTAAGAATGTTTGTTTACACATCATCCTCCAACAAACCTCTCCTTAGGCAGGCCTCACAAAAAGTGTGACAAACTTCCCCAACAACAGTCCTAAGGTCTTCGAAGGAAGTACAACCTGTAATGGTGTAAAGCAAACTTCGGAGATAGAAGCATTAAAAATTTGTCAGATGTACAATGTAAATACGGCCAAGAGCTTCTGTTGCTCTGATATCAGGATGACCATCTACAGTGACTCCATGTTTTCTGCGCATAAAAACTTTTCGAGAAGCATTCCATGTATAATATTTTGGCTGTTCACAGTACAGCAGGGTCCTTGCAAAGTCATAATTTTGACATAGTTCGAAGAAAGAAGTCAATGTTGTTGCGTAATTTGGTATAGTCAGAGAGCTGAGAATACTTGTAAAGCCTGCTAAAGCTCTCTTCGATAATAAACATTAAGATCATGACAAAACATGACAACACAAAACGCTTGCTCCGAGGCCCTACCCATATGCAATGAGGTCCCACAATGAGCGTACAGCAAAAAGTGTTTTTTAATTAATTAAAAATTAACAGTAATTAATTTTGATTTCAATTTTTTTTTAGCTGTCTCAGCCGTGTTTTAACATGCTCGTATGTAAAAGTTCATGATCTTCGCTTGTAAACTGTGGATTTGTATAGAAGGACAGAAGGACAAATTTTCGCTTTTATATAGTAGATTAATGACACCAAATGATGCCTGGAATGGGCCAGTTTGACTTAAATTATTCAATGATAAGAAGTCTACACATAGTGTTCAATACAAGTTTCAATATGCACAATATCACTTTAATTATGAACAGGACTGGACTGTGACTGAAGAAGGCCCTGGCATTTAAAGCACACAGGCCCAGCTCGCATCAGTATCTGCTTCTTGGTATAGACTCCCCCCCTTACTATCCCTGACTAGTCTATGCGCGTACAAATATAATTAATATTAGAACAACATACAAGTGTATATCATTCTCTGTATTAAAATATACACAACAGAGCTCATCCTGCAGGGGATTCAAACGTGCTATATTCATACATTTGGTATTGTCTTAGCATCCCTTTCAGACTCAGACATTCATGGCAGTTTCCAAAGCTTCACAGGGATGCCACCCTGTGATTAACTGATGCACCTGTTTGCTCACCTGGTCAGCTAGTCCAATGGCTAATGACCACCTGCTATTTAAACCAGTTCTTGTGTGCAACCCATTGCCTGAACAATGTGTTCCTACCATGGATAGTTCAAGGTTCCAGGCTTACTTTGTATCCTGAGTTCGTGTCCTCTGTGACTTTGTTGCTACTTCGTGGGTTCTGGCTATTCACCATTTACACCGAGTTTTGCTCACCTGCTGGCTTTGCAGCGTTCCTGCTGCATAAAGACCTGCTATCCATCTGCCACTGTGTTTCCATTACCTGTCAGCATTGCAGCATTCCCGCTGCATACACTCATGCTATCCATCTGCCGCTGGGTTCCAGTATCTGTCTGCACCTCAGTGTCCCCGCTGCATACAGACCTGAGGGCCTGATTCAGACCTGCTCGCAGGCGCATTGCGCTCGCAAGCGGGTCAATGGTGGCCCAGTGCGCTCGCTCTGGGACTCACTACAAAAGGGGCGGCTGTCGATGTTGATCGACAGCTCGCCCCATTTTGTAGGTGTGGCGGCGGGTGGCTTCACAAACGGAGGTGTTCCCATGCGAACACCTACCGTTTGTGGGCGGCCCCACTGACATCACCAGTGATGTCAGTGGGAGTGCTTCCAGCTCGATTTGAGCCAGAAGCTCTCTGGGGCTTGCGGCCACGAGACCCTACCACAAGGGTCTCATCACAAGCCAGAAGGTCGCGATGGTCTTGACCATCGCAGCCATCATCATGGCCGCTCGCTATAGCTGTGGGTGGTACCCCACAGCTATGCGAGCGGACAAGAGGCCGCAACTAAAAAAACCTGCGCCCGCCCTGATTCAGAGCGAGCGCTCGCTTTTTGCGAGCGCCTCTGAATCAGGCCCTGAGTTCTATCTGTCGCTGTGTTCCGTTACCGGTCAGTGCCACAGTGCCTATATTGCATACAAGTCTGCACTACCATCTCATCTCAGCTTGCAAGTATATCACTTTCATTTGCCTGTGCATCATCATCTATCAGTTCTGAGCCTGTATACTCAGCTGCAGTCGCATTCCATCATAATGCTGGGACATTGCATGCAAGTTTCTTATGCTGTTATACTCTATGTCATTGTCATTCAAGACAATGACACTCAGGTCTAAAGTTTGATATCGCAAGATTGACATGGAACTCGCTGTTATTTTATAGGAGACCCCTAACACAATGCTTTCTTCTAGTACAATTCCTGTTATATCTCATGAATATGAAGGAAGATTACAGTGCCCTGCAGGTCTGTTTTTACCAGAAATCAAATGGTTAAGCTTGGAAGAATAAATGGATTGCAGTTTATTTTGACCTCTGGTGTAATATGCCAGATATAAAACCTTTGAGAACAAAGGTAGAAAGGCAACAAATCAATTAGATCATTACATCAGGCAGAAATTCATCTGGTATCGCACGGTGCACAAGATATCATACTGAGATGTATATACACAAAGCTTGGCCACAAAGCAACAAAATGTAGACACTATGTGAAAGTTTCCATTCTGAATGTTTGCAATGAAATTGTTGTAACATTGATAAAAACATCACAAATCTATACTACCTCTTTATAACTCATCATAATGCACAAAATATAACAGTATTCAATGCGGTTCACAATGTAAACCATTGGTCTTTTTTTACTTATTTCTCACTGGTAACACTCCACATGTAATAACTGCAGTTACTGTGTTATATTTGTTCAAAAATATGCATGTAATACTGGAGATGTACGATACATGGCCAAACTATGTGGACGTGCCTTCTAATTAGTACTTTTTTGCCATTTCAGCCACACTTATTCCTAACAGATGCTAAAAAATAAAGTATTATAGTTCCAGTGAACGGAAAACTTAATGCTGCAAAGGGATACGTTCATTATCCCAACATCGGGGATTCCGGTGGTCAGAATGCCGAGAGCGGTACAATAATGAGTGTCTGCAGGCAACAGTAAAGCATGCTGGAGATTCCTTGCAAGTTTTGGGGTGCATATTAGCAAATAGAGTTGGGGATTTGGTCAGGATTAATAGTTTCCACCAAGGAGGCTTCTGATTGGCTCCAAATTTATTCTGCAGCAGGACAACAACCCCAAACATACAGTCAATGTCATTTAGAACTATCTTCAGCGTAAAGAAGAACTAGAAGTCCTGGAAGTGATGATATGGCCCCCACAGAGCCCTGATATCAACATCATTGAGTCTGTCTGGGATTACATGAAGAGACAGAAGGATTTGAGCAAACCTACATCCACAGAGGTTCTGTGGTTAGTTCTCCATGATGTTTGGAACAACCTCCCTGCCGAGTTCCTTCAAAAACTATGTGCAAGTGTACCTAGATGAATTGAAGAATTAATGTTGTTTTAAAGGCAGAGGGTGGTCACACCAAATATTGATTTGATTTAGATTTTTCTTCTGTTTATCCACTTTGCTCTTTGTTAATTGATAAAAATTAACTATTTTTGAAGACATTATTTATTTGCAGCATGTTCTCCACACCTGCCTAAAACTTTTGTACGGTACTGTAAGTAGTGGGGTGGGTTAGGGGTTAGTGTTAGGCACTAAGAGGGGACGGTTAGGTTTAGGGTGTGTGGAGGGGGAGGTTATGTTTAAACAATAGGTTACGTTTAGGCATCGGGGAGGGAGTGTTAGGGTTTAGGTTAGGATAATTATCTACAGCCATTAAGATGGTAACCTAGTTGGGATACCAGCATCGGAATTCTGACTGGCGGAATCCCGAACGCCGGCATCTCGTACCCAATGCGCTACAACATATAGTGACCATCTAGAGTAATGTGTGCTTCCAACTTTGTGGCAAGAGTTTGGGGAAGGCCCTTTCTCTTTCAGCATAACAATGCCCCTGAGCACAGAACAAGGTACACCAAAAATAGTTTGCGGAGTTTGTGTGGAAGAACTTGACTCTGTTTGTCCTTTTGTATGAATTGAAAGCCTTATCGCCCAACATCTGTGCCTGACTGTCCTTATCAGTATTCTTAGTGGCATCATGAGGGGGGTGTGAGCATCACCCGGGTGTCACGCTCGGAGTGGATGACACTAAAATGCTGGGTCCTCTGCAGTGACAGGAGCCAGGTGCTGCAGTGTGACATTCTCCTGTAGCACCCGGCTTCTGTCATAGAAAAGGAGCCGACAGTCCTGACAGCCCAGTCTCTGGGGGCAGCGCAGCATCTCTGGCGATGCTGGGCTGCCCCTGGAGTGAAGTCTTCGGGAACCCCCATGAAGCCACGTCCTTTATTTTGAGCCACGTCCACTTTTTGGACACGGGCACGCCTCCGGTGCACTGGGATAGTCAGAGTGCACACCTGGTGTCACCAGACCTGGTGACGCCTCTGAGTATTCTCACAGCATATCTGCAATGATAAGCTTTCAGAACTAGGATGATGAGCATTACCTATAGAGGTCACTTTTCCCATAAAGATAAACCCTTTTACTTATACTCATATACCCTCAGGTCTTCAGCAAGGATAGTAAAAACTTATCATTGCAGATATGCTGTAAGTGATAATGGGGCACCTAATTTGAAAAGATACAAAAAAAAGCCCACCTGAGATATAATTTCTCAGTACAGTTAGTCATATACAAAATGCATATAACCAACACTGTGCATACCAAATACTGTATAATAAGGTGGTTAAATATTTGTTAAATAACAAACAGTAGACATATAGGGATGAGGCAATAACGTGGTCAGAGACAATAGTAAGAGGTCAGGGCAGCAAGCAAACAAGCAAATACACAATAGAGCAAAACATGTTTATATGAGAGCGAAGAAGAATCACAGTAGTTTCTTTGATCACCAGCAGTGAACTCTGGGCCTGATTCAGACTGGTCGCAAGCGCTGAGCGCTCGCAACCGGGTCAATGGTGGCCTAGAGCGCATGTGCACGACGGAGCCGGCTCCGTCGTGCCCATGCGCGAGACCCGGATAGCGACGGGCAAGCCGTCGATGTTGAGCGACAGCACGCCCCCTTTGGTGGGCAGGCTGGGGGGGTGGCTGCCCAGACGGAGGCGTTCCCATGAGAATGCCTACCGTCTGGGGGCGGCCCCACTGACATCAAACAGAGCCGAAAGCTCTCTGGGGCTTGCGGCAACGAGACCCTACCACAAGGGTCTCATTGCAAGCCCGATGGTCGCGATGGTCAAGACCATCGCGACTATCTTCCTGGTTGCTCGTTATAGCTGTAGGTGGTAACCCACAGCTATGCGAGTGGCCAGGAGGCTATTCTGAAAAAAAAAAAAAAGACCGGCCCTGATTCAGAGCGAGCGCTCTGTCAGAGCGACCGGCTCTGAATCAGGGCCTCTGGCCATTCTTGCCTTTAAACTGAAGGAATACAGTGAAAAACACTCCTGCATTAATTGCCTCAGTTGCAAATTAAATACTGCAGAGTAATTGCCTAACGCAGTGTTTCCCAACTGGGTGCCATGGCATCCTGGGGTGCCACAGGGCACTTGCAGGGGTGCTTGGGTTGGTGGTCCAGTACCAAATGAAAAGATTTTTAGTCAGTGTGATTGGCAGTCGTTAGCACTGGTTTTGCCTATCAAAAAATGTGGACAAAAATAAACGCAGCCCTATGATCCACCACATAACTGAACCTAAGGGTGACATATAAGCAATATGTACTTTTTTTAATTGTTGCTGAATTTCTCAATAAGAAGCTTTTTGCCCAGGGGTGCAGTGGAAAAAATGCTGATACTCTAGGGCGCCATGATTCAAAAATATTTGGCCTAACATCCTGGTAACTAGAAAACAGTCAGCCTAGTTCTAACTCCAACTTCACTAAAGGGCTGATTCTAAGATGAACAAAGGGCCTAATTCAGACCCGCTCGCGAGCGCTGAGCGCTCGCAAGCGGGTCGATGTTGGCCCAGTGCGCATGCGCACGAAGGAGCTGGCTCCGTCGTGCGCATGCGCGAGACCCGGATAGCGACGTGCAAGCCGTCGCCATGGGTCTCGCTGCAAAGGGGGCGTGCTGTCGATGGTGAGTGACAGCACGCCCCCTTTGGTGGGCGTGCCGGGGGCGTGGCTGGCCAGACGGAGGCATTCCCATGGGAAAGCCTACCATCTGGGGCCGGCCCCACTGACATCACAAGTGATGTCAGTGGGAGTGCTCTCGGCTCTGATAAAGCCAAAAGCACTCCAGGGCTTGCGGCAACGAGACCCTACCACAAGGGTCTCGTTGCAAGCACGATGGTCGCGATGGTCTTGATCATCGCGACCATCTTTCTGGCCGCTCGCTATAGCTGTGGGTGGTCATCCACAGCTATATGAGTGGCCAGGAGCCCACTCAAAAAACTAAGAGTGACGACCCTGATTCAGGAGCGAACGCAAATGCAAATTTAGTCATTTTTGTGTGTAGCTGACCAAGTCGGATGGATTTTTGCTGGATCTGTCTTTCTGTGAAATGGGCATTTCTGGGCAAGAACTGAGCAGTGACAAAGCAATCACACATACAGTAACTGTTCTGTCTTGTGGTCGTGTCATGGAAGGATAATGGGAGTGTGTTGAGTTTGAGTTTGATGTCACTTCTGCCAACCAGTGTAACGCACATCTACATCCCTCCTTTTCAGATATCTATTATTCACAACAAGTGTAAGGGTTCAAAACAGTGTAACAGGTAATGGATGACAGAACAGTGGGGTAAATGCAATGGCATGAAGATATCCTTGCAGTTCTGGAACTTGGGATTAGGCTTGGAAACTCAACTACTCCTAGTGACAAAGAAGGGGGCAAGTAGGTTTGATCTTCTGGAGATGAGTTAAAATTGGTCATGGCCATGGGACATTTATGATCTCTTGCAGGAGGTTTCTCACAGAGGACCCTGTGCATGATAAGTAGGGTCCTTGTACAACCATCAGGTGACTATCCCTTTGCTGAATAGCCATAGTTTTGTCTGGGTCAGGTTTGACACCTTAGGAAGTGAGTAGGTGATCAACATAAGGAACCTCTTATACCTGTAATTGGCATTTGTCAGACCCTTTTGAGGTGGTCATCGGGTTCCTTAGTGGTGTGACATCAAATCAGAAGCTCATCCTCAGTCATTTTACAAGGGTTCTCCATTTACTGCTGTAAGTCTTCACTTTAAGTGCATACACCAAAGGGCATTCAAAGGCAGACTCAACCACTGGTGTTATGATTACAGTTAGCAGAGATGATTCTTATCAAGAGGAACTTGCCAAAAATAAATATTTAGGAGCTGACTCTGAATCAGACGGATCTCTGTAAACAGATGCAAATGGCGAGATGTAGCATACAGATGCAAATTTCCACATTATTGTACATCTCCATCTGATTTTGATTCAGCCGGATCTTAGCTGGATCTGTTTCTCAGTGAAATTGAGAGTTTCAGGGTTGGGAATTGGGTGGCAACAATGCAATCGCAGGGACCTGTCCTGACTTGTGGGTGTGTCCTGGGAGTGTGGTGGGCGTGTATCTAGTACTCGGTGTGATTCTGAGTTGCACACACAGTGAAAGGAAGCTTGGTCCTGATGGATCTTTTGCACCTAGCATGGAGCGGGTGCACATGCAGATACTAATGATGACAGTTGAGGCGACTGGTATATAATAAGTGGGCGGCACAGCTTCCCACTTGCAGATACACTGCATTAGCTGTATAGAATTGGGCAATAGCATATTGTAGTATCTGGTTCTTAGTGTCCGACTCAGCGACTTACAGTACAGTAGCATCAAGTGTGGTGAAGACTTTGGCTTTTCGCACATCAGCACTTATATCCCCCCTCAGTCTTCGGTGGGTGGTGTGGCCTGAATGGGGCCTTATTCAGGTGCACGGGGTCGATTTAGATGTGCACAAAACATCTCCCATGTGGTAGCTTCTTCCATAGGAGTGATTACTCCAAGTTCTATCATATGACTGAGCTCGTCTATAACCTTTTCTTTAGCGACAAATGGTATACAGTACATCTAGGAGTGCATACTGTGGGTGTGACAGATTCATCCATATGCATATGGTATGTCACAGGTCATTTCCAAACGGTGCTGCCATCAGAGAGATGTGCAAAGTCTCTGGTTTCTGGGACACCTTGCTGGATGATGCTTACATCTGTAACAGATGTGATTAGTCATAGTTTCACAATGTCTGGTAAGGCTAAGAGTGGCTTCTTGTCACTATCAACTATGTGGATTTGCAGTGGAGCACTTATAGACCTAAATGTGGCAACCCCTATGGTCTTCATCTCCTGACCACCATAAGTGATTCAATTCAATGTGTGGGAGTGAGCAATTTGCACCCGTGGATTGGCACCAGGTGTAACTTATGTTACACCAGATATAACATAACGTTACACCTGGTGCCTATGTTCACTTTCATTTTTATGGCATTGTGGGTTTCTTTCTCTGTGATGGTAGTGAATATTCACCCTTCGCTAATCTAAGGACAATCTTATCACTGTGGAAACCCATGACAGGCATGGTGTCTGGTGTGGACTGTTTGACCACGCTGTGCAGCTGCCTAATTTCACTCATGAAGTTAGGTTTACATCAGTTTGCACAGTGGTTTAGTGTTCCACAAGTATTACAGCACAGTGCCGTAAAAAAGGGTGGGGCCGCCAACTCTAGGAAGTGGACGCTCCGGGTGCCTCTGCAGTAGTGCTACTGGGTGCAGGGTATCTTTCCAGACATCCTGCAACCCACACACAGGTGCTGTTGGACAGGACCCTGTGCTCTGTGTGACGGCACAGGTTGCACACCCCTAGTTACAGCGCTGTTACAGCATTTGTTAAATTGGGACATTTATGATGCTCATTTGAATGGTGGTTACCACAATTCATTCAACATACCAACTGCTGTGGTGATTCTGGATATTGCATACATCTGTCTCCCGCTTAAACGCTTTGGTGCTTTTGATAAACTGTTCATGCAGCATGCATATATGTATAGCAGTCTAGAGGTTATGTGCCCTAGTAGATATAAGCAATGGGACTTTTACAAGTCGCGGTCATGACTTGTCTCCGTCGAGCAGTTTACCCAGTCAGGACGGGGTTACTCCAGTTTCCCCTGTTGCTAGGTGATCGGCACACCTCAGGAAGTGACGTGTCATCCACAGTGCAGCGTGATTGGTGGTTCCTCCTATTTGTACTCACTGGACTTTTGCCGCCTCGCCGACTATAGCGCATCTGTGAGTTCCCTCAGTTTGGCTGCATGGTCAGCGTTCTGTTCCTCCTCGTGGTGAAGATTTGGGTTTTCCCGTAGCAGCTTCTGTGCTGTCCCCGGCTCTCCAACTTCTTCTATGGCTGCATCAATACCACCGTGCTGCCATCGGCTCTCCAAGCCACAGCAGCGACTACCTACTCCTCTACCCTCGGCACATTTGCCTCATCATCGGCACATTTGCCGCACTATCGGCTCACAAAGCTGCAGCATTTACTGTAAAATTATCTACCATCGGCTATTGCCACATCATTGGCACACAAGTTGCATCATCAGCACATTTACCGCACGTTGGCTCTCAAAGCCTCAACATCTACTGTTAACTGTCTACCACCGGCTATTGCCGCACCATCAGCACACAAGCTGCACCATGGGCAAATTTGCTGCATCATCAGCACATTTGCCACACCATCAGCTCCCAAAGCCGCAGCATCTACTGCCAAACAATCTACCATTGGCTATTGCCACACCATCAGCTCCCAAAGCTGCAGCATCTACTGTAAAATGATCTACCATCGGCTATTGCCACAGCATTGGCACACAAGCCACATCATCAGCACATTTGCTGCACCATTGGCTCTCAAAGCCTCAACATTTACTGTTAACTGTCTACCACCGGCTATTGCCGCACCATCGGCCCACAAGCTGCACCATTGGCACATTTGCCGCATCATCAGCACATTTGCCGCACCATCGGCTCCCAAAGCCGCAGCATCTACTGCCAAACAATCTACCATCAGCTATTGCTGCACCATTGTCACACAAGCCACACCATTGGCACATTTGCTGCACCATCGGCTCTCAAATCAGCACTCATTATCAGCTTCCTACCATCGGCTCTGGCCGCACCATCGGTATATTGGCCACACCATCGGCTCCCACACCGCATCTCTCTAAACTGCACCATTAATTCTTCCTGAACTAGAGTCTTTCCCTCATCATAGGATTCCAGTCAACACCCCTGTAAGCTGCTACTACTCCGAGTAGTAAGTCCAGGCGGCCGCCTAAGTACCGGTGAGGAATTAATCTCTAAGAGAACAACGGCCGGTTATCAGTGGTGGAAGACCTCATAGGCTGGGTTCTAGATGGCTTACTAGGAGTGGTCACTGGAAGTCATAATAAAAAGGTATATTATCTAAGCCAGTGGAAATATTACATTGACCTTAGACTTGTCATTTATACTGCATCCATCAATTAAATCAACTTTACAACAATGAAAAACTAAGGACTCCAAAACACATTTATTCATTAATCTCTCTTTTCACAGAGCTTATATATAATGACAATATCTCACCAGGTTTAACTCTGTCTGCTTTGAAAAACAGGTATTTTGACAAATCTATTTGTATAATCCAGGTTGTTCGCACTGAGGGTATATGCCCATACAATGTTTTACAAGAAGATCAAATGAAACACTACTTGGGAAGGATCATAAGAATAATATCATGGGGAGTTATCCATAATTTATTGATGTTTTATTGCTCTCTCTTCCTGAGATCATTACTGCATGACCACGGAATCTAGGCAGACCTCATGAGTGGTCAAAGAAATTTCAACATACACAGGTTACTTCTACAGTATGTACAAAGAACAACAAACTCATCACAAAATTTATACTTGTTGGTACAGTAGGTTGGCGCAATATGTGATGCAAAATGTGTATGAAAAAAGTGCTGAAGATGCAAGTGTCACAGGCTTGAGGGTGAGATCTGAGTCAGGACCCGTGGACTGATGAGGAGAAGAGGAGCTGGAACCAATACTTGAGAACTCAGGAACTGGGCAGGGGGCAACATAGATAATCAATAGCCTGGCTGGAATCAACTAAAAGTACTACAACCCGATTACCAAAGCTGGGTAAACGGAGCCTACAACCTCAGAGAGGGATGCAGATCCAGTACCCAGTCCCCTACACCCAGAGTGGGCCACACTACAGAAAACTCAGTATGAACCCCAACACTCAGTGAGAGGACTGTCAGGACAACAATCATCATCAATGGTCACAGCGATAGTTCAATGAGCTGAGTCGCAAAGGCAAGCTTGGAGCAGTCATGCTGAGAAGAGTAGTGGAAATGATGTGGAACTCTCAGAGCAGCTCAGTTGTTAACAGAAGACTTGCTTGATGTCACAAATGGTTGCACAATGAACACTTGGCACTTGGAAGCACTATTACAGTCAATGTTAGCAAATGGATACTGGAACTGGAGTGGAAACAGGAGCCAGATTGGAACCGAAGATGACAACGTCACTGAACACAGGCTGGAGGGTTTCTGGACACTGGCAGGAGAGATAACACTGTAGAGTAGATGGAACAAACTTACAGGTATCAGGGTAGTAGCTGCTTTCACAGTCACAGGTAACATGAGCGCTGGTTCAGATGGCGGATTGGAGTCAGAAGTAACACACTGGATAGTGAGCACACAGAGGAATCTATGTTCCACATTGTTCTGATGGTGTGCTAGTGACAGTTTGAGATTTAAATAGGGTGCTTTTGCAAAGGATAGGAGAGAACGGTCATATGAGTCCAGCAGATAGGCAGTAACTGGATGTTAGCAATCAGCTGATCCAATCCATCATGGCTGAGCCCATGCACCTAAGGAAATCACTGACATTGCCCTGGAACAGGATGACCCACTCTATAGAAGCACCGCTAGACAAGGTATGAGCAGCTAAGTACCTGGTTTGTTACAGTGAGATGGTAGCAGGAGACATAGGGCCTGATTCAGAGCCTCTCGTAAGCGGCCGTTCGTTCGCTCCGAGCGATGTTTGCCCAACTGTGCATGCGTACGGATCGTAATACGCATACGCGAACCAGTCAGTGCGGCTGAAAATCGTTTGTTCGCTAAATAGCGAATGCCTGCTATTTTGAGTGACAGAATGAGGTGTATGTGGGTGGTAACAGGGGAAGGTGCTTGAAAACGGGGAGTGGAGATCCGAACGCAGGCGTGCCTAAAGGTCAAAACGGGCGTTTTAAGGGTGTGCATAATTAATACAGCAGCGTCATTGACCACGTCACTGGGTTATTTTATAGCCAGAACTGCTCGCAAGATTGTGGTAGCAAAATCCAACCACAAGAATAGCGAGCAGTTCATACGCTGGTCGATGTACTCGATTAATCTAATAAATAGCGGACATGACGTAGGATGCGAGCGGCCAGGGGGCGTATTTTTTCAAAAAACGACCGCAAGTTTTGTTCGCTCGTTCAGACTTAGAGGCGTGAACAGACCGCAAACAGCGAACGGTTCATTTGAATAGCCACCCCTATTTTCTGGCCGAACGACCGCAAATAGCGTCTGGCTCTGAATCAGGCCCATAGGAGCTTATTCAGACCCGCTCACAAGATGCGATCACTTGCTGGCCAAAAGGGGCCGGATATTTAAATTAAGCGCTCGCACTGTGTCGCGTAAGGACGCCCACTGTGTGTTAGCGAGCTATGGCAAGGTGCGCTTGCAAGTGTTTGAAGATGCCCCCTTGCCTCTCGCAACACACGTCATCTCCATGAAATGTATGATTAATCGGGACCATCGTGAGCCATCGGAGCAGCTCGCTGCCCTTGGGGTTGCCTTTCCCCACCGCAAGCACTGCGATCAGTGCGGGCTGAAATACATGCAGGTGACGTGTACAATGAAGCTACTTTGCTAATTATGCATGCCCTTTAAACTGCATTTTGGGGGACTGACACGCCTGCGTTCGCAACACCACTCCCCCGTTCACAAGCACCTTCCCCGTTACCACCCACAAACGGCACTGTCACTCAAAGCAGCAACCTGATAGTGGCTTACGAGCTACCAAAATTAGATCACAACGAATGGCTTGCTCACACGCACTGCGAATTATACGCATGCGCAGATGGGTGAAAATCGCTCACAGCGAGCGATCGCGCCTTAGCGAGTGGGTCTGAATCTGGTCCATATTGTCATATTTGTTGTTATTGCCCTTGACATTATATGTTTTGGAAACATGTAGTAGACATATGTAAAAGAGATATTGGGAGATGATAGTAGGTCTTCAGTTCTGGATCGTAATTATGACTATTGTTGACAAAAAGTCCATTTAGAGAAATTTTAACAATGCAGTCAAACAGAACTATCACACTCCCCCATCATTTAATGTCTGTTAATATACTGTATATAAATTTTACATGTCCATTGAAGCCATTACTCTGTCCACTCTGGACCAGAATGCACGGTTTACATCTATCTGGTTTAATTGGTTAAAATTCAAGGAATATAGTATATAACAGAGCTATTCTTTTCTAACTCATTTTCAATCTCACTTCCACTTGTGGACTCTCAGGCTTTACACAAAACACAGTGCCAGATTAAAAGGAGGTAGGGGCACAGATGTGTCTGGTTGCGGCTTAGGATCGGCCGTTTCTCACCTCATTACTGGCTTCCCCTGACCTCCTGAGTGATCAGATGCCTGGCGCGGTGGTGGGTGACGCGCTGAGACTTATAACTGGGGACTTCTAGGGCATCTGTTACAATCCGATGCTAGAAATGGCTAGGATGGCTAGGTGGAAGCGAGTGAAGTGACAGTGCTAGTATGCTCTATAAACGTCAGTCCCAGGTGTTGGCTAGACCTAACCAGAGGCTTGGAGTGAGAGGGTTGCGGCCCTCTGGTTAGATACCTGGGAGTGATGAGGAGACTAGGAAATGTCACTGCAATAAAGAGTGGAAGGATGCACTGGCATGCACTATCAGACGTACTGGATACACCAAGAAGTGACACAGGAGGACAGGCACAAACTAGTTGGGAGCAGGGCCGCAACTAGGGGGGAGGCTGGAGGTGCACGTGCACCGGGTGTGCCGCTGCACCAGGTGCCAGTGTCCTCCAGCCCAGCGCCACAGGGAGGCTCCAAGCTGGATGCCCGCATAGATGTTATTACCAGCGGGCGCCCAGCTCCTTCCTTGGTAGCCGGGAGCTGGAGTTATCTCCTGAACTCCAGCTTCCGGCTCTCCCCACGGCCCGGGCACTTTGGGAGAGACGTCATGACGACTCTCCCATAGTTCCGAGGAGCAGCCGGGTGGACCGGACGGCGGCGGACACAGGAGTGGGGTTTGGGGCTTTACCATAAGGCCATGGCAGGGGCATTACCTTAGGGGGCATCACTAAAGGTGCCCTGCTGAAGGGGACATTACTATGGGGGAATTACCAGGTGGTGCGCCAAATTACTGTCTTGCCCTGAGTGGCAAAAATCCTAGTTTCGGCCCTGTTGGGAGTGACGCTGAACAATGGAAGGTCAGGTACTGGATGCTTTGGGAAACTTGGAAGATCTGGATGCAGGATCGTGTAAAGGTAGCTCGGGAATTCAGACACAAAGAGTCACTGGGTGTATAGGGGACCCAGATGAAGGGTAGTGTACTTGGTGCACTGTAGATCCAGACACAAAATACAATTACTGCAGGGAACTCAGACGCTGGTGAGCGTACTTGTTGCACTGTAGAAACAATCACGGAGTACAAGTGGCTGTGCAGGGAACTCAGGTGCAGGTAGTGAACTTGATACACTGAAGATTCAGAATGCAGTAGCTATGCAGGGAACTTAGATGCTAGGAAAGCTACTGAAACTAGAGCTTTGGAACAGTACAGGGGGATACACAGGAAACTTAGTAAATTAACCAGAGCTGGATAACACAGGAGAATAAACTGAGGCAGGACTAGAGGTGAAACAAATAAGACATTAGAAATCCAGACGTGGATATGCTCAGCAAGGCACAGGAGATGAAGATGCGAGCTGGCTCCAATGGTACTAAAGAGCCAGATGGAGATTTTCTGTGGGATATGCTAAGAAAGTAACCTAGAGCCTGGAACACATACTGGCATCGTAGTCACTGGGAAAGTGAAGTTGAACAGCAACATCCTGCTCCTGGAGTCAGGCTAAATACCCTTAGGTAGTTGGTCATTGAATCAGAGGATCAGCTGAGTGACCACAGGACTACCATTGGGAGAGACTAGTCAGGTGATATGGACCAACATGGTTGCGCCCATGCCTGCCAACATAAGAACCAGGATGCATGCAAGGAAGCCTTAGCAGACCACGGGGAGAATACTCAACCACTCACCTCCAGTCCCAGTGACTGAACACCTAAGCCCAAGGACACCGGCTTGGAGGTGAGTATCGGCCGATCCCAGACCGCATCTTGCCAGTACCCCCCCTTTCAGGGTGGACCCTGTTCACCTAGGAAGTGCACTAGAAGAAAACTCAAAAACTTGAAACTTTAGAGACTAGAAAAACTTTATAAAACTTCAAAACTGGAAGCTAAATATACCAGAAAAAATTTCAAGACTTGGTATGAGAAATTCTATATCTTCCAACAATTAGTTGATATCTAGTAGGATAGGATGGATTTTTCTTTCGAACAGTCTTAGTTCTCATAGGTAACTCCTGGCTGAATACAGGACTCGGAAGGATAGGCTCAAACAACAGAGGATCCTCAGAAAACGGGACATTGCCTTGTATAGGATCAAATTCAGGGCCCGATTCAGACCTGCTTGCTAGGCTGCATTTGCATGTTGCCTGCTGATGTTAGCAATGTGCGCATGCGTACGCATCACAGTGTGTGAACCAGTCCATGCGATCGCGAAGCAATTGCCTCTTAAGCAAATACACCTTGCCAGATTGAGTGACATAGATTGAGTGACAGGGTGGTGACAGGGGTTGGCCGATTGAAACGGGGGAGTGGTGGTGCGAACGCAGGCGTGTCTGTGCATCTTAACGCCGTTTCTGAGGCATGCATAATTAAGATGAGCATCATAATACATGTGACATGGCTGAATTACACACTGAAGCACACGCAGTACTTGCAGTATGGTATGGTCTGCCACAAGTGCTGTGTAAACTTCCGATGGTACTCGATGTTATCGATTGTTGCATACACTTCCTGGAGATGACATGTATCCCTAAGGGAAAGTGGGCGTCTTAAGACAGGCTGGTGGGCGTATAAATATACACCGTGATCGCACGCCAAGACATAGTGGGCGTGCTAATGCCTTAAAGTGTGATTGTGGGATTTCCATTCTTTGGCTGCCTGCGAATGCATCTAGCGAGCGGGTCTGAATTGGGCCCTCTGACTCCAAGTCCATATCCAATGGAAGAATCGACATTACTAGAAATCTTGTAGGACTTTGGAGATGAACAAAGGGAAGCATAACCAACTCTGATAGTATCATATTGTTGGTTCTTAAAATTGTACCATACAATCTTAAGAAGGAAGTAAAGCGGTGTATCTGAGTTTAATATCTCTGGGTGGTAAACTTGCACTAATAATTTCGTCAGAGGAGGTGTCACGGATGGTTGTGGACTTGGACCCGGAGTGGAATCAGGAGTGGGTTTAAGAGTAGTCTTCTGATACTGGAAGGACGCTGGCTTGAGAAGAGTACTGCTCATGAGTGGCCCGTTAGATAGGGAGTGTCTCGGACGGCCATTACCCAGAAAAGCATGTGGGTACCAACTGTAGGTAACTGTATAGCCTTGAGGGGACGTTGATGTTGTGGACTTTAGCAGGGATCCCAACTGGGAGCGAGAGCAAGGAGAAGCATTGCTGCACAGGAGATAAACGATGATAGCTGGATCCTGAAGCAAGCAGAGTCGTAATGGCAAACTGGACTGGAAACACAGCAGAACTAGCACCCAGAAAGAGCTGGGAATAACGCTGCACTGGCAATGAAAGGACTGCAGATCAGCCCTTAAATACCCAGAGGAAGTGCAGGATTGTTTGCTAGGACTCCCGGAATGCTCTGCCTGGATTGGCTGGAATGTGTCACATGCTGAAATCCAAGATGGCAGCCCCCATGTCACGCTGCAGCACTGCCAAACCTGCCCCAGACTCACCACAAGCATTCAGGACAGTATGTCTCTGGAACCCCCTGGCATGCAGCGCATATCTCCAAGTGCCTGCACCTCCACCAGTGGACCTCGCCATAGCATCCAGACAGGTAAGGTCCGCTGCCCCTGAGTACGCACAGCCCTAGTCATGACAGTACCCCCTCCTTTATGGGTGACCTCTGGGCACCTCTTGGGTTTCTCTGGGCTTTCGGGAATTACATTTTTTTAATGACATTTTTTAATCAGACGGGGTGTATTGACATCTCCTTCTTTCACCCATCTTTCCTCCAGGCCAGAGCCCTTCCAGCCCAACAGGTACTGAAGTTGTCCATAACAGAATCGAGAATCCAAGACCTGCATAACCTCGAACTCCACCCCTCTCCCAGTTTGGACTTTGGGAGATGGTGGCAGCACTTGTAAGAATCGGTTCAGAACAAGTGGTTTGAGTAAGGAGCTGTGGAAGGAGTTCGGAATCTTCAGGTAAGTAGGTAGCCTTAGCTTGTAAACTACAGGATTAATTACCTCTGTATGGTAAATGGGCTGATTAAGCGGGGGGGGGGCAAACTTCATGGAGGGAACCCTTAAACGTAGGTTACGGGTGGAGAGCCATACCTGATCCCCTGCTTTCATGCTAGGAGCAACTATTCTCTTCCTATTCGCCCCCTTTTATATAGATGGGACATTTTCAATAGTGAATAATGAATCCAGGACCAAATTTGGGAAAAGTTCCGTAAAGAAGTAGTCACTGCTGGTACATCAAAGGCTGGTAGACTTGTGAACTCTGGAATTCTGGGATAGTAGCCATAGACCGCGAGGAACGGAGCTCGGACCGGATTCAAACCCGCTCGCTAAGGTGCAATCACTCGCTCTGAGCGATTTTTGCCCATCTGCGCATGCATATAATTCGCAGTGCACGTGCGCAAGCCAGTCTTTGTGATCTGATTATTAGTTGCTCGTAAGCCACTATCAGGTCGCTACTTTGAGTGACAGATTGTCGGTGGAAACAGGGGAAAGTGCTTGTGAACAGGGGAGTGGATGTGCAAACGCAGGCGTGTCAGGCCATCAAAATGCTGTTTAACGGGCGTGCATAATTAGCAAAGTAGTGTCATTGTACACGTCTATATAGGAAGTGGGCCTCAGACTGCACACCTTGAACATATATATATATATATATATATATATATATAAAATTATAATTGGAGGTGCTACCTGTGGAGACAATTGATACATGCCAAAAAAAGAGCTTGGACCGGATTCAAACCCGGTCGCTAAGGTGCAATCACTCGCTCTGACCGAAAGTTTAGATTGAATTCAAAACGGGAGAAGAAAATTGCCCATCGGGCTAGGCGAGGACTGATGCATTGAATATTCTTCAAAAAGAGTAAATTCTTGTGATCAGTGTACACAGTGATGGGGTACTTGGCGCCTTCAAGTAAATATCGCCACTCTTCAAAAGCAAGCTTAACTGCTAACAATCCTTGCTTTCCAAAAGGGTAGTTCTTTTCTGCAGATGAAAATTTCTTAGAATAATGCCCACAGGGATGTATTTTGTTATCCTCAAATCTCTGAGAAGGTACCGCTCATACTGCTTTGGAAGAGGCATCCACCTCCAGCAAAAAAGGGTTCTTCACATTGGGTTGTCTTAGAAAGGGTGCAGTGATGAAAGCTTGTTTTAGTAGTTGGAAGGCTGTTTCGGCTTTGGGTGGCCACTGAGAGGGGGTAGCACCTTTCCGGGTCAAGCTGGAAAAACCCTTGATAAATCATTTATAATAGTTGGAAAACCCTAGGACCCTCTGAACTGCCTTTAGGGAAGTAGGTCGGGGACCAATCAAGAATGGCCTGTATCTTCTTCGGGTCCATCTCCAATCCAGACCCTGAGATGATGTAACCTAGGAAAGGGTATAACTGATTCCTTCTCAAACGGGATAAGACTTCTATTACATGGCCTCGATGTTTCTCGAGTGAAGTAGAGAAGATCAAAATATCATCAAGATACACATTGACTGAGGAGTAAAGCAAATCTCTGAAGATCTCATTCATGAATCCCTGGAAGACCGCGGAGGCATTGCATAAGCCAAAAGGCATCACCAGATACTCAAAATGTCCCCTGAATGAATCCTGATGAGGTTGTATGCCCCTCTCAAGTCCAATTTTGTAAATACTGTAGCCTCCTTGACTCTGTCGAATAATTCCGTAATAAGAGGCAGAGGGTAACGATTCTTAACTGTGATATCGTGTAACCCTCGATGTCACGAAAAGATGGATTTTTGCATCCACATGGGCATAACTGCGCAGGATACATAATTGGTATAAACTAGGGATGTGCAGGCTCGGATAGGTTCGAGTTTGCATGTTGAGTTCGGATTTTTCCCTCCAAAAAAACGGAACTCAGAAAGAGGCTAAACGTCATCTTACATGGACGAACATCATCATTCCTGGACAAAAGTCCAGGAATGATGATGTTCGTCCATGTAAGATGCACATCCCTAGTATAAACATGTAACTTGCCCTTTTGTTGACTTGGTTGTAATGTTACTCGTGTGTGAAGGGGGACAAACCTTGGAACCTAGAGTAAAGAGAGGTTAGGAAGTTTTGCGCTCCTGCTTCAGTTATAATTGTGTCAATGTGTATATTTCACATAAGATAGATGACCCTGGAAATTACCAGCCATTTGACCAGGCTCTGATAAAATAAGTTGTTAATGTCTGTGGTTTCCTCACTTGAAGCAGGGATCAAAGAGTGGAGTTTGGTTATAACCCCACAGGGGGTCAGGCTTACAGGCCAAGGAGAGACAGACCGACCAGCCAGGTGTCAAATCTTTCCCTAGTCATCTGTAAGAAGTGTCCAGTTAACCCCTGCTCAAGTGACCAAGAAACCCTGTGTTTCAGTCACCTAAGCAATGGAAGCATTAAACTACCCCAAGGCAGGGGAGTGACCGAGAGCTGTCTGGAGAAACAGGCATAAAACTGCAACTGACTTCTGGGTTAGCGTTCATTTCTGAGGGGTTATTGTGTGGTACAGATTGAATCGGAGTTCGTCACTAGGGGCTGCACTGTCCCCCAAATCACTTAAGACAACGGGGTGGTTTGTTTCTTCCCTTTTATTTTATTTCTGAAATTGTAAGTAACTTATGTGCAACCTTTTATTTAATATTATTATAATCTTGTAACTTTTTGTAACTAAGCTTTGAAGGTATTCTTGAATTAAAACATTAATTCTAATTCTGGAACTGTGTTTTTATGACCCAAGGCCTAAACTTGGCGCACGTTACCTATTGTTCTAAGTGTGTATGCAGGTGAGAGCAAAAACTCACCTTATGCTGAAGCATTAAAGTTGCTTTTGCTGATGGCAGGTTTCATGTATATTTATCCACGCGTGCTGAGATAACTTAAAAAAGTCACGGGTGGCGATTCTCAGATTGGCGTATCAGGAGAGATTGGCCGGAGGTTCATGACACTGGATAGTCTATACAGGGTCCGAGACCTCCGTCTTTCTTGGCCACAAAAAAAAGAATCCTGCACCAGCTGGTGATGTAGAAGGTCTGGAGAAACCTTTTTCTAGATTCTCCGGAATATATTCAGACATGGCCTTAGTTTCAGGCAGGGACAGAGGATATGTGTGATCCCTAGGAAGAATCTTGCCTGGCATCAGTTCAATAGGACAGTTCCAGTCCCGGTGCGGAGGTAAAGAATCTTTTCCGAACACATCACTAAACAAAATATACTGAAAAAGAAATTTGTGGATTATCAGACATTTGTATATTTTTATTTACTGATTTGACACAGAGTAAACAAGATGCACGACAATCTTCACCCCAGGACAGTATTTGCATAGAGTCCCAATCAATTTTGGGGTTATGTCTACATAACCAGGGATATCCCAAGATAATCCCATGTGAGGCTTTGGGAATAACTAGGAACTGGTTAAATTTGGTATGGAGAGCCCCTGCCCGGACTCTTACAGATTGGGTTTTGGAAGCCACAGTCCCATTACAGATTTGGCTGCCATCAACCGCTGATAAAGTGATGCGATGATCGAGAGTCGTGACTGGTATCTGTAGTTGGAGGATGAGTTTGGTGGTAATTAAGTTCTCTGCTGCCCCTAAATCTAGGAGAGAAAGCGCAGTTTTAGAACCCTGTGTAAGTTCCAAGGAAAGGGACAGGGTAGATTCTTTCATAGCTGGAAACCGAGACATGACTCCTAACCTGGTGTCTCCGATGCCAGTTAGGAGCGGGAGTTTCCTGGACAATGATTACAGGAAGCCACCAGATGACCAGTCCTTCTGCAATACATGCACAGATTTTTACGGCGAGAATTAAAATGACATGAATAATAAACAAACAATTAGAAAAGTTTTCTAATTGTTTGGTTATTATTCTTTATCTTTACACATCTATTCTTTACACTTCACTACCACCTTTTTTCCCCTTGTCGTGTGATGCCCTGGGGATTGTCCTTGGCTGGAATTTTTTTGGTTACCTTGCTTCTCAGACGTGTCCCCCTTAATGTTAGGGATGCCAGTATAGAGGAGCCTTGATGATGGCCTGGCGCCTATTCATATATTTGCAAATATATGTAACTAATACCTCTGAATCTCTATTATCATGTAGGATTTAAGTATTTTTTGTTGACATTTCTGCAATGTGCTGGAGGGAATCTTTTTTTCTATGGTTCAGTGTAAACCCCGCCCTTTACAAGCACCTGTGCTATGTCATTAAGCTGATATGAGCGACCACCATACTTTTTGTGTACTTAGTACGTCATCCAAGTACTATCTCACAATATCATTCTCCTGTGCCAGTTCTGCGTCTGAAGCCACAGTGTATGTACTTAGTACGTTATCCAAGTACAGTCTCCTAGTGCCATTCTCCTGTGTCAGCCTTGCATCTGGAGCAACAGAGTGTGTACTCAATACCTCACCCAGTACAAACTTCCAGTATCTTTCTCCAGTGCTTACCCTCTGATAGTGTTCTTCCATTTCCCACTTGTGCTGTATACCTGACCAAAGTGCCGCAGCCTGCTTGCTGGGTGCAGATTAAGCCCAAATCTCACTTGGAGGGGTCACTGGTGAACACCTCCCAGGAAGTTAGACTCGTACACCTTTGGTCAGGTCTAGCCAAAATCCGGTACTAGTGGATGAGAAAGTAATTTATCCAGGCCCCTCACCCTCTGTTCCTTTCCCAACCTGGGTCCACGTCTTCCAATATCTCGGCAGAGGGTCAGCATAGCCTGGGCGTGACAAGGTGGCACGTGCTCCCATCTCTGAGGAAGCCCCTGGTCCAGCTCCCTGCTGCCGGCTATTGTTGACTTAAATACAGAGATAAGTTGATAGCAAAAATTTATTTTATGCCCGGTTCTTTTTAAATAGACCCCATAACCTTTTTTTATAGTGTATGGAAATTCTTGTAATTTTCTTGATATGGTGATGCTGGCCAATTACTGCATTTTATTTATTTTATTATTTATTAACACTTTCTTATGTAGCGCAGCATATTCCATTGCGCTTTACAATTGGAAACATTAATAGAACAAAACTGGGTAATAGCAGACAGATATATAGGTAGGAAGGCCCTGCTCGCAAGCTTACAATCTATAGGAAAATAGGCATTGATACACAAGGATAGGTGCTATATATCGCATCTTGGTCCTGCCAGAATGCAAAGTTGGCTGCATGATCCAGTCACACAGGAATGTCGGCCAGATGTCAGGAGGATGTGAAAGAAAGACAATATGTGAGGTTATGTGTGGGATGTGAAAGGGGATGTAATTAGATATGGAAGCTATGAATGTTATGCATGTGATCTGCTTCAGTACATTATCTTGCTGTGCAGTTAATTTATTTTGTTTGGAACATAATTGATTACATAAATTATTATTTTTATTTTAGACCATAGGACTCCCTGTCTTAAGCGACCCAGGACCCCGAAAAAGATTAAGCTAGCACTTACTTCTTCATTCAGTTGCACATTCTCCCCCTTTTACCCCACATCCCAACTCCACCCCCATTCATGTAACAGGTTTTCATTTGTTACTTAAAGAAAACATGAACAAGTAGAGGAGACCATACTTCTGTGACTGGTTGCCGCCGTTCTGCCAATGCTGGGATCGGGGAATCTGAGATATTCATCATGTTGAACAATTTAAATTCCTTGATCCCGACCAAAAAATTATCAGAATCTGCAAGTTGGAGAATTGTTACATGTTGAATTTCCCAGATCTGCGGATCGGCGATCATCGATGGTCGCTGATCCGCAGATCAGGTCGGATCGGCAGAATGGGGAATCGGGCCCGTAGATGTATGGACTACATATGATTTTATAGGGTTTATTATGAGAATACAGTGTAACAGCATTTGTCTGTTGTTGGATTAATAAAAAAAGATTACAAAGAAAAAGAGAATTATAAAAATGATGGGAATTTTTTAATCAAAGCTGCAGATTAAATATAACATGTTGGATTATCTGCTGCCATGTCTGAAAGCAGGAGGTGATGGTAAAGCCATTGATGTGGTACATTTTTATGTCAGATTACAAAACATTTGGAAACAGACGCCACAGAATCATGAATAAACCAAATATAGGATGTAGCTCAGTGGTCGCCAATCTTAATTGAGGTGTGAGCTACTTTAGAAAAATGAAACCTACCAAAGAGCTACTAAAATTGTCAAAAGCAAAATCTGGCTAATAATCGAACAATTGAGGTAATTTAATGAAAAGTTAAAAAAGTTTCATAGAAAATAACAATGCATTTAATTATTACAGTGATATCATTGTAGCTCGTAAAAAAATGTAAGCACAGGCACATTTCACTGTTAATTACCGGCTCCAAGGAGGTACATGCAGATATAGCCAGGGTTGCTGTGCGATTTTCCGGCAGAGCTGGGCGGGAGTCACTTGTTCCGTTGTAGCGTAGACGTTGTGGGTGGAACCACGGGGAAGCAGGTCAGGTGATTCATGTAGAGGCTGCGGAAATCATCCACTGCCTTCCCTTTGGCTCCAACCATGGCGTCGAAGCCACGGGGAAGCACACGTCAGAGGTCACTTCCTCCTAGTTGACTCGACAGAACCGCAGCTAGGTGAGCTACCAAAATTAAGACTGCGAGCTACCGGTAGCTCGCGAGCTACAGGTTGGAGACCACTGATGTAGCTCCTACTTACAGTATTTATATACATTATACTTTATTTGCCACAAAATATTTGTTAGTGACAGTAATAATATTAGTTATATGCTATCATATTAAAAATGATATTATTGTACACAGAATGTATATTGCATGTATTAATAAATTTATCACAACATTGAGATCTATTTATTTAGATATATTTTGACCAGGAATGATTGATTGAGATGTGCAATTTCATCTTCAGTTATGTCCTGGGACTGTGAGAACTGTAAATATTATGGAGCTGAGATGCACTTGTGTCTGTGAGAGCTTACTAATTATCATAAACTTAATTTTATCTCTTAATTTCCAGAGGCTGTCCCTGTTGAAATATGTTTGCCTCTTACCAACAAGAGTATTTTTTTTAACCCTTTTACCATCAGTATACATGCATTATGTAATATCTGGATTATTAAATCTTAAAGAATAGGAACATTGACTATTAAACATTTATCTCTAACAATGTCTGTGTATCACTGAGCTAAATGAATCTCTGAAATAACTGCTGCTTATACTTTAATAAATCTGTCTAGTATGTTATTGCCACCGTCCATTAACTGCTATATAAGAAGGGTTTAGATTACCTGTCTTGCATCAGTCTGGGACAGTGCAAAACACTGAGTTTAAACTTTAAGTGAATGGTTTTGTAGTCTACATAAGTGGTGTAGATTGTTGGATTCACACAAAAGGGAATAGTTACCAATCAAAATTTGTGCCAAACCCCCCTGAAAGACCCTCTTTTGAGAGCTACCTGCATATACTAAGAATCCCCTGAATGTATGTGTGGGGGACTGCAGACTAGTATTTCTTTGTGAACCCGGTGTCTGATATTAGTCTGTGTTGGTGTATGGAGGCGTGTACAGAAAGCTGGCAGGCCTAAGGAGACCGCCTGGCATGTAGTGAAGAACACTTCCCTGACCGGGAATCGAACCCCGGTCTCGGCGGAGAGATGCCGGATCGTACCCACTAGACCAACAGGGATGTCGGTGTTGAAGACAACTTGTTATGTGCAATTAGAGGAGACTGTGGCAGTAGATTGATCAGGCTGATACAGGATTAATACTGTAGATATATAATAAAACACTCTTCTTACTGTAACTGGAATGATAGAGTGGTAGATCTTGGCAACATATTCACCAGGCTGAAACTGGGTTGTCGCTGTAGTCCAGGATCCAGGAACACTCAGATGGTAGCAGGACCGGATGCAGACAAAACACCGGAATGGGTAGTAGATCACCTACTACTACCCATTCTGGTGTTTTGTCTGCATCCGCTCCTGATACCAGGAACGGCATCAAATGGAGCAGGAACCAGGAACATTCACCAGTTGACAGTGAGAATGGTATACACAGGCTAGTTGTAGGTTCAGATAAATGGAACAGGTAGGTAGTCTTTGTGCAATTAATGGGATAGCTGCCTCAGGCACAGACAGAACCGGATGCTGACCAGACACCAGAATGAATAGTGGATGCTGATACCAGGAGCAGCATCAATGGTGCAGGAACCAGGAACACTCACCATGCAACGATAATGGTATACACAGGTGAGTTGCAGGTTTGGATAGCTGGAACAGATTGAGATTTTCTGTGCAGCCAGTGGAATAGCTGCCCCAGGTGTAGATCACTTGCATGAATACGTCTAGCAGAAGGAAGCAAAACTGCACAAACTGGATACAAGTAAACAACAGGAGCTCAGTATAGCTCACTCAGTAGGAACTAAGATTAGACATTGTACTGGCAATTAGGTAGTCAATAGTTGGGAAATATAACCCTCCGATAGGCTGAGCAGAGACAGGTGGTATGGTCAGGCTCAGGCTATCACTTAATTGGCTGTTGCAAACAGGTGATCGGGACTTGTCACTGCAGTACTCTGTAGCAGGCTTAGATCTTGCTTGAGGCCTAGCAGGCCGAGAAACACTGAAGCCTGTGCATCTGGGATGTGATAGAGAATGCTGGCAGAATCGGTAAGTGACCCGGCGGCAGGGGGAACAGACACGGGTTGTGACAGGGGGCTGCTAAAATGCAGAACTTTCCAAGCTCCAGAATGCAATAGCATTAGACATTATAGCCTATGGGCTACATTAAGCAAACATTACTGGGTGAGGGATTCATAGGATCCCTCCCCAGCAATGGGCACTCACACATGTGCAGTGGTGCTGCTGGGGACCAGTGCCCGAAAGTAAAGTGATCACATTAGCGATCACTTTACTTCGAACACATCGCAGGGATGAGTTCCTATTGGAGCCTGTGTCCCTGCATGTGTTTTACATACATTCCAGCAATTATTATTGTCGTTATAAGAATTATTGTAACCAAGCCCTAATAATTAATAAATATGTCCCACAGAGAGGCATGATCTGTGATGTCGAAGCAAGTTATATTTTGTCATTTCCCTTTTTGTCATATATCTTATATAGAAAATTCATTGGTCTGTTTATTTGTGTCTCTGTCCAGTTATGCATTCGGGCACCCCTGCACCAATTATATATCATATATTGTACTTTTAAATCACAGACTTGTTTGGAGCAGCTTAACTTTTATGGAGCTTTATTTTTGAACCTATATATGTGAAAGTTTTAATTTTGTGATTCAATCCTCGTTTACAGTACATTATTGTGGACTAAATTAATACTGCACCATTAGGAAAAGACCAAGGGATACATTTATCAAAGTTTAGTTTTCTCAGTTGAATGCATTTGCAATTGCTGCTTATTGCCACACATGGCCAGCAATTTTGCCTTCCAAACCGCTGTTATCCGGTGGTTAGGAGGGATAAAATCCAATTCACCTGTAATGCCGATGTTTCTGGGCATAAATCCAGCCTCCAGACATCTCCTGGATTGAGCTCTGCCTCCCAGCAACAGCGGGTTTAATCCCTGTCTCCCGGCAATGTTGAGCTTCAGCTGAACCTCATGGTGACGTCAGCTGTCAGTCGCTGGCAGGCCAGGGAGACAGCAGGATGCACAAATATGCTGGGTACACACTAGATCGACAGATTGACACTTACCAATCGTCTTCCCGATGATCTGGGCTTGACAGCTAAACTGGACGGGCATTTAAATTTGCCCACCTAGTTGAGCTGTCAATCAGTGCTGGGTACCTGCAGCATGTGTACGGGTGATCGGCTGGTCACCCGTACACACCAGCAGATGACCGATATATCTTTCAGAAATATCGGGCAGCAGCTGTGCTGTACAGCAGATCGGAAATGTCTGTGAACTACGTCATTCACAGACATATACGCTGTACACACCCAGCGATGCACTATAGATATATCGCCTGTTCAATGGAAAGTGTGATATATCTATCAGTGTGTACCCAGCTTTAGTGCAGTGAATGTTGACTAGCAGGTGTGCCCATGCTACAGGCGCATTTGCAACCTGATCATTTTGTCCACGGCTGCAGTAGTGATGTCAGGGCTGAGTCTATAATTACTCGGGTTTCTCAAGTATAGGGGAGAGTTGGCCATTATGCTGGGGCTGCTGGACAAGAGGTCCCATGGTATCTTAGCATCAGAGGATTGCGTGGCCAATGCTACATGGTTACTTTTACTTAGCTGGGTTGCCCAGTTTGGAAGTAGCTCCCATTCATCCCAAATGTCCAAGGGTGGTGTGTGGCTTTGAATAATGAGCTACATGTTGTTCTCTATAAGAGGGGCAGCCCCACTAAGAAAGAGGCCCCTTGGAATCACCCCCTGAAAAGGGGAGCCCCATGTAAAATAAAATGGCCCATGTAACAAGCTCCTATAAAAAGGAAAAGTCCCTCTAGGATAAAGAGCTAGAAAGATTCCCCTTCAGAGTAACAGAAGAGGAGAGGGATGCCTGTTTAGCCGTCCTGTAACTGAACCAATTGACTTCAGCTTGAGTGAGAAATAGCCCCTACAGCACATTAGAGATCTTTGCAGTGTATTAGAGGGGGAGTACTGCTAGCCACAGTAGAATATCACCTGAATGAGAGACACCAAAGTGGGAGACCATGGCAGTATGCATAGTCCAGCAATAGTGGGATCCTCCCCTTCACCTGAGTTTACACCAGGTGTGCTCTTCTTGTTAGTAGACAGAAGTTGTTGAGTGGGTGAGAGCCACATGGCATAATTTGGAGTTCCACATTAGGATGAAGTTCTAATATTGGTGGAAGCCTCCTGAGAGAGGAGATCACTACATGACCAGCATGGCTCTATGTAGTCTTGAAAGCAACAGTGTGGAAGCAGTGTGGATCCCCGTCAACAAGTGGATAGCATTCTCATAGAGTGAGTCTCTGTTGAAAGGTAACTTAGTGCAGAAACCTCGTGTGACAGTCTGTTTTTTGCCTTATTGTGTGAGAGACTTCAACCTGTGACATACTTAACCTACTCATGATTTTTGGAGCCTTTGAAAGAGTGGGTGGATCTCCCGCATCCCACCCACTCCTTTGTGGGACCAATATGACACAATTATATAAGAATCATGTCATTTTAGCCCCATCACCACAGACACATGATTTGCTTAATTTTGCAGCCACAAGGGCAGGGCCTAATGACAGGAGAGGAGAAATGAAAAGTCAGCAAACATGACCTGTGATGCTTGGCACTACAAGTCCAGAATGTCCTAGTATGTGCCACTGCCCAGGGATGGATATTGGAAGCTTGGCATCTAATGGCTGCTGGGCTTCCGACATAAAATCCTTTACAACCATTTGATGGTATAACTATTGATGGTTCTAGTGTGCACATGCACAGAACCATACAGAGCTGAGCTGAGACGCTGCTACCACTTCTGGGGGTCCGCAGCTTCACAGAAGCAGCCAGCCATTGGATGGGCATCAGAAAACTGCACCCAATGTCTGGCAATCAAATACCCACAATATGATGGGAAAGTGCTTCCATCGAATCAGGAACTTCGATGGTTGCTAACCATTGGCTTCTGATGTCCATCCTTATCACTTCCTATTTGACATATATCAATGTACTGTGCTGTAGAAAGTTAGAGTACTCTGTTGGGGTGCGATGTAACCAATACAATTATTGTGCAGGAAATGGCAATGTGTAAAGTAACCTACCTCATAGCCATAATGCTTTGTGCTGGAGTTTTATTTAAAAAAAGTTTGCATCTTCTATTAAATAAATGTATTCTTGTTTCACCACTAGATGGCCTGGCGTAGTGGGCGTGACTACCATTGGTTCAAGGGGTGCAGCTGCTATGGGGCCCAAAGCCGAGTAGAGCCCATCTTCCTTGTCAAAGTTACATGTGTTATATTCATTTTTTTACCAGTGGCTCTAGTGGGTATCAGGGTTAAAACGATATGTGGACTCCTCCAGTTTTTTACAACTAATCTCTGCCCCCTTTATAATTAAAATTCTTGCATGTGCGTCCTCAGTAATGAAAAAGATTTGCTCCTTTCTTAAATAAAAATAATAAGTGTGCTTCCTTAATAATTCTAAAATGTATCTGCATGCCCTTATTCATGTCAAATAGTTTTTGTCCCCTTAATTTTTATTTATATTAGTTACACCAATAAACTAATAAAATATAATAATAATTTTTTTTGTACTGTAGTGTTTATTATTTACCATTCTTGTACCTTTTTTTGATCAAATGTAGTCCAAAACCCGGTACAGTCAGAGTGTACCCCTTTCTAGAGCTTCCCAACTCAAATGAGTTAAGCTTTGGCAAGCCTGTCTCCTGATTGTTAATCTATTAAAACACAGATTAACCAATTTATAGTTGATACCAGAGAGAGATTTACCAAAGTTCAAGATTTTGCGCATTTTATCATTCACCCAATATAGCCATATATTGGTGGCAATTTTCACCACCAACAAGCACTTAGATTTATTATCCTTTGGCCTTGGGGGTAAAAACAGTAATCACCAGCTGTTCAGTGATGTACAATTAAGTCAAATTCCATAGATCACAGGTGAATTAGCAGAAACTGCATAAAGTTTTGTATAGACCACCTTTAGCACTGTTAAAAACAAAAACCCTCCCTCCACTTCAATAACAGGCCATGCTACTAAGCATCAGTCTGTTCAGGGCTGCTTCACAGCCGCAGCTAGCCAAGTATTCCAACCCTCAATTCTGTTGCAGGACTATACACACAAAAGATATACCCGCATCCTAACATTATTGCCGGCCACTAAACAGAGGCTATTGTCATATTAGGGTATTTTTCATTTTGTCCATCAAGCATGGATCCCTCAGAAAATACTGCCCAAAGTGCAGGTGCTTTCTCTTCATGATGAGGAGACTCAAGGTGCTCCAGCCTTCAGTGCTTGAGCCTAAGCTTAATCTGTCTGACCGGTTTTCAGGGAATCGAAAGGATTTCTTGAATATCAATGAGAGTTGCAAACTCTATTTTAAGCTCCAGATCCTCGGGCTCGTAGGTCCAACAAGTTGGAAACATAAATTCCCTATTACAGGGAAACCCTCAGACTTGGGTCTTTGTTCTTCTCTCCACTAGTATGGCATTACTGACTGTGGACTCCTTTTTTGCTGCATTGGGTCTACTTTATGATGACCACAATAAAGAGGCTATGGTGGAGGCGAGTCTCAGGTCCTCTAAACAGGAGAGCAAAGCACTATTGCATGGAATTCTGGAAATGGGCCATTGATGTGGTTCTTCTCTGGATTCCTTAGATGACCTCCTGAGTTTGCCCATTCGTATCGACCGGCGACTCCAGGAGCGCAGAGTAGAAAAGAATCTGCCTTCTCTGGCTCCACGATCTTAGGTATGGATGGCTTAATCTGAGCCTCAAGAACCAATGCAACTGGGAGCGTTTCGTCTTCCAGCTGAAGAGAAACGTAGGAGACGTTCGTTGGGTCTTTGCCTATAGTGGCGGTAAAGGACATTTGGCCAGTAAAGTCAGGAAAAGGCAAGGTCTAGATGGACTAGGGGGGTACATCTAGGCTGTCACGACCAGGGTTTCTCGGCATGGTAGTCACTGGGTATTACCTGTGAGGTCATTATGGCGGGGGGTCTCTGGCAGCGGTGCTGGTGTTTGGCGAGGGGCATTGGCTGTGCCTGGTTCTGTGTGGGCACATTGTCACTAGGCCTGGTGAGGTCTGGCGGTGTTTCCATTCCGTTGGCATGTGCGCTGCCATCTTGCCTGCGGCCATGTGATTCCAGCTGTCCGATCTTGGTAGGTCATGTGCTCATTCCAGCCAGTCACAGCGCGGCACTGAGTATTTAGGAAGGTCCAGAGCCTTCCTTCCTTTGCCAGTGTAACGTGTTTCTCAGCTGTGGCTGAGAGAGAGTACCTGTGCCTTGCCTGCTTGTATACGCTTCTAGCCTGATCCTTGCCTGCTCCAACCTGCTGGACTTACACTGCACCCTCCATATACCTTCTTACCTGCCTAAGTACCTGAACCTGCTGTTTCCCTGCACCTTGCTCATTTCCCTCCCAGCTGGACTTCACTACCTCTGCCTGCATCAGTTACAGCTCACCAAACCTGCATTCAGTTACAGCTCATCAAACCTGCATTCAGTTACAGCTCACCAAACCTGCATTCTGTTTTCAGCTCACCATACTTGTGTACTGGACTGTTCCTGCCTGTCACTATCTGGACATTTCCTCATTAACCCACACTACAGTTATCAAGTGCACTTTAGTGCTATACCTGGACTTTTTCATTTGCCATTCCCATGTCTTCTAAGTCACTTATTAAAAACTCCACTTTTTCATTTAAGTCTGCTTCTGTGTCTGCTCCTATCACCACCCCGGGTCCACATCAAATTCAGAACCTCACATAGGCTTTGCATCCATCTTCCCTGAAATTTCTGTCCTTATCACCACAGTGATCAATTTGCCCAGTGATCAAATTTCCATCCCTGCCTTCGTGGATAGTGGTGCTGCAGATAATTTTATGGACCTTTCTTTCTTCAGAACTTTGGGCCTGAATGCTGAGTCCTTATTCAGTCCTGTGTCAGTTATTGGTCTGGATGGCAAAAGCCTTTCTAAAGTTCCGGTTGCCTTTTGTACTCCTCCATTACAATTATCCAATGTCCGCTGGCTCCAGTTGTGTTGGGATTACCTTGGCTGAAAAAACATAATTATGTGATCCAATGGTAAACCAGAGAAATTCTCAAGTGGGGATCTGCTTGTTTCTCCCAGTGCCTTTCTCACCCCATTCGTCTTGCTGCTGCCATCTCGTCAGAACCGAGTTTGTCCTGCTGTGTGACGTTTGTTCCAGGAATAAGACTCTCCAGACTACTCCTTCAGGGCCGCTATGTCCTTTGCCTATGCCTTCTAAACCTTGGACCCATATTGCTATGGACTTTGTTGTTAACCTTCCATTGTCTTTTCGCTGTTCTGTCATATGGATGATAGTTGACTGATTCTCAAAAATGGTCCATTTTGTGTCTCTTACCAAGTTACCATCAGCTAAGGAATTGTCTGCATTGTTTCTACAGCATGTCTTCAGACTACATGGGCTTCCATCAGACATTGTCTCAGATCGTGGCTCTCAGTTTGTGGCCTGTTTTTGGAGATGTTTTTGTACTGACCTGGGTATCAACGTGTGTCATTCCTCGGGTTATCATCCACAATCCAATGAACAGACGGAGCGGACCAAACAGTCTTTGGAACAGTACCTCCACTGTTTCATCTGGAAATATCAAAACGACTGGGTTCCTCTGTTGCCATTTGCCAAAATTTCCTTCAACAATTCCTGCCATTCTACTTCTTCTGTTTTTCTGTAATCTTGGGACTTATCCTAGAAGTAACTCTTTTGAAATAACATCAACTGGAGCTCCACCATCTTCATCTGTCTTAAGGTTTCGATCAGTCTGGAGGAAGGTACAGCATGCCCTTCTCCAAGCGACCAGTCGTTCCAAGTGCTGGGCTGACAGGCATCGTAGACCATGTAGATTCAAAGTGGGAGACTTGGTGTGGCTGTTCTCCAGGAACAGAAATCTTCATCAGAGATCACAAAAACTGGGTCCCAAATTCATTGACCCATTCAGGATCATTTCACAAATCAATCCAGTTGCATTCTGATTACAGTTACCCAGGACACTCAGGATTAATAATACATTTCACTCTTCACTTCTTAAGTCAATGTTCTTCTCCTCCAGGTTCTCTTCTAGACATTCAGTCAGACTTCCACCAATCCTCGTCCAGGGTCACCAGGAGTTTGTGGTGGAGAAAATCCTTGATTCCAGACTCTCATGGGGCAGCCTTTATTTCTTAGTCCACTGGAAGGGCTATGGACCAAAGGAGCGCTCCTGGGTTCCCGAAAGAGCCTATCCTGAAGAAAAAGTTTTTTGAGAACTTTCCTGGGAAACCAGGGTTTAGGGGTTCCTTAACCCCTCGTCAAGGGGCTGGTACTGTCACAAGCCGCTCATGCAAATGCCGGGGGACTGTTCGCTGAACTCCTCCCATCAACTGTCCAACATCCCTGCTCTGTTCTGGATTGGTTCCTGCAGCTATTTCCTTCTGGTGCGAACACTGCTCTGATGCCGGTGATAGCATTTCACATGTTTCCGGTTTTGGTGTTGTCTCCTGATATCCAGTCGTGTACCCAGTTCTCCTGTCTGCTTTTGTTACCTGCCATATGTGTCATCTAGGTGGCACAGTTCGCATATCTACTACCTGCCGTTTGTGTCATCTAGGCGGCACGGTCCGCATATCCACGCTCTGCCATTTGTCATCCAGGCGGCACAGACAGCACTCAGTGTCCAGAGTGCGCAGTTCAGCATCCATCTTCTTGAGTCAACCTGGCATCACAGGCCGCATTTCAGCATCCAGCTGCTTGTGTCAACCTGGCGGCACAGGTTGACACAAGCGTCCAGCGTCCAGTTGCTTGTATCAACCCGGCATCACAGGTTGCAAGCCAGCATCCAAATTACGCAACCCAGCGTACCACCGCTTGTGTCAACGTGGTGGCACAGGTCACAATCCAGCGTCCAAAGTAAGCAACCCAGCGTACTACCGCTTGTGTCCACCTGGCAGCTCAGGTTGCAATCCAGTGTCCAAAGTTCGCAATCCTGCGTACCACCGCCTGTGTCAACCCGGCGGCACAGGTCCTTCTTCGGACCACCACAGGCAAGGCTGCTACATGGCCCAAAGGCCACACCTTGTCCTACAGCCCACAGGCCACAGCCTGCCAAGGCTGCTACACGGCCCAAAGGCTGCATCATGTTCTAAGGCCCACAGGTCACAGCCTGCCAAGGCTGCTACACGGCCCAAAGGCTGCATCTTGTTCTATGGCCCACAGGCCACAGCTTGCCACGGCTGCTACACGGTCCATAGGCTGCATTTTGTTCTACAGGCCACAGGCCACAGCCTGCCAAGGCTGTTTCATGGCCCAAAGGCCACATCTTGTTCTTCGGCCTTCAGGCCACAACAAGTCAAAGACTTACCAGCCCTCAAGGCTGCTCCATGGCCACAGCTAGCTAAGTATTCTAGCCCTCAATTCTGTTGCAGGAATATACCCACAAAAGATAATACCCACATCCTAACAGAATGCCCAAGTGTGCACCAAGTACACCAGTTACTTGAATTATTTGAAAATAAAAATAAGTTCTCTCTGTGTTTTTGATACAGGTGACAACTTAATTTCCTTGGCCGTCAAAAACTTTTTTCTCCCGGTTGACTTCCTGCAGTTTTGAATGCTGCTTCAGTGTCTCTATTACTGACACATGCTAGGCTCAACTCTAAGGGGTATATTTACTAAATTGCAGGTTTTTAGAAGTGGAGATGTTGCCCATAACAACCAATTAGATTCTACTTAAAATGTATCTAGCACCTTCTAGAAGATAATAGCTAGAATCTGATTGGTTGCTATGGGCAACATTTCCACTACTAAAAAACCACACTTTAGTAAATATACTCCTAACTTTCTGTTGGGACCCCTTAAAAAATGTTACTGATCACCTATGCTTTTTTGTCCCCCTTCTTTCTGTGAACTAAAAGATCCATGACTTTCCACTACCACCTCTATGTAGATGCCAAACATATCTACCTTTCCTCCCCTGACTACTAATCTTCTTGTTTATCCCATGTGTCTAACTGACTCTGTCTTCTCAAATGATACCTAAAGGTCAATGTATCCAAAACAGAGTGCATCATCTCTTACTCTCCTAGTGTCACTACCCCTCCTCTAGTCTTCAACACAATCCCATTCTCACTTCTTCCTCAAGTCCACAACTTTGATTTAATTTTTGACTATGCTATCAGTCCAGTTTTGTGCTGTCTAGTCACTGCCTCCTTGGAAACTGTGCCAGAATGCGCAAATCTGATTGTCCACCATTGGTTTGCCATATTTGCTGCAAATATCCCAGCTGCGTCAGCAATAGCGCACAATTCTGAATCAGGTCCCTTATAATAAGTAGTGTATATATGTATATTATTTATATTTATTAAAGTTCATTTGTAAGTTTTACATTAAATATTGTCTATATTAAGGACACTTACTCCACCTCCATTTTAGTACAGCTCCTTTACCTTTTCCTTTGTTCTATTTTGGTGGGTGCAGATCCCACCATTGTCAGCAGCTCACTAACAAGGAATAGGCTCATTAGTGGTTTAATAATTATTGGCCCAGCTGGTGCACCTGTCTCCTTTTTTACTTTTATCCAGAAATAGTTTGAAAGCTAAATATTTTAAAATTGGGCCCGATTTAAGGCAATGATGAATGGCAAAACTACTGTCTGTTTTTTCTCCAAAAATATTAAAACATATGTCCTGGGCCACAACTAGGGGGGGGCTGAGGGGTCATGTGCACCGGGCGCCATCCTCCAGCGGCCACACACTTTTCTGTGCCGGAGGTCTGCAGATAGAGACCTCCGGCTGTGGTGCGCGCCGGACATTGAATAACGGCGGAAGATCCCGCCCTCCCTCCTGCTGTCGGAAGTCAGGGTAAGCGCACGGGGGGGGGGGGAGGCGGAGAGTCAGTGAGAGGGGCGGCAGTGCTGCACTGGGCGCACTGCCGTCTAGCTACGGCGCTGATATGTCTATATATAAAAACAAATGTGCTGACTGGCTGACTCATTGACTCATCAATGCTCAACCCAAACACCTGAGTCTAGAAACACGTAATTCGGGACGTATATGCCTTCCATGACGCAGGCACCTACTAAGCAGGGATTTTTCGAACTTCGACTACTAAGGGGGTGAAAATAGTTAAAATGTTTCCTCCCCATGTGCAATGTCCTGACTCACTCTCTCATCAATGCCCTGCCCAAACCTCTTGACTTAGAAACATGAAATTCGGGGAGTATATTCCTTTCTTGATGTAAGCACCCATTAATCAGGGATTTTTTGTAAATTCAACCCCTTAAGGGGGTGAAAAGTGGCAAAATGTTTCCTCTTGCCCGAGGTGATTGGGTGACAAAGCAACATGCCCCAAGTGAGGTGGGACTGTAAGCTCATTGTCTTGGTCGAGAGGCTGCTTCATAGGTGGGGCTGCAGTGCTTTCCATTATTCAAATAGGGGAGCCACACCAACTGCCAATGATGTTTGGCGGCATTTGGGGTGACAGTTGGCGTGGCTCCCCTATTTGAATATTGGACTGCGCTGCATCTCCACCTCTGGAGTCGTCACTGCTAAGGACTAAAAAAAACGTAATTTACTTAATCTTGATACTAACACACTCCTTTACACCAGAGACATAAAATAAACTTAGCATATAAGGTAATCTAAGATGGTATGAATTAAATTAAAATATCTAAGGTCTGCCTGGGTGAAACCAGGTACATCAGCTAGTATAATATATAATGCTGAAGAGTAACAAATGTCATTATGTTGGAATTTAATGACAGTTGGTTTAAATTCTGACACCTCCAACCAGTGTCAGTGATGTTACTTCCAGAGAGTTCCAGTATAACTCACATCTAGAGTCACCAATGCACTTCGTTTATTTTTCAAAATTACTCATCACATACCATGAAAATATAGACACTTCTGAAAATCAAGCAAAAACATCACAACATTATCCACTGCCAAAAATGTATAACAGGCTAGAAGAAAGGAAAAACGTACACAGGGATACACAGGCTCCATAGAGAAAGAAAAAAACACTTTGCTCAGCAAAAAAAGCGAGGGCGTCCCAAAAAGTAAAACAGTATATATGAAAAAAAAAGGTTGTGTTAAGGATAAACTATATAATAAAATCAAGTGCTTAGAAAAGAAATATACAGCTAAGGGGGAAGAAAAAGTTAAAGTATGAGGGGTAGAAAGAGGAGGAGAAGAACAGGGGGCGCAGAAGAAAGAGAGAGAGGTAAGAGAAAGAGAGAGAGAACACAGGCAGCCAGTGGCGTCCCTCCCGGTGGTGTCACCCTGGGCGGGGAGGGACGCTGGATGCCGAAAAAGAGGGCGTGTCCTTCTGGACGGGGACGTGACCTCGTGGGATGGGGCGTGGCTTCGTGGCCCGAACCTCCTTTGTCCCATTCATTTTACCGGTGGGGCCGTGGGGGAAGTCGGGTGTGCACTGTGCAGGAGGGGAGGTGCGGACTGCCTTGTGGTTGCAGTGGCGGCTCCCGGGCCTCACAAATGTCAGGAGCCGAGTGCTGCACTTAATACTACAGTGCAGCACCTGGCTTCTGTCACTGAGGGGGAGTCTGCACCTTGGTGTCACCCCTCAGCGGGGACACCCGGGTGCGGCCTGTACCCCCTTGTGACGCCACTGCAGGCAGCACAGGGGAAATCTAGTATTTCATAATGCTAATGCTATTAGAATAACAATTTTATCTTCTAAGATAGAAGCACATTTGCTTTAAAACATGATGTAACAGCACAGCATAGAAAATACTTTCACTGTGTGATCAAGAATAAAAGTACAAGAAAAAAGATGCCATATTTAGGTTGGGGAAAATAAGTGCTCAGAATAATGCTAAACTTTAAGTGACTGCTCTCTTGGCTTTTATGAAAGTTGATTTGAAATGGAAAAGTGAAGCTTGGAGACATTAGAACATAATGGAGCAACCACCAAACCCCAGAGAATTAAATCAAAACCAAAATAGCAGGAAATAAAGTGTTGTGCGGCCATTGGCTTCAATGAAACATATCTACAGACATAAGTTAGTCCTTCGACCGCCATACAATGCTTTTACATAGCAAGGCCCTGCAAATGTTACCTTATCATTGACAGAACATGGTCTCACAAAGTTTATTTGTACTATGTATTTAGAGGAATAGTAGACCATATTTGACGTTTCTGTTTTATTTTTACACAGCAAGGCCAGATGATTAACTCCATGCCAGAAAAATATAGTAATTTAATTTATACATCACAATTGTTAAATACCGAGGTACAGTAACTGAAAAATCTTTTTCATTCTAACACTTATTTCTTAGGATAGTAAACAAAAAGGTTTAGAGCCGGGAACTAGAAGTGAAACTACCGAGGTGAAGGGCCCTATTGGGTCGCTCATCCTAAGGCTACACACTCCTCTCTAAAGCCCTGCTTTACTCTCAAAAATGACCTTTGTACTAGACTCCTTTTATATTCCAGGGCTGTAGGGAGGGTGGTGCTGCCGGTGCCTCCGCACAGGGCGGAATCCTCCAGTGGCACCAGCCACACACTTTCCGGCGCCGGAGGTCTGCAGGAAGAGACCTCCGGCAGTGGTGCACGGCGCACAAGAACGTCGGCACAGGATCCCGCCCCCCCTCCACCCCCTGGAAGGAAAGGTAAGCACTCAGGGGGAGGAGGGGGGGGTGGAGAGGGAGCGAAAGGGGCAGCAGTGCTGCAGAGGGCGCACTGCTGTCCAGATATGGTGCTGTTATATTCATAGTCTGCGTCACTTCACCACTGACTGCTTATGGATTATGGACAGGAATGGATCCCTATTGCTGGTGACTGAATGGCAAAAAAAAGTATAGTCTGGGACACAGTCAAAGGTCACAATTCAGTTCTGAGCAAAGTGCAGTTTCAATGTGCGACTGCATCCATGGAAATATGGCAGAGCAACATTGCTAGTTTTTTTGTTATACTGAGTGAAGCTGAGGTTGCGATATGCAGCTGTTGCAAACAATTCTATACCATTCTGACTACACATCGCTAGTATCACATGTAACTGATTTAGTCCAGAGATTCTAAACAAAATCTGACACTAATGCACACCAGGTAAGACAGAGCCATGCGTCAGTATATACTGTAGGTAGTCTGTCCAAGAGAGGGTCAGTATCACAAGACCAAGGCACATTAGTCTGGCAATTTAAGTGATAAACTGCCAAAAATACTGTATACCTCTTGAATGCACTGGCTACAGAAAGGTAGACGATGGATATTTTTATAGTATTACCCTCTTGTATTATAAGTGCTCCTCAGTAAATGTGTTCTCTCTATCCTTGGAGTTCTACCTACCTATCTTTTTTTGTATAAATTTTTTATTTTATTTTCATTAAAGAAAGAAAAAAAAAAGGGGGGATATCTTCCCAATATACATAACAATACCAATAAGCAAATATATACTGTAATATAGATATAACATTTCCATTCCATTGGTAGTCATGACACATACATATACAGTAAAACAAATTCAACATTCTGCTATAAAACTTAGGAATTACAAAAATAGCAGCTAAGGTCATAAACACCTCAGCACATAAGAAAGGAAAAAACATGTCAAGAACCCACATCCACTTTTGAAAAAGGACTGACATCCGAAACGCGTTAAACGGTGGCTGTATGACCTGCACATCTGGACTGTGACTTAATCATCTTGGGTCCCCTGGGTTGGTAAGCTGGGTATCCGGAACTCTGCTGTGCCTCTATACCATCTTTGGCAACCAGTCGGAGAACCTGTCACAGGAGATGTATTGCGGTCTTACCGCATTAAATGCTTGTATATATTTTTAACATGTGAGTGATATTAAATTGCCATTTTATCCAAGGATCTCTGTACTACTGGTCTGTTTTTCTCTTGTGCCTCCGTTCTGCCCCCATTTAAACAGACAAATGGGACTGCGCTCTGTGACATTAAGATTGCGAGATGGCAGAAAGATATATAGCAGTCAGAATTTCCAAAGAATCTTCATTTTAATCACATGTAAATAGTCATAAAAGATACAATAAAATACACAGCATACTACCAAGTAGCTAAATAATGCACTGCTAAATTTTGAGCGTCTGAACATCAATCAAAACTAGCATTTAGGTTTCCTACATATGATATAAAATCTTGTCCCGCAGGATCATATTCTACTAAAAGTGTAGGTATTGATCTCCTTAGGATACAAAAAGTTCCTCAATATATTGTTAGAGCTCCAATAGAACAAAAGAAAAAAAGTGAAAAAGTAATCTGTGATAGATGGTGTGCACAAGGGTTAAATATCCCAAATGTATTGTCCGTCTCCACAGGACAAGAGACCTTTAGTATTAATATAATGTCACTTGCAGTAACACAGTAAACGGCCACGTGAGCTATACCTGGTCGGCTGAATGACTCAATGTGGCAGCTTAAATCGGTAGCCCTGCACCAGCAGTTCTGCTCGGCTCCCACAGTCTTTGAATAGACTGGCTGCACAGTGTGACCAGGATTGTCTGTGTATGCAGCGGTGAGCGGCGTATGTACTTGCTGCGTCTCCTCTGTTTGTGGACAATTGAACCAAAATGACACTCCAGTGTCTCAATCACAGATCCGGGTGCTTTCTGTAAAGAAGTCCACTGACGCGTTTCGCCCCTACATATGAGGGCTTTATCAAAGAGTGATGATGGTTTGACTTCCTCCTCCTTATATACCTGCACCATAGCAAAAATAATTAGAACAGATGGTCAAGATTAGTTGACTGATTCAGGTCAGTTACACCTGTTGTCCTTAATTATTCTGAGATTCTATACACACAGGACATTGCCATTTAGAATCTCTATAATACCAACACTATACTAGTGTGTATATATATATATATATATATATATATATATATCTTTATCTCTTCCATCAATATGGAAAAATATCCATTAAAAAACACACATATATAGATCTTAACTTCTACAATTAGTTTATGGAACAATCTGACTGCTATAATCAAAGTAATAAATACCTTTAAAATAAAAGCAAAATTAAAATTATATATACACACATATAAACATTTCAGTATCCCATCTGGGAACCGAACCCCTGACCCTATGCACATCGAGCAGTCAGCTTTACCTCTGTCCTACAGGGGTTTCAGTTACAGAACTGTATCACTAAGTATCTCATATTCAGTCTTTATACTTGGATGGATATAACTCAATCACATTTAGTTACACTATATATATATAAAATGATTTAACTATCAAAGATTTTTCACAATAGAGAGTAAATGAATATTTCATTTAGATACAGAATTCTGAGAAAACATTAACACCAGATCCTGCAAATATCTTACTTAATCCATAGAATGTCAGTTACGGCATCAATGTGGTGACTTTATAAGATATATTCTCACCATGTGGCCCATGCCCTTTCTCAAATCTTAAATAGCATAATCCAAGTCCTAAATACCTACCCTTATTTTCTATTATTGTTTGTTTTATATATATATATATATAAAACAATGTCCCTTCTAAACCAGAGAGAAATATATGAGCTACCAAGATTGTACCTAGAGATTCCTTATTATATCCCCTTCCCTAACAACACACTTCATGGGTTCTTGTGATTAACACAAGTAAGCAAGGTGATTGACGAATGCTCCAAGAGACTCAAAATAAATAACCTTGAAATACCCATCATTCGTTACTATCTGATATCAAGATCTTGGTTTATTCATACTGAAGTACAAAATGACATATCTAATTAAATTCCCATTTGGAGAAGGATTCAAATTCGATGTTTTCATTGAGGCTGGTGGGGTATAAAGAATGTAACCGAAAGATCCAGAACGCTTCTTGAGAACATAACGTTCTGTATCTATCGCCGCCTCTATCTCTTTTCTTGATAATTCTAACCCCAGTGATGGCCAAACCTTCCGGATCCCCATTGTGATCACTATCGAAATGTCTGGAGACACCATGATGTAGCAATATTTTGATAATATTTAAACAATGTTCTCTGAATCTTGTTTTAAGGGTCCGTGTTGTTCTACCCACGTATTGCAGGCCACAAGGGCACTGCAATATGTAAATGCAATAACTTCACTCACAGTTAATTAACTCAGTTATGGGGAAAGACTCCTTGCTAAAGTAAGATGTCACTTGATCTACTCTGTTAGCCATGAATTTGCAAGTGAGACATCTGTTTTTGCCACATTTAAAATAGCCTTTGATCACAGTAGTGTTATTGAGCCAAGTTCCTTGTCCCAAACCAGATTGTGAAATTTTTCTCAGTGCACTTGTTCTTCCTAACACTATTTTGGGTTGAGTCTTCATTATATTATTCAAAATGACATCTTGTTTTAAAATGTTGAATTACTAATAAGAGTGTTTCTGATCTGGGAAGATTTTTTATTAATTTTGGAAATGAAGCATATGTTTGCTTCTATAAGTTTGTTACTGTTCTCAACATGATTTGGGAACCAAAAGATCATTCCTTTCTCTGTTTAGGCTGTTATTAAATGCCTTATCAACTGAAGGATAACCTCTAATTGCAAAACCCTTGTGCATGATTTTAGCTTGTTCCCTAAAGCTTTCAATGGAGGAACAGATGCGTCGAATTCTATTGAATTGACTCTGGGGTATATTCCTAACCCATGGCTTATAATGGCCACTTTAATAATGTAAAAAGTTATTTGTATCTACTGTAGATATTTTTGAGCCCTCTGAGAAGATAGTAGGATCCAATATTATGTAAACATTTTAAATTATAATTATTATTATTATTTAAACTACAAACAAATTCTACTGCTGTGTGCTCATCCTCATTCCAAATAATTAACAGGTCATCTATATAACGGCCATAGAACACCATGCTCGCCCCTAATGGGCCTTCCCATGTATAAATGGCAAATCTCGGAGCGAACCTGGTGCCCATGGCTGTACCCACCACCTGTAAATAAAACACCTCCTCAAACGTGAAATAATTTTGTTTCAAAAATAAAAGTGATGGAATCAATTATAAATTGTCTCAGGCCCTGAGAGATCTCTATATTTCTCTCCAAATAATATGCTGACGCCTGTACATCCAAATTGTGCAGGATATGCAAGTACAGGGCTTGTACATCTAATGTCAAAAACATACAGTATATTTTTTTCAACATATAACCTTAATATTAATGTTAAAAATATGCATTGTATCATGAATATGTGATTCAAGGGTATGAATACCCAATAATCGCTAAACAGAAATAATTGCTTTCCAGCTTTATATTGTGGTTCCAAAGCACAAAAGTTCTTATTGCAATAAAAAGAAAGTTACACGCTTTGATCTAACACAATTAGCGCAAAAGACAATAAAATACAAAGGTACAGCCGGTACTTATGCGTGCGCACTGGATCCAGTAATCAGCTATCAAACCTGATATCTGTGGTCAAAAGGGCATGACTGAGTACTGGCTCAAGTACACAAGTTATGTACCTAACAGGTCACAGGTAAAACAATAGAGACTAGCAAACATGATTTCATTGGTTCTTTCTCTTTGTCATTCTGGTATGATGCAGGTCATAGGTCAGTTCATATGGTGTCATTAGGGGTATGTCCCAGCTCCTCAGAAGTTGCTTTGTGTGGTTTTCCTGCTGAAGAACTGGTTTAACTGGCTATCAGATACTACATACAGAGATTTACATTCTATCCACTAATTCCCTATAATTTATAACTTGCGGACGCATGCAATCTCCTTGCCGATAGAACCGGAGATCTGTGAATAAACAGGGATTTAGAATGGTACCAAACATGACTTGTCTACTATCTTCTATACCTTAAATATCATATAATTACATTTTGCAACATAATTACTAGCTAACAAAACCTCTAATATTATGCTTAATGATAGGGAACCTTTTTATAAGTGCGTGCATGTGTGAGAGTGAGATAATTGTGTAATTTCGCTAGTATGCATTGTGCGTATAGTATTTTATATGTATTAGCTAATATGCTTTGTGCGTATGAGTATGTGTACATGTCATATGAGTATGTGTACAATGCAAATATGGGTTGTGCTGGTGTGTATGTTTACACCTATAATTTGTATTGTGCATGTACAGTATGTATGTTTTGTATTCGCTAATATTCATTGTGCGTATCCACACCTGCATGCAGTAGCATGTCGGACTCCCGCTATCAGGAGTCGCACAATATCATCGCTAGATATTAATTTGTAAGATTTGGGGGCAAATTTACTAAAGTGAGAGTTTTTAGAAGTGAGTTTTAAAAGTGACGTTGCCGAAAGCAACCAATCAGATTCTACTTAACATTGAAATAGCACCTTCTAGAAGATAATAGCTAGAATTTGATTTGTTGCTACGGGCAACATCACTTTTAAAACTCACTTCTAAAAACTCTCACTTTAGTAAATTTGCCCCTTGGTCTCAGGCAATCATCTGACTTCGATAAGGGCTTTGTGTGTTTCTGTAGAAAAAATTAATAAACTGTGATAAACTAGACGTGAGGGACCCATTTCCAGAAATAAATAACAGGAGGTGCAGTGAGTAACTTGTAAATTTTGGGAATGTGATAAAAAATGGGTATAACTGGGCGTTCACTAAAAAGAAAAGAGTACTCATCCTTAGGTATTATATCTTCGTGGAGGGCTCTCATAAGTATCTGTTTAAATTCAGCTTGGAAAGTCATGGTAGGATCTCTCAATAGTTTATAATAAAAGAAAGGGTTGCTTAATTGGTTTGATGCTTCTTTAAGATAGTAATCTCTTGTCTTGTTCTGTCCCCACCTTGAATGGGTGAGGATAGCAGGGTGGCACTTTTCTAGGTGAAGGAGAGAGTGGAGGATTAAGTATTTCTCCTAATATCAATAAGAAGGTGTGAGATTCTGGATACCATTTCCATTTATAAAGATTGAGATGTACATGTTCATTCTTGGGAGTGCCTGAGTGGGGACATAACATTACTCTGTATTCAAGACTTTCCTGTGGAAGAAAGGTGAAACTTCCTTTTTTGTCTCTACTGTCTGATCTCTGGGACTTATTGTGCACTAACTCGCTACCTATCTTGTTTTTATATACAAGAACCCACAGAAGGGAAAACAAAGGGTGGAGGGGGAATAAGGCATGGGAAAAAGGCAGTTTGCAGACACCAACTTTATACAATGTGAAAAGATCAATTAGTAGGCCAGCAGAGGCTACACGACAAAGCTTTACTGGACCAAATATTTATTCTGGGTCTCGGGGCAGCAAGGCCTTACATGAAGATGAAGATGTAAACTCCGTCCAACTGAACCATAATGTCACATTATCTGAATGCTTCTCAGGAGCAGAGTTAAAGAACCGGGACCACTGCTCTGGCCACATTATTCTTATGTTTAAGAAGAGATTTTTTAAATTTAGATATAGGGATGTGTGAGTGTGATAATAGCCAAAAGTCAGGGCCAGTTGGGACAGGGAAACCAAGAATCTCTGGTGTCAAGGCCATAACCTTAGTCCAAAATGGAGCGATCAATGGGCACTTCCACCAAATGTGGAACAATGAGCCTCTGTCTTCCCCACATCTCCAGCAGAAAGGTGACACTCCTGGAAAAAGCTTCTGTAATTCAACTGGGCACTAATACCATCTCGTCAATAATTAGCATTTTAACAAAATGTAAAATTTATACCAAATGCAAATTGAATCTATTGCACCTATACTATAGTAAATCAAATACAAAAGATAGTACCTGCTATATACCATTTGATTAATTAGCATACACTATAATGTGAAGAAATAACAGTAAACATTTGTTCTAATACTACTACTACTACTACTACTACTACTACTACTACTACTACTACTACTACTAATAACAATAATAATAATAATAATAATAATAGTATTAATTTTATTGTATTTTGTTGTCCAGATATACTGTACTTATTTATGGAGATAGAATATGAAGAAAACTGTTTTAAATACAGAAATGCGTCAAGATTATTTTTAACGGAGTTCCAGCCATGTGACCATCCAAGATTACAGTCCTACAAAATCCAGCATCTAGCAGCTTTCAATTTAGAACAGACAATTTTTACACCTAGTACAGCGGAAAAATGTTCTGTAACATGGCCACATTTTATTGCCTTAGTTACACTTGCCAATATGCTGCTAATACAAAGAAATAATCTACCATGTTACACCTTCTGGATTACAGCATTTCCTGTATAAGAAACATTTTAGCCCCAAAAGTGCTTATTTGATCAGCTACATCTTTGGGATTTCATCAACACCTAGAGGACATCTCAGTGTTTCATAAGTATATCATCGGTGATTAATCTGAATGCACTTAATTAGAGCATCTGAAAGAATATATAGCTCACAGTGGCATTTGCACTTTTGATTATATGTGATTGATTTTGTCAATAAATAGAAACTATTTTGATTATCAACAGTATCTGTTAGTTTTATTAATTATAATTTTAGAGTGTGTTTATAACAATACATGTATAGGCTAAGAATATGGGCCCTTTTCTAGAAATCTCCTGCTTCATTCCTTAATATTGGGGATCACTTTTTGGTTAAATTTGCACCAAAGGCAATTATTTTCTGTTGTTCGTTTATCAATTTTAGCTTCTCAAACTGGGAATTTATCTTGGCTTAATGATGTCACGTATATGGGGTGGGATGTACTAAGCATCGCATCCGTGATGCGGTACATCCTGCCTGTCTATGTGTACATACTGCAGTTCATTACCGCAGTATGTACATAGAATATCGCAAAGGACATCTCTCCCGATGCGATGGCTCAGGTCAGAGGGACTTCTGGTTTTAACTGCCAGAAGTCCCTTTGCCGTCCTTCTGCGAATGCGTAGAAGGCCGCAGGCTGCGAGGGGTGATGAGAGGGATCCAACCAGATCTCTCCCAAGGAAGAGCGTCCTGACAAGAAGCCCATAGGCTTCTATAGGGTAATTACCCATCGGTATGAAGCTGCTTTGTACATATGGAGAATGCGGTAAAACCCCCGAAAACGCAATTTTTGTGTGTTTTTTACCGCATTTTCGCCCTTAATACATCCCGCCTATGATAAGACAATTGACCTGTTTTTTTTTCAGGTCATGTTCTTTTTTTAAAATACTCCAGTAATTGCTGCTAGATAGTTCATCTGGGTTTTATTTGACTTGATAAATGGGGGCTTATTCTGAATGTACCAGCTGTTCATATTCTAAGTTCTCTTACATTAAGTTGGTTTCTAATTTGCATTTGCCTTTTCCTTGATTTATTCTATGGATTCTAGTGCCCCACATATTATGCTAACTCGGTGTACATGATTATCAACACTAAAATCCAAAGAACACATAAAATATTTAAAGATTTGAAGAAGAGTGGTCATTTTCCCATACAGAATTATAAAGCAAACTGAGACGCTGTCGAAAAGCTAAATAAAGAATTCCTACATTATTCAGATACATCACAGAACAATCTTTTGATATTACCATGTGAATCTGCGAATTTCAGTCCTGTGTCTGGTATCCATAGATTAGTTCAGAGTAATTGCATATAGTGTCAAAGTAAATTCAGTTTTACACTATCCTTCTTCATGCTGTGAATGTACAAGTCTTCTGCATTACAACTATATCTAATTTTCCTGACACCAGTGCAACCTGAATGAAGAGGTGTCATTGGCTTCTAATTAGCATTCAGCGTTTATGTGCTTTTGTGTCAAATGTAGATGTACAGTAACAATCTATGATATTGGTGAGAAAAATATTAAGCTTTTGTGTTGAGGTAAAATCTATGGGATGTAAACGTACGTTGCACTTCTCTAAAAAATAGTAGAAGCTACATTATAATTCTCAGGTTTAAGGATAGGTGTGAGAAAATACAGTTAAACCAGTTAAATTGGCAATTCTAGAACTATGTTGTCTGTTTCTTTTAGTTGAGTATATTGTGTTGACATTCATCATCATTTATTGTGTTTGAGACACAAACCCTGATTAGGTGCAACAATAGTGGTGAGAACGTGAAAAAATATAACACAAAACAGATTTAGCAAAAATAAGAGTAAAACAGATTAAAATGCGGCACAAGAGCAATGGTCCTATAATATGTTTAGAGATACTTGTATAGCACTATTAGAAAAACCAGCCAGTATTGCAATATCACTAGATGGACAATTGTCCGATTTGATTCCCTTGGAAAAAATAGATATCCTCAAGGTAGACTGGTCCCCGGGTACAAACAAAAATAGTACATGTTGGTATAGTGTACAGCAGGGGTCTTCAACCTTTGGCCCTCCAGCTGCTGTGGAACTACACATCCCAGCATGCACTGCCACCGTTTTGATATAACAGCATGCTAAAACTGTGGCAAGGCATCCTGGGATCTGTAGTTCTGTAGTTCCACAGCAGTTGGAGGGCCAAAGGTTGAAGACCCCTGGTGTACAGCATATATATATATTAGGGGTGAGCGGGTTCGGATTTCTGAAATCCGAACCCCCACGAGCCCCCCCGATCCGAGGCCGATCCGAGTCAGGCTCGACTTTTCCCGCCTGACTTGGATCTGAAATCGAGGCAAAACCTCATCATCCCGCCTTCCGGGGCTCGCGGGTTTTGGATCCTATATAAGGTACCCGCATCGGCACCATTTTCTCACTTGGCTGTGGACAGTGAAGAGGGAGGGTGGGAGTTAGGGCTGGCTGGGCTGTGTAGTGTAGTGTAGTGCAGTGTAGTGTTGTGCTGTGCTGTGCTGCGCTGTGCTGCTGTTGTCCATAAGGGCTGTGTCCACTCCTCCAAAGTCCATAGGGGCTGGCTGTGTTGTGCTGTGCTGCTGTTGTCCATAGGGGCTGTGTCCACTCCTCCAAAGTCCATAGGGGCTGGCTGTGTTGTGCTGTGCTGCTGTTGTCCATAGGGGCTGTGTCCACTCCAAAGTTCTGTGCAGAGTCCCAGTCCTAAAGGGGTGCTGTAGTGTTGTCCAGGGGGTGCTCTGTCCATCAGGGGTGCTCCCCCCAAGTGCAAAAAAAAATAAAATATTTTCTGTGTTTGTGAATTGTGTGCGCAGTAGCCACACGTGCATCAACAAAGTAGTGCCAAGCGTGCGCCTGTGTCATAAGTAAAGGGCCGGCTGGCTTGACCATTAATGGGTGCTGTAACCCCCAAAGTACACTCCAAACAAAATAAAAAAATATTTTCTGTGTTTGTGAATTGTGTGCGCAGTAGCCGCACGTGCATCAACAAAGTAGTGCCAAGCGTGCGCCTGTGTCATAAGTAAAGGGCCGGCTAGCTTGACCGTTAAAGGGTGCTGTAACCCCCAAAGGGCACTCCAAACAAAATAAAAATATATATTTTTTTAGTGTTTGTGAATTGTGTGCGCAGTAGCCACACGTGCATCAACAAAGTAGTGCCAAGCGTTCGCCTGTGTCCCATAAATAAAGGGCCGGCTGGATTGACCGCTAAAGGGTGCTGTAACCCCCAAAGGGCACTCCAAACAAAATAAAAAATTTTTTTCTGTGTTTGTGAATTGTGTGCACTGTGGCTGCACGTGCATCAACGAAGGAGCAGCGCCAAGCGTGCGCCTGTGTCCCATAAGTAAAAGGCCGGCTGGCTTGTCCATTAAAGGGTGCTGTAACCCCCAAAGGGCACTCCTAACAAAATAAAAAAAAATATTTTTTTGTTTGTGAATTGTGTGCGCAGTAGCCGCACGTGCATCCTCAAAGCAGCAGCGACAAGCGTGCGTCTGTCTGTTAAAGGGTGGTGTAACCCTCAAAGTGCGCTCCACAAACAATAAGAAAATTCTTCTTTTTTTTTCTGTCTTTGTGAATTGTGTGGGCTGTAGCCGCACCTGCATCCTCAAAGCAGCAGCGACAAGCGTGCGTCTGTCTGTTAAAATGTGGTGTAACCCCCAAAGTGCTCCAAAAAATAAAAAACATTTTTTTTCTGTGTTTGTGACTTGTGTGCGATGTAGCCGCACATGCATCAACACAGTAGCAGCGCCAAACGTGCGCCTGTGTCATAAGTCAAGGGCCGGTTTGGACGTCTGGTCCGGACTGAAGGACGTGCCAACAATTTCTGACAAGTCTACCGTCACTGCATATGATACTGTCCTCAAAGCAGCAGCGACAAGCGTGCATCTGTCTGTTAAAGGGTGGTGTTACCCCCAAAGTGAGCTCCAACAAAATAAAATAATCTTCTTTTTTTCTGTGTTTGTGTGTGAAATGTATGCGCAGTAGCCACACCTGCATCCTCAAAGCAGCAGCGACAAGCGTGTGTCTGTCTGTTAAAGGGTGGTGTAACCCTCAAAGTGCGCTCCACAAACAATAAGAAAATTCTTTTTTTTCTTCTGTCTTTGTGAATTGTGTGGGCTGTAGCCGCACCTGCATCCTCAAAGCAGCAGCGACAAGCGTGCGCCTGTCTGTTAAAGGGTGGTGTAACCCTCAAAGTGCGCTCCACAAAAAATAAAAAATTCTTTTTTTTCTTCTGTCTTTGTGAATTGTGTGGGCTGTAGCCGCACCTGCATCCTCAAAGCAGCAGCGACAAGCATGCGTCTGTCTGTTAAAGGATTACATCAGTGACAGCATCCAAGTAGGCATGTCAGACAGTCCGTACCTGTACTGGCAGGAAAAAGAGGCAATTTGGAGGTCCCTGTACAAACTTGCTCTATTTTACCTGAGTTGCCCCCCCTCCAGTGTGTACTCCGAAAGAGTGTTTAGTGCAGCCGGGAACCTTGTCAGCGAAAGGCGTAGGAGGTTGCTTCCACAAAATGTGGAGAAGATGATGTTCATAAAATGAATTATCAACTCTTCCAGGGAGACCAGCCTCCAGAACGTACAGAGGGACCTGTGGTTGTGGATTCCAGCGGGGACGAATTAATACTCTGTGAGGATGAGGATGTACACAACACTGAAGAGGGTGAGGAATCGGTGGATGAGGAGGATGAGGACGACATCTTGCCTCCGTAGAGCCAGTTTGTGCAGGGACAGATTAATTGCCAGCTTGTTTTGTGGGGGCCCAAACGAACCAATCATTTCAGCCACAGTCGTGTGGCAGATCCTGGCGCTGAAATGTTTGGTTTGTTAAAGTGTGCATGTCCTGTTTATACAACATAAGGGTGGGTTGGAGGGCCCAAGGACAATTCCATCTTGCACCTCTTTTTTTTCTTTGAATTATGTACTGTTTGGGGCCTAGTTTTTCAAACTGCCATCCTGTCTGCCACTGCAGTGTCACTCCTAGATGGACCACGTGTTTGTGCCGCCCACTCGTATCTCTTAGCATAGTCATCCAGCTACCTCGGTGCAACCTTTTGGATATAAAAACACTATTGTGAGGTGTGAGGTGTTCAGAATAGACTGGAAATGAGTGGAAATTAAGGTTATTGAGGTTAATAATAGCATAGGAGCAGAAAAACACACAAATTCTGTGATTTTAGCTGTTTTTATGCTTTTTTACAAAAAATACAGATCCAAAACACAAAACCCAGAACCCAAAACACGGAAGGGTGGTTTTGGCAAAACCAATCCAGATCCAAAACACGAAGAAAGATCCAGATCCAAAACCAAAACACGAAAAGAAAAGTGGCCGGTGCACACCCCTAATATATATATATATTATATATATATATATATATATATATATATATATATATATATATATATACTGTGCATATATACACTACTCAAAAAAATAAAGGGAAGACTAAAATAACACATCCTAGATCTGAATGAATGAAATATTCTTATTAAATACTTTGTTCTTTACATAGTTGAATGTGCTGACACCAAAATCACACAAAAATTATTATTGGAAATCAAATTTATTAACCCGTGGAGGTCTGGTTTTGGAGCCACACTCAAAATTAAAGTGGAAAAACACACTACAGGCTGCTCCAACTTTGATGTAATGTCCTTAAAACAAGTCAAACTGAGGCTCAGTAGTGTGTGTGGCCTCCACGTGCCTGTATGACCTCCCTACAACGCCTGGGCATGCTCCTGATGAGGTGGCAGATGGACTCCTGAGGGATCTCCTCCCAGACCTGGACTAAAGCATCTGCCAACTCCTGGACAGTCTGTGGTGCAATGTGGCGTTGGTGGATGGAGCAAGACATGACGTCCCAGATGTGCTCAATTGTATTCAGGTCTGGGGAACAGGCGGGCCAGTCCATAGCATCAATGCCTTCGTCTTGCAGGAACTGCTCACAGACTCCAGCCACATGAGGTCTAGCATTGTCTTGCATTAGGAGGAACCCAGGGCCAACCGCACCAGCATATGGTCTCACAAGGGGTCTGAGGATCTCATCTCGGTACCTAATGGCAGTCAGGCTACCTCTAGCGTGGTACATGGAGGGCTGTGCAGCCCCCCAAAGAAATGCCACCCCACACCATTACTGACCCACTGCCAAACCTGTCATGCTGGAGGATGTTGCAGGCAGCATAACGTTCTCCTTGACGTCTCCAGACTCTATCACGTCTGTCACATGTGCTCAGTGTGAACCTGCTTTCATCTGTGAAGAGGACAGGGTGCCAGTGGCGAATTTGCCGATCTTGGTGTTCTCTGGCAAATGCCAAACGTCCTGGACGGTGTTAGGCTGTAAGTACAACCCCCACCTGTGGATGTCGGGCCCTCATACCACCCTCATGGAGTCTGTTTCTGACTGTTTGAGCAGACACATGCACATTTGTGGCCTGCTAGAGGTAATTTTGCAGGGCTCTGGCAGTGCTCCTCCTGTTCCTCCTTGCACAAAGGCGGAGGTAGCAGTCCTGCTGCTGGGTTGTTGCCCTCCTACGGCCTCCTCCACATCTCCTGATGTACTGGCCTGTCTCTTGGTAGAGCCTCCATGCTCTGGACACTACGCTGACAGACACAGCAAACCTTCTTGCCACAGCTCCCATTGATTTGCCATCCTGGATGAGTTGCACTACCTGAGCCACTTGTGTGGGTTGTAGACTCAGTCTCATGCTACCACTAGAGTGAAAGCACCGCCAGCATTCAAAAGTGACCAAAACATCAGCCAAAAAGCATAGGAACTGAGAAGTGGTCTGTGGTCACCACCTGCAGAACCACTCCTTTATTGGGGGTGTCTTGCTAATTGCCTATAATTTCTACCTGTTGTCTATTCCATTTGCACAACAGCATGTGAAATTGATTGTCAATCAATGTTGCTTCCTAAGTGGACAGTTTGATTTCACAGAAGTGTGAATGACTTGGAGTTACATTGTGTTGTTTAAGTGTTCCCTGTATTTTTTTGAGCAGTGTGTATATATATATACAGTGCGTCCGGAACGTATTCACAACGCTTCACTTTTTCCACATTTTGTTATGTTACAGCCGTATTCCAAAATGGAGTCAATTCATTTTTGTCCTCAAAATTCTACACACAATACCCCATAAAGACAGTGTAAAAAGTTTTTTTGAGATTTTTGCAAATGTAATAAAAAAAACACTAAGGTCACATGTACATAAATATTCACAGCCTTTGCCATGAAGTTCAAAATTGAGCTCAGGTGCATCCTGTTTCCACTGATCATCCTTGAGATGTTCCTACAGCTTAATTGGAGTCCACCTGTGCTAAATTCAGTTGATTGGACATGATTTTGAAAGGCATACACCTGTCTATAAAAGGTCCCACACTTGACAGTGCATGTCAGAGCACCAACCAAGCATGAAGTCCAAGGAATTGTCTGTAGACCTCCGAGACAAGATTGTCTTGAGGCACAAATCTTGGGAAGGGTACTGAAAAATATCTGCTGTTTTGAAGGTCCCAATCATCACACTAGCCTCTATCATCCGTAAACGGAAGAAGTTCGGAACCACCAGGACTCTTCCTAGAGTTGGCCGGCCATCTAAACTGAGCGATCGGGGGAGAAGGGCCCTAGTCAGGGAGGTGACCAAGAACCCGATAGTCACTCTGTCAGAGCTACAACATTTGTTTTGTGGAGAGAGGAAAACCTTCCAGAAGGACAACCATCTCTGGAGCAATCCACCAATCAGGCCTGTATATTAGAGTGGTCAGATGGAAGCCACTACTTAGTAAAAAGCACATGGAAGCCCACCTGGAGTTTGCCAAAATGCACCTGAAGGACTCTCTGGTCTGATGAGACAAAGCTTGAACTCTTTGGCGTGAATGTCAGGCGTTATGTTTGGAGCAAACCAGGCACCACTCATCACCAGGCCAATACCATCCCTACAGTGAAGCATGGTAGTGGCAGCATCATGCTCTGGGGATGTTTTTCAGTGGCAGTAACTGGGAGACTAGTCAGGATAGAGAGAAAGACGAATGCAGTAATGTACAGAGACATCCTGGATGAAAACTTGCTCCAGAGCGCTCTTGACCTCAGACTGGGGCGACGGTTCATCTTTCAGCAGGACAATGACCGTAAGCACACAGCCAAGATATCAGAGGAGTGGCTTCAGGACAACTCTGTGAATGTCCTTGAGTAACCCAGTCAGAGCCCAGACTTGAATCCAATTGAACATCTCTGGAGAGATCTGAACATGGCTGTGCACTGACACTTCTCATCCAACCCGATGGAGCTTGAGAGGTGCTGCAAAGAGGAATGGGCGAAACTACCCAAAGATAGGTGAGCTAAGCTTGTGGCATCATATTCAAAAAGACTTGAGGCTGTAATTGCTGCCAAAGGTGCATTAACAAAGTTTTGAGCAAAGGTTGTGAATACTTATGTACGTGTGATTTCTTCGTTTTTTTTTTAAATTAAATTTGCAAAAATCTCAAGAAAACTTTTTACACGTTGCCATTATGAGGTATTGTGTGTAAAATTTTGAAGACAAAATTTAATTTATTCCATTTTGGAATAAGGCTATAACATAACAAAATGTGGAAAAAGTGAAGCGTTGTGAATACTTTCCGGATGCACTGTATATGAAGTGCCAAAAGTCATGGGATAGCAGCATGTGAAGATAATGGTAGGTGGTGTCACCGTACTTTGATGTAATGGAAATGCCCAGACCTGCAACAGTTGTAATCTGACATCTCGTGAGTCAGTTTGATCACCTGCTAAACTGCTCATGGCAAGGTGCATGAATTATCGGGGTTCAAACAGGGCATGATAGTGGGTGCCCGATGCATGGGATATTCCACTTCTGAAGCTGTGCGGACATTTAACATTCCTTGATCTACGGTGTCACATGTGAACTGGGAATACCTCATGAAAGGCATTACCACTCACTGTGGACAGCGCAGTGGCCGACCAAAGGTGCTTAATGATCGCGATCAGCGGCATCTGGCCAAAATTGTCAACACTGGCTCAAATCACATCCACATTCAATGCAGGAGGTACTAGACACAGGTCAATACAGTCTGTCATACACTGTGAAATCTGTTGCATATCCTGTGCAGGAGTGACAAGTGGAGTCAGGCCGATGAGAGCACCCTGAGGGAAGACAGAGTACTGTCCCTGAAGTAAAGAGCAGTGTAGCCATGTGAAAACAGAACTTTTTGAATTCCCATGTGATCAAGCTTTGTCGAAACCCACGTCCTGTGGCTCACCTGTGTTCCCGTTCGTGCATGGACCAGACTCCACAGGCACCACAGCACACGACTACACTGCTCTTTAATCAGAAAAAAGATGTATAGTAATTCCCGGCCCCCAGGAAAGGCAGGCCCATCGCCCCCCGCGGTGACAATAAAAAACCTTCAGCGAGGGGGGGGGTGTGCAGTGACGCAATTTGCGCTAAATCATGGCCCCGTCCCGTGCTTCACAATGCTGTTCATTTTGGCATTGTGAAGAGGGGGCTGGTCCATTATGTCTCAATCGCATGGTCACGCCCCATGCTCCACCCCAAATGGAGCATCATTCCCAACGTCATGCCCCCTTTCAAATATGACACAACCCCCGCCATGGAAGCCTGACAGTTCCCTCCCAGATGCAGGGAGCAGAGACTAGGCAAGTATGCAGCAATTCCCAATCCTAACACTTTATATTACTTATATACAAAGGAAATATGAATTTTAGAGATTATCATGGTCAAATATTACTCATAACACAGTTACCATCTTCATATATGTTGCTGCTATTATGTAGGTGATTCTAGAAAAAAATAGGCACAATTGCAGAAATACATGGACTGTGTCACGCTCCGGACACTTAAACCACCTTTTTACCTCTCCGCTGCCTGTCCAGGCTAGCCCTGAGGTCAGCTCGCGCTGTGCATCATTCCCGGAGAGCACAGAGGTCCGCTCACACTGCACATCACTCCCAGCTGAAGCTGAGGTCTGCTCCTGCCCCGTTTGCTCAGTGGGCCTGATTCAGAGCTGGACGCTATTTGCGGACGGTCGTTCCAAAAAAGGGACCGGCTATTTAAATTGAGCGCTCGCTCTTTGCGGTTTGTTGATGCCTCTATGTCTGAGCAAGCGAACGAAAAATGCGCTTGCTATTTTGTAAAGACGCCCCTTTACCGTTCGCAACACGCGTCATCTCCCGTATTTATTAGATTAATCGGGTACATCAAAGGCATCTGAACTGCTCGCAGTGCTTGTGGTAGGTTTTTCTTACCGCTATGACTGCGAGCAGTTCAGACTAAAAGACACCCAAGTGACGTGGTTGATGACGCTCCTTTACTAATTATGCACTCCCATTAAATGCCCTTTTGACCGTTTGGCACGCCTGCGTTCGGATCTCCACTCCCCCGTTTTCAAGCACCTTCCCCTGTTACCATCCACAAACGGTACATTCTGTCAATCAAATTAGCAGCCCCTCGCTGTTTTGCGAGCGCACAATTTCCGACCGCAATGACTGATTTGCACATGCGCATTGCGACCCATAAGCATGCGCAGTTGTGCGAACATCGCTCAGAGCGAACGAGCGGCCGCTTACGAGCGGCTCTGAATCAGGCCCAGTGTCCTGTCACTGAGCATGGAGATGGCTCTCCGCAGTGCTTGCTCACAGCATACCTCCCCAGCATGATTGTATACAAACTGCACACCAGAGTTCCCTCCAGAACAACAGTATGGACGCAGCCATATTGGACCTGACTCTCCTCCACCACTCAGAGTGCTGCTCTCAGATCAGCTGATCGCAGCATCAAATCCCTGGATATCCTCCCCTATAAATTCCATTTCCTGACTGGCCTCTGTGCCAATACAATGCTGCTTCTTGCTGAAGTTACAGCTCAGTACTGAGCTTACAGGTACTCTGTATCAGAACGGTCCCAGGGCTCGATTCAGACCCGCTCGCTAGATGCGTTCGCATGCAGCGAAAGTATGCAGAACCGTGATCGCATGGCAATCCATTAGTACGCCCACTATGTCTTGGCATGCGATCGCGGTGTGTATGCAGGCGCCCACTAGCCTGTCTCAAGATGCCCACTTATGCATGTCATCTCCAGGATGTGTATGCAACCATCGGTAACATCAAGCATCATCGGAAGCGATCGCAGCACTTGTGGCTGACCATACCCTTCATCAAGCACTGCGAGTGCTTCAGTGTGAAATTCAACCATGTGATGAGTACTATGACGCTGCATCTTAATTAAGGATGCCTCTGAAACGTCGTTAAGATGCTCAGGCACTCCTGCGTTTGCACCACCACTCCCCTGTTTCCATCGACCAACCTCTGTCACAACCCACAAACGGCATATCCTGTCACTCATTCTAGCAAGCTGTCTATGCGCATTGAGCAAACGCTTCCCAATCGCATGGACTAGTTTGCGCACGTGCACTGCGATGTAAACACATGCGCACATTGCAAACATTAGCAGGCTGCCTGAGAAGGCAGCCTAGCAAGCGGGTTTGAATCAGGACCCCAGTCTGGTTTTAGCACTGAGATTTGTTCTTACAGCAACCATCGGTTCCAACAGATACATTCAACCATTGGCCTCATCCAATGCATCTGAAATCGGACTCTTATCAATTAAGTTCATAATTTCATCATTTGTCCCAGACGATCAAGTTCATTAATTCATCAACATTGAACTCTTATCAATTAAGTTCCTCAATTCATTAACATCGGTCCCAACTGATCAATTTAATCAATTCATCAACATCAGGCTCCTATCAGTTAAGTTCCTCAATTCATAATTCATAAACATTGGTCCCAACCAATCAAGTTAATCAATTCTTCAACATCAGAGTCTTATCAATTAAGTACTTCAATTCCTCAAGATCGGTCTCAAACCGATCAAGTTCATCAATTCTTAAACATCGGATTCAATTCCATCAAGTTCTTCAAATCATAAACATCGGTCTCAAACCGATCCAGCTCTCTTAACAGCATCATCGGTCCCAATCCGAGTCTGCTCATTCATTCAGTATTATATATTCAGTTCCATTCCAACCTGCTGTTCAATAAAGGCATTCTATTCCTGTTCTCGCCTTTGGGCCCATCATCCATTGCTGTATCTCTACCTCCTCACATCTATACATAAGGAAGTCCTGGCTCAAACCACCTAAGTTCATCCTAGCCTCTCAAATCTCCTCTTCAGTCTCCCACGCCTGTTCCAACCCAAAACCAACGCTCAGGCATGACAGACTGATTTTAAGTTGTATGCCACTGCGTCCATGTCTGCATCCATTGGCGACAGATTGTCTGCGACTTTGTTATTCTTGTTGCTATAAAGCTCTTCCCTGATGTACATCTGTGTGTATGAATGTACAAGGACACACTGTCAGCGTCTGTAGATGCTGAAATACAGATTGGTGCTGTCACAACTCACGGATGGGTAATGAATGTTGGCCCATACTCAGGATTGGCAAAGATCCAGAACAGAAGCGCAGAGTCTAAAGTGCCGGTGGTATTCACCAGGGACCCCCGCAAGGAGGTATGGACTTTACTGCACCTGACATGCAGGTCGCGGCCCTCTGCCCAGGTTTCCTTTTACAGGTGCTGGCGTGTTCAAGCTTGAAGTATGTAATCAGACGTAGTCAGGGCCGGACTGATACTAAAAATAGGCCCTGGCATTTATAGCACACAGGCCCACCTTGGCGTCAGCATCTGACCCCAGGCATAGACTCCTCCACTTACTATTCCTGACTTAGGACCTGATTCAGACCCACTCACAAGCAGCCTCTCGCTCGTTTGCGGCCGATATTTCCAACCTGCGCATGTGTATGCATCCCAGTGCACGTGTGTGTACCACTGCTAGTGGTCTGGTAGGGCTCGCTCGTCCAGCATAGACAGCCCATCTGAATGAGTGACAGGAGAGTCCATTTGTGGGTGATAACAGGGGCAGAGCACTACTAATGAGGGAGTGGAGGTGTGAACGCCGGCATGCCTGAGTGTTGCAACGCCGTTTTAGAGGCGTGCATATTTAAAAGACAGCATCATAGTTCACGTCACTGGGTGGAATTTCACACTGAAGTGCTCGCATTGCTTGCAGTGGGGTATAGTCAACCTTAAGCGCCGCTGCGATCGCATTCGATGGTGCTCGATGTACCAATATTTTTAGGCACTTCCAGGAGATGACGTACGCAAGTGAACATTTTAAGAATAGATGGTGGGCGTCTACATACACTAAGTGATCGCACGCCCAGACATAGTGGGCATGCTTATGTCTTGCCTTACGATCACTTGCCTTGCTGGGTTTGTGCCAGATTTGCATCTAGCGAGTGGGTCTGAGGGCCTGATTCAGAGCCGCTCGTAAGCGGCCGCTCGTAAGCGGCCGCTCGTTCCATATGAGTGATGTTCGCTCAACTGCGCATGCATATGGGTCTTGATGCGCATGCGCAAACCAGTCACTGCGGTTGAAATCGAGCACTCGCAAAACAGAGAGGGGCTGCTAATTTGTTTGACAGAATGTACCGTTTGTGGGTGGTAACAGGAGAAGGTGCTTGAAAACGGGGGAGTGGAGATCCGAATGCAGGCATGCCTAATGGTCAAAAGGGCATTTAATGGGAGTGCATAATCAGTAAAGGAGCGTCATCGACCACGTCACTTGGTTGTCTTTTAGCCTGAACTGCTCGCAGTGATTGCGGTAGGAAAAACCTACCACAAGCACTGCGAGCAGTTCAGATGCCTTTCGATGTACCCGATTAATCAAATAAATACCGGAGATGACGTGTGATGCGATCGGCAAAGGGGCGTCTTTACAAAATAGCGAGCGCATTTTTCATTCGCTCGCTCAGACATAGAGGCGTCAACAAACCGCAATGAGCGAGCGCTCAATTTAAATAGTCAGCCCCTTTTTTGGAACGACCGTCCGCAAATAGCGTCCGGCTCTGAATCAGGCCCTGAATCAGGTCCTTAGTCACGTTACGTCACACAGTGCTGCCCCTTATTCAAATTAGAGCCCATTCACTTTATACCACACAGAGCCCATTCACGCTATGCCACACAGTACAATAGTACTCATTATACCACACAGTAGTGCCCCTTAAAAATATGCCATACAGTAATGCCCCTTATAAAACAGTAATGCCACTCAGTAATGCCTCTTATAACACAGTAATGCCACACAGTAATCCCCCTTAAAACACAGTAATGTCACACAGTAATGTCCCTTATAACACATTATGCCCCACAGTAACACCCCTTATGACACAATAATGCCCCATATAACACATTATGCCACATAGCTATCCCCCTGACACCATAACCCTCATGGTAGTGGATAGATCCCCTTCTGTAGATGTACCCTGATGTCATCAATTACTGTCCAATGTCATTCATTATTTTCCACATGGACATAGATCGGAACAAAAATGGATGGCAAAGTACCAGGGACTTGGCAGAATCAGGTCGCACGGAAGCCGAAATCAAACCAGGAATCACCAAACGCAGTACCAGGGGATCAGACGGAAATGGATTACAAGGAATAACCAAGGTCAGAAACAGCTAGACAATAGCACAAGGTCAGGAATGCTAGAGCAAGGTATGAGCCTATACACTGGCACTGGACTTGGCAGAATCAGGTCGCACGGAAGCCGAAATCAAACCAGGAATCACCAAATGCAGTACCAGGGGATCAGATGGAAATGGATTACAAGGAATAACCAAGGTCAGAAACAGCTAGACAATAGCACAAGGTCAGGAATGCTAGAGCAAGGTATGAGCCTATACACTGGCACTGGAGTGCTTCCAGGAACTTCCTTATATAGGTCAAAGTTCAGCTCTGGCACCAATCAGATTCCCCTATTACAGCACCTGCCGCTTTAAATCTTAAACAGAGCGGCTCATGCCGCTATGGGAGCCGCGGCAGCCTGTATGCAGAAGCCACCGGAGGAGAGGAGGGAGAGATGCTGACAGTCGGATATCCTTTGCCAGCTGAGACCCCAGTGCTGCAGAATCTGGTAAGTGATCGCCGGGTTCGGCAGTGCTGTGACAGGTGCATCTTTAGACGCCACCATCAGTCGCACCATCAAAACTTGCCCCATGGCAGGTGCATTTTCTCCACCCGATTATGGCCTCCTATGTGAGCTGTTGAGTATCTGTGTATACAACCACTCTCACCAACATGCCCAAAACATTCTCACAACATGCACCATGCATGCTTTGAGCCATCTCCCTGTTACCACCTAGGAATGTCCAATACATTTTCAACACATTTCTGAGACCATACGTCTCTCATGCGTCTCAATTGCAAATCCAACTCTGTGGGCTCACTATCTGGATGCATGTGCTGTGCTACAAAGCTGCATGCACAGAAGAAAAAATTACTCCACTGCCTCCAAAATCAGCTACTGTATGCGTCTGACTCAGAATCAGTACCACAGGCTCATAACTTTCCACTACAGGATGTAAGAGCACTGGACCCTGCAAATGTTTTTTATTTATTTAATAAATTACCTCAAGTGATTAAAAAATTAACAACAGAAATAAAAATATTAACCTAACTTTTTTGTACAATTAATTAAAATTAGAGATGAGTGGTTTTGTTTTTCTAAAAATCAAACACACCCGAACTTTGAGGTTCAGAGTCAAATCGAGTCCCAGCTCGGATCACTTTGGGGTTCCGAGTAGAACCAAATCCTGTTTTTTTCGCTAAGTTCGGAACTTGGATCTAAAAAATATATCTTGCATATTTTGGAATGCATCCTCCTTCGTGATTTCATGAGATGTGTGGTGGTGAAAATTGACTGGAAATTAATGTTATTGATGTTAATAATACTATAGGAATAAAAACCAGTCCAAGTTACATGATCTTAGCTGTTTTGATACATTTTAAAAAAATCCAAACTCAAAACTGAACCAAAACACTTGAGTATTATTTTGCCAAATACAAATCCAAAACATTTGAGGGTGGTTTTGTCAAAACAAAAAACATCTCTAATTAAATATACAATGATATATAAATCATAATGTAAACATATAGATATTGTAATCTACATTGTATGCTGCATTAAATGAGATATGTTTACAAGTTCAAAAACATTACTAAAAATAATGTTTTATTTTTCTTATATATATTTTAATCTGATAATGTATATAGCCAAAGAACATTTTGAAAAAGTTTTGATTTATTTATTTTTTTTAAATCATAGTTGTGGCCTTATTTTTTTTTTATTCTTAACAGGATGCAGAGTCCTCTAGTGGCACACAGGTGACACTAGAGGTTTATGTAGCTCCAGAGCTGGTTAAGTTATAGTCATACTTCCTCGTATCTATATATGGTAAATGATCTATGGAGACTAGAGATATTTAAATATTTTTTTGACTAAAAATAGGTATGGATGCGTATTAAGGGATCTGTGCATATAAAACTGATAAATTCCTTTTATCTTTCTCAATTAATTTTGACACATATTAGGGCCCTTTATAACACCTACATGAAACAAAAATTATACAATTGTAAAATAATACAAAGTGGTAAAAGAAAAGAAAAAACAGTTTTAAGTGAAAATTACACAAAATATTAAATAAAAAATGGAAAGCCTATAGCACCCTCTGAATGGAATTTGTTTTTCCTTGGTCCATTGTCAAATAAAAATGTAAATGTGGCTTTTGTCGGCATTGCATCGTTAAAGACAAATCTGCACTTTAATAAGCCGGCCAAATGTTTCTAAATAATTTATTCTGCAGTCTGTTTTTGGTACATATGTTGTGTTCTATTAAAGTTTGGTGTTGTCCAATAAAAAGACTCCAGTTACAATGGTGTGATTTTCTCCATTAAGAGGACTGAACTCAAATATTACACTATTCTATAAAGGCACCTAATGTATCCATCCATCACATAATTTATTGCCTTTCGTATTGTAAGCTGTAATGAGCATGGCCATCTTAAATTTTTTCTTTTAATATGTCCATGTGTTGTTATAACTGTACTTTTTACATATTTCCCTTGTACACTATTTGTGCAGAGCATCAGTATTATGTTGCAGTTGCATTAAAAAAAGATGATAATTACGTATAGTTTTGGGATGGGTCGAGTCTGGTTATTTACTCACCTCCATTCCAATCTGCCCTATTAAGTCTGTGACAAATGTGCACGTTAAAAAAGTTTAATCAGCTATACAGTCATCATTAATTGTCAATGAATTTAAATATATTATTGTGTTAGTCCAATAATATAATTACATTTCAATGTAGGATTATTATTAGTTTTTGATCAGTTTTGTAATGAATAGTTTTAATTTAATTAGATGTATACATTAATTGATATCAGGAATTGTGTGTGTGTGTATGTGTATGTGTATGTATATATATATATATATATATATATATATATACATACATAGTGACCAGAACTCCCGTTTTAACCAATACTTCTTTCATTTTGTTTCATTCAGACTATGCATTAGTGAGATATTTATCAACTAATTCAGTTTTCATTAATGAAGTGATAATATTTCACAGAGTATACACTTAGGAATTAGACAAGTATTTAGTATAATTAATTAAAAACTTTTATATTATTTCAAAGGACTATTACAGAGAAGCATGTATATTGGTATGCTAATTGAGGTAGCATCTAATGCCATACTGAGTTGTTCTGGCTTTTTATTCAAGCTTATATAAATACTGATATTAAGATCTTGTTATGAATTAGAAATAAACCGAAATGTGTCTGATATGAATACATTTCTTAATTTTATTAAGTGACATATTTGTTTCATGTAAATGTTTTAATGATTATGAAATCCTATGTTCTAATTCAACTTAAAATGTCAATATTCATGAATAATTAATACACTGAAGTGTGTAATTATAAACAACCAATGAAATTAGACCTTAATACTTTATTTTAACTCCTATTACAAGGTAATCACCTGGTGATGTGTCCATGTTTCTCTCCCATTCCCTTTTGTGCCTACTCTGGGGTCCAAGGGATGTATCTAAAAGGATACATTATAGTGAAAAAAATCATTCCCATATGCAGAGAAGATTAGAACAAACATTTTAAAAATATATTATTTCCCTAAAAATTTCATCATGGAGTATGATTGTAGGAAATGGGGTATTTTTTTTGCAGTCTTGCGATAGCCAGGATCCTGCCTCTGAAAGGTCACAAACAAACTGGATATCAAAGTTTGGAGTTGTTGAGATTGAAAAATTCAAAATGATTCCAGAGGCAAGTGTTTGGGGAGTATGGAGATTGGTAGGATACATGTCTTCTGCATGCATCCTTTATTGAGGATGAGATTTTGCAATGTGGGGAGGCTCTTGTGAAGTTTACTCTAGTTTGTCTAGGAAGGCTCCAGACAGGGAGGGTAGGGTTAGATGGTCTACTGGTCTTTAACAGCCTGGAGAATGTGGCTGCTATTTGGCTCAGATGGGTCACCATATACATTTTGACATCTGGAAACCCTATTCCTTCACAATTTGTGAGGTTTTTTTATAAGATAAGAGGAAGAGAGTTTTTTCAATTACATTCCTTGAGGGGACCTAAATGTATGTGAAGATAGTGCAGAATGTGGATCGACACAGTTGCCTGTATGCAGAGTTGTATGCATCTCTGAGAGCCGACTGGTTGATAATTGTCATCATCATCAGCACACAACTGCATCAGAATATACTTAGTGCAAAAAATGTGCATCCAACTCTGCATAGCTTGCAGTTGTGTCAACTTGCCCTCACTGAATCTATCTTTGTATACTAAAAATCTACATGTGGAAGCTTTTTCCGACCAATGTCCTTAGGTCCACAGCTGCCATCATTAGTATTGGGACTATATTAGCCCCATGCTGGGTGCAAAAGACCGAGCTAAAACAGACATCCCACGTTCGTCGGAATACTACGATCGAGCAAGGAAGTCAGCTTACATACCCGCAACAATCCCATGACACTCCCACAGGACTGAAGAGTTCCATGCATCAGCAAAGCCTGTTACCTCCCAGAAACACCCATTTCACAGAAAGTGTGGTCTATCGATTGATGATCAATCCGTTCACAATAGTGATCTCTGGGGCTGATTCAGCATTGCAAGTAAGTAGAATGCTGGAAGCTAAACGCAGATTCCAGATTATTGGGAATCTGTGCGTGCGCAGAACCCATTCTGCAATGTGCAGAACAGGTCCTGCATGATCGCACGCAGCCCCTGCTATGCCTCTGCCTGATTGACAGGCAGAGGCTTTTAAGGGCTGTGCGGGGGCGGCCGGCATTCCAAGAAACGGGGTGTGGCAAGGCTAGTGTCCACGGATGCAGTTTCCTGACCTGGCAAGCTGGCCAGCCTGGGCAAGCTGAGGCTTACTCAGCTGGCTGGCAGCCCGGCGCCGTCCACCATCGTGACCGATGGTCACAATGGTGATCCCAGCCTGCGACCTCAGTTGCAGTGCTGGTATCACAAATGCAGCAGGGGGTGTCATACACCTCCTGCTGCATTTGCATATTAGCAAGGACAGAATTGCAAAGATGCTTGCGTGCAGCTTTGCAATTCTGTCCACTCCTGAATCACCCCCTCTATCAATAAGCATTGGCTGATTCTGATATACAGTCGACGAGTTCTTTCTTTGACGCATGTGCAGTATGCTGAAATCCGCAGGGTGCGTCCATATCTGCAGATGCATCCAACTCAGAATTAGACCAACTATAGTAAATAAAATCTCAAGAAATAATTGGCCTTAATATAATTTACATTAAGAAAAGCATAAAGAAAGAAATATGGACTTTTGTGTTCCATTGTTATGAGGTGTAAATAACATTGGAATTTTCATGTATGTAGGTCTTATACATTTAATTTCATGCTACATTATCAGAACAATCGCATCACATGCAGAAATATTAATCTCCCTAGTTCACAATTCTTTTTTTTTAACATTATAATTTAGATTTGCTCCCTAGAGTATTTCCTTAATGCTTTTAAAGTTAAAGCATTTTGAACAGTTTTATGTTCTTTTCCCCTTCTTTTAGCTGCAGGCAGTGAAATTTGAACATGTGTGGAATTTTGTATTTTACACTCCGGAGGGATTATCAGAGACACTGCTGTCAGGGACCATGAATCATGTTAATACATAGCAACCTCTACAGCTGTTTAAATGTCTACCATAATATGATGATTTTAAACTTACATTACAATGTGTTACATACACTTTATGTCAGAAATGTCCTACAAATATTGATTGAAAGGAAAAGCTAAGGCATGCAGCAATTTTATATGATGTCCGTTATGTTGTATTATACCTTTTTATTTTCATGTACAATCAGCAGCATTTTTGCACGCCTGCAATTAAAATCAGGCTTTTAAATCTAATGCAAATATGTGTAATACAGTTTATTGACATTAGACAATTTGCTATTATTGTTAGCACTGATACGTTTGCATTCCTGGGTTATTCAGATTTCAGTGTAAAACACTTCCACACATGGTCCAATTTCGATAATAAAAATTGGATATAGATTAGACTTGACACGTTTGTAGTCATTGTAAATCAGATTTCATGACTGTGTTTGGCGATGGAAAGTGAGATGGAGTAATACATCTGTCAGATTTATGCATGTGGGTTTTAGAAAAACTGAATTACTATGGCGCAGAATATAGATTTAAGTGAAAGCTGCAAGGAAATGTAATTGATACATTATGAAATCAGCAGAATATACAGCCTTCAGATCCCTGATTGACCATGATCCAGATATATTTTGAAACCAAATTCAGATATAGATATTAAAATTCTTCTTTCACGTAGTTATGAATTATGCAGCATGCCATTCTGAAATAATCTGCATCATGATTCAAATTGTGATAATAAAATATATTGTACATTGTATTTGTGTTTGTAGAGAATAGTATTATTGTTTTTCTTTATACAGTGACACCCCTATCCCCAGGTGTCACAGGAGTGTGTTTAGGTGTTTATTCAGATCACATATAAGTAACGACTATCCTACACAAGATCACTCTTGTAAAGTTATTCTATTCAAGGTGACTATTTATATTAACTTTAATTTTATGAGCATTTTTATATTTTATTTCTGAAGCATTGCATTATTGCACAACACTGTACATTCAGGGGAATATGACACAAGCAAATTATGTACAATTATAATAAACAGAAGGTGAAGATGGCCTTACCCAAACTAGCTTACTATCTAAGAGATGTTGGGAAAACTTCATTTATAAGGCAGTGGAATAATTGAAGCTGTAGGTGGGGAAAGTGTGTGTTGTTACAGTATGGCATAAACATTACTTCTGGTGCTATGGTACAATTGGAGGAGACACAGTGGAAGGTGGAGACATCAACAGTTGAAATTGAAAGTTGTTTCTAAAAAGGAATGCTCAGAGGTCACCATAGGAGAAGGCTGCTTGCCTATTCATAAGAGCATTCAGAGAAATGGTATGGTGCTTGTCCTCTGCATATTGGGGCTGTTGCAATTCAACTCTAGGGCTATGCATTATTGAGCAGCATATCATTCACCTGCTAGCCAAAGATGTAAAATGAGCAGATGCAGTTTGCTAAATCACTGGTCCATAGCCTATTCACAGCGAGAAATGTAACCCCAGGAATAACCCCAAGACTGAAAAGGGGATAACACAGTTTATTTTACTCTCTCAGAAATACCAACGGTTAATGTGGCTTCCAGGCAATACAATGTTGCCAGTTGCCTTGCATGTTGCCTGCAGCTGATTGGGTGCCCTAAGGGCAGGAAGCCCAGATTTAGAATGTTACCCTGGATCTGCAGAAGGGATATCTACAGCTGCTGCATAGGCTGGGTGGTGTGCAGATCCAGCATGGAGTGTATCAGTGAGGAGTGCTGGGAAGGAGAGTTTGTGTGAAGCATTGGCTGGTGTGTGCAGCCATGGCAGCAGCTCAGCATGAAGCCTGTACTTTCCGCATCAGCAGTGAGTGACGTGTACGCAGCCGAACTAAGGACTCGAGAGACAGAGTGTCAGCCGCTTACACTTGGAACAACAGCACAGCAGCACTATCCCTGCAGCGGGAGACCTGCGGAAGTGACCGAAGCAGCCCTGAGACACGCTGGGTAGCGGTGGTCCAGGCAACTGCTGGGAAGACCGGCATCCGCCCATCCGTGAAATTGCAAACAGGAGCCATACAGCGACCATCTGTGGACACCTTCCCTGACTATGATGACTCATAAATAAACTGATATTTAAAGTAGAGTGTGGATTTAGGGGGAGATGTACTAAGCCTTGGAGAGAGATAGTAGAAAGAGACTAAGGGGGTCATTCAAACCCGGTCGCAAGCACCGATATGCTCGCAACCTGGTCGATGCGCACTGCGCGTGCGCAAGCCCCGGAGCGAGATAGTAACTCTCTCGCTCCGGAGCTCGCTACAAAAAGGGCGGCTGTCGATGTAGGCGGGCCGGGGGGGGTGGTTTCCAAAACGGAGGCGTTCCTTAATGAATGCCTACAGTTTTGTGGGCGGCCGCACTGACATAATCAGTGATATCAGTGGGGAGCTTCCTGCTCCATCAGAGCACCATCATAACCATCACCCTGGTCGCTAGCTAAGCTGTGGGTGGTAACACACAGTTTAGCTTGCGACCAGGAGGCCGCACCAAAAAACAAGAAGTGCCCGCCTCTGAATGAGGTCCTAAGTACCAACCAATCAGTTTCCAACTGTCACTTTACAGGCTGTATTTGAAAAATTATAGTTAAGAGATGATTGGTTGGTACTTTACTTTTTCCACTTTATCTTTCTCCAAGGCTTAGTATATAAACCCCCCTGTCACAAGTGTTCTGTGACTTCCTTGAATATAAAGTCATGACTTCTCTCTGTACCTGTTGAGAAATTATTAATGAGCAGCATACCATCCACTTGCTTCACAGGGCTGTCCCTCCACCTCTCCCGCATCACCCTCACTTCTGTACCCCACGTCAGCTTATGTTGTGTTATCCTCTCCTCCGCTCTCCCCTTCATACCCCACATTCAGGCCATCTCTCAAACTCCCACCTTCTGAACATCACCAGAATCTGTCCCTTCCTTAGCCCTGATTGCCACCAAAACTGATTCATACTCTCATTATTTCCCACCTAGTGTAACGTCACCTCCTCCCCTCTGGCCTCTCTCCCTATCAACTTCCCCACTTTAGTTTATTCTTAACATTACTGCATATCTGATTTTCTTATCCTGAAGTACTACATCGGAGTGTCATCTCATCAACCTGCTTCACTGGCTCCCTATCCCTCTCAGAATCCAGTAAAAACACCTGACCCTAAGTGGTATGTACTAAGCATTGCAGACAGATAAAGTGGATGGACATAAAGTACCAACCAATCAGTTCTCAACTGTCAGTTTACAGGCTGTATTTGAAATATGACAGTTAGAAGCTGATTGGTTGGTACCAGGGCCGGCTTGAGGGGTAACCGCGCCCTGTGCCGAATGGATGTAATGCGTCCATTAGACCGAAAATGGGTGTGACCTAACTACCATAGGCCACACCCTCTGATTTTATTTGGGGACATGCCCACATTGCACGCCTCCCATATAACGCCAGGCTGCGGGCCAGTCCAGCATACGTCACTAGCTGGGCTTCCCCCAGCCCTCTTCCGGCTCTGAATGGATGCTGCTCTGATACCTGCTTTTTTGGGGGGGAGAGACCCCCTGTCAATATCCCATGTCTATGCAGCAGCAGTGTTGCTGTAGAACATTTCTCGCCTCCTGAATCTCACTGAGGCGCCCTCTAGTTATCAGGATGTGGTTACTGTCATAGTAACCCAAAGGAATCCTACAACTGATTTGCTGTGTAGGAAACTTCCTATTGGCTACAACAACAGAAGTCACATACTGCTTAGTAGAGGGAGCTAGATTAATTGTAATATTGGATCATGAATCCTGATTGAAGTGTTGATGCTTGAGCTCTGTTTAATTTGTGGGATTTAGCGATTACAGAAGTTTTACGCTATGATAAAATATTTATAGTGTTATCATTTTTTTTTTAAGCAGTATCTCAATACAGTATCTTTCAAAAAAGATCTCAGGTTTATTTGGTATTGGGTAAACAATGGTAATGAGGAACCTGACCCAACATGTTATAATATACAACTTTACATTTATAAGAAATAATTACAAATATTGAATGGCAATGTGTCTCAGGTAAATTGTATTTAAATATTACAGTTTATTTTATTTAAATATTACAGTTTATTTTATTGTTTACTATTATATTATACTAGTAAAGGGACTCGTTCTAGCTTGGACAGCCCCCCTCCTGGGCCTGTCCCACCCCACTCCTTCTCAATAAACTTACCCATTTCTAAGGCAGTTTGTGGTCCTGCTCCTGGCACAATGGTCTGTCCTGTCCCATCGCTGCAGTGGAGCCATTGGTTGGGGGAGGCATGCTGCCAACTCCCACTGCACATGTCGGTGATGGAACAGATGACAGATCTTAAACAACTATTATATAAAGTTCTCAATCAAGGATCTCTTCTAAACATCTATCATAATAATGGGCAATGGTTGTCCAGAACTGTGCAACTATTTATCATGTACAGCTGTCACAAGCCGCCGCGCTGCCAATGCTGTGCAGGGTGAATGCCGGACAAGTGTTCACTGAAGTCTCCTCCTTCCTCCTATTAGGATCTGTGGTTTGCCGCATATTGTTTGTAGTTCCAGTCTGGGTTGCTGCTCAGCCTCTGCACTAATTACTGCCTGTCTGTGTGCACTATCAGGTGCACACTGATTGATTCTCCTGTCTGAACACAGCCCAGGTGCTCAATAATCTGTCATTAGGGAGACTTGCTCTGGGTGGGCCCTGCTTCTGTTAAATGCCAGCCAGCCCTTCACTCCTTGCCGGTGATAGAGTTTCACATGTTTCTGGTTTCTGTTGGTCTCCTGTTCACAGTTGAGTTCCAGTATCCAGCCAGCTCCATTGTTCCTGCTGTTTGTGTCATCTAGGTGGCACGGTCCACATCTGCCTTACCTGCAGTTTGTGTCATCTGGGCGGCACGGTCTCCTTTCCTGTCTTTGCTGTTTGTGTCATCTAGGTGGCACAGGCCGCACTCAGAGTCCAGAGTGTGCAATCCGGTGTACAACCACTTGTGTCATCCCAGTGGCATTAAGCGCACCTGGGTGTCCCGAGTACGCTATCCTGTGTACAACCGCTAGTGTCATCCCAGCAACATTGGCGCACCACAGCATCTCCTTCAACCCTCAAGGCTGCCATTCAGTCCGGAGGCTGCAGCTTTACTCAGTGACTGTATCTTGGCCCAAGGCCGCATCCTGCCAAAGTTTTCCTGCCCTCAAGGCAGCAACTCAGCCCAGCAGCAGCTACTGGCCCAAAGTGCCGCATCTCAACTTATAGGCCCACAGGCCTCATCCAGCCCAGAGGCTGCTACCGGCCCAAAGGCCGCATCTCAATTTATAGGCCCACAGGCCTCACCCAGCCCAGAAGTTGCTACTGGCCCAAAGGCCGCATCTCAACTATTAGGCCCACAGGCCTCGTCCAGCCCAAAAGTTGCTACCAACCCAAAGGCCACATCACCACTTACTGGCCCACATGCCCATCCATCCCAGGCTGTAAAGAGCCAAAAGCGCTGACAGAGAGCAGCTGGTATGGAGGGTGTCAACCTCTTAGATGAATAAACAAATATATAAAAAAGAGTTACCAGCGCTATAAACTAATAATCAGATCAATAAAATAGTGGATGGTTTTAAATAAAAAGTATTTATACATTTATTAACATATTAAGATCACCAATAGTTGATACACATGTAACTGATATCACACTATAATCAATATGAATGAATAAAAATGCTCTGGGACCTTAATAGCTCATAGTTCATTTAGGTCCTTTATCAGGTTTGGACACTATATACTTTCATTAGGACTATACAATCCCCTAGTGCAGGGGTTCTCAAACTTTTTTGCTCTGGGACCCCATCTAACAATAAAAATTATTACAGGACCCCAGCACGTTACTGCAGAATGACTGCCACACATGTGTGGTCAGCAGACTGATCATGCACAGTAACACTATGCAGACACTAAAATGTGTCTGTAGTGTTGCATAGTGTTATACCATCATTTAATTTTTTACACATTGCAGGGACGAGCTATTTTCGAAGCCCCTGTCCCTGCAAGGTGAGGCAAAGAGTGACTGAGGAGGCAGGGCCGTAGCTAGGGTAGTGTGGCCGTTGCCATGGCACAGGACACCACAGGGCAGGGGGTGCTGTTTGGGCCTGTCAATTTTCTGTTTATTATCATTCTTACTCATCCCCAGCATCTACTGGCCTCTCCTATCGCTTCCCTGGCCCTTCCCCATGAGGCCATTCCCCTTATTTGGGTGTATTATGTCCCTATGAAAAATGAGGGGGACGCCAATGCTCTTTCTGGCACCAAAAAGTCTAGTTACGGCTCTGTCAGAGGAGACAGTGGGTTACTGGTGAGGTAAAAGGTGACCTAGGAGACAGTGGATAACGGAGAAGCTGTGGATAACGGAGAAACAGAGGGTGACAGGGGTGAGGAAGATGGTGGTAGAGGGTGACGCAGAGGGTGGCATGGGAAGGCAGAGGGTGACTGGGGAGGCAATAGGTGATGTAGGAGGCAGGGGTAATAGGGAGAAGCTATCGATGATGGGGAGCCAGTGTGTCGGAAGGTGATGGAGAGGCAGGGAGTGGCAGTGGCTGGCAAGGAGCAGCATAGGGCAGCAGGGAGAGGCATAGGGTGGCAGGGGAGACAGTGGGTGACTGGGGAGGCGGTGGGAGGCAAAGGGTGACATAGGAAGCAGTTGGGTAACAGGGAGAACCAGAGGGTGACGAGGGAGGCAGATAGTGTCAGAGGGTGAGGCAATAGGTGATGTAGGAGGCATTGGGTAATAGGGAGGAACAGTGGGTGACAGAGGGTGTCTGTGGGTGACAGAGAGGCAGTGGGTGGCAGGGAGAAGCAGTGGATGACAGGAAAAGGGAGTGGGTTGCAGGATGAAGCAGTGGAAGGCAGCAAGAAGCAGTGGGTGACAGGGGAGGAAGTGGTGACAGAGAGAGGCAGTGGGTGGCAAGGAGCAGCAAAGGGTGGCAGAGAGAGCCAGAGGATGGCAGGAAAGACAGTGGGTGACTGGGGAGGCAGTGGGGGGGAGGCAAAGGGTGACATAGAAGGCAGTGGGTAACAGGGAGAACCAGTGGGTGACAGGGAGAGGCAGAGGGTGAAAGAGAAAGACACAGGGTGGCAGGGGGTGATTGGGTGACGGGGAGGCAGGGAGAGGCAGAGGGTGACAGAGAGGCAGTAAGTGAGAAAGACAGAGGGGGCAGTGCATTTCAGGGGGGAGGTGGTGGATGACAGGGGGAAGGCAGTGGGTTTTTAATAAATTTATTTATTTTCTGTCTCTCCCTCCGGTTCCCACACTATGTGCTCCCTTGTTGCCCCATGAGGTCTGTGCTCAGCACTCCCCTCAATCCTCATGCTCCCCTGCTGATGTTCATTCCCCCTCCACAGCAATCATCACACATTCTGTGTCCCCCCACCCTGGCAGTTGTGGCCCCCCAGGCTGCACTTACTTAAGAGCATCTGAACAGACTGCAGAGAGAGTCCGGCAGCTGGCTCCTCTGAGACTGTCTGCTGCTGATGCTTGCTGCCTGTGTGTCAGTTTCTGCTGCTGAGCAGGAGGACAGGAGATGCTGAGCACTGGGGTGGGGACGGGGCTGCCAGATGACACCTTGGATCTCTCAGCCAGTGATCCGAGGAGTCTGAAATAACAGACCAACTGGTTTCACTCTCCTCAGATCACTGGCTGAGAGATCAGAGGAGTCATCAACCTGACCACATGTGAGTCGCGACCCCAAGCTGAGATGGTGCGACCCACTTTGGGGTCACGACCCACAGTTTGAGAACTGCTGCCCTAGTGGCATCAAGATTTATTACTGGATTCAGGTGTCAAGGATATCACATAGTCTCTTTGGCAGCGTAAGTTGCACAGAGTAGGTTGATGTGTTTCACCTTTTCCACGGATAATACAGTCCCTTAGCAGCGGTTTAGTTGCACAAGAATGGGTTTCTTCTAAAGCCTCCGGACGTCCGTTTGTTCTTAGTGTCCTGGTCGCCGGCCTGCGCTCCTCCCTGCTCCTCCTCCATCCAGCCCAGGGGTTGCTACCAGCCCAAAGGCTGCACCTCAACTATTGGCTCTCAAGCTACATTTGGAGCTAACTCCTCCAGTCCTTCAGGCATCCACCCGGTCGCATCCAGCCAAGATATTCCAGCCCTCAAGGCTGAGCAGGACTATTCCTTTTGGCTTCAACTGAGCCATAACATTATCACCAGCCATAAAATTATATACCCCCAGGGGTTGATGTCCTATCATGGACCCCGGTCAAAATCTGGCTCAGATCCTGGCTGTCCAAATCCAGTTGTTGACTCAGAAGGTGCAGGAGCTGTCACTCCGTGCCGAGGAAACTCATGGTGCCACTGCTTCCACTATAGTGGAACCCAAATTGAACTTGCCTGACCGGTTTTCCAGCACCCGGAAAGATTTTTTGAACTTTAAAGAAAGCTGCAAGCTCTCCTTTAAGCCCTGGCCCAGGTCTTTGGGGTCTGAGACCCTGCTAGTTGGCATAATTATTTCTCTCCTTCAGGGCTACCCGCAAACTTGGGCTTTCGGGCTTCCTTCATCCAGTCCGGCTCTGCTGACCGTGGATGCATTCTTCATGGCTCTTGGGGTACTCTACGATGACCCCAACAAGGCAGCCTTGGCAGAGGCAAGTCTCAGATCCATGAAGTAGGAGAGTAGAGCTGCGGAAGACTACTGCACGGAGTTCCACAAGTGGACTATTGATTCAGGTTGGAATGATCCAGCCTTGCGTAGCCAGTTCTGTTGGGGTCTATCTGATGAAATTAAGGATTTCCGAGTCCAGTATCCTGCCCCAAGTTCTCTGGATGACCTCATGTGCTTGGTCATTCGTGTGGATCATTGGCTCTGGGAGCGCAGATTGGAGAAAAAATTACCATCTCAAGCCCCTTGTTCTCCATTATAGACATCTCCCCCCGACTCCGATGAACCCATGTACAGTAGCTGGGAGCGTTTCTCCTTCCTCCCGAGGAGAAACGTAGGAGGCGGTCATTGGGTTTATGTCTTTACTGTGGAGGTAAAGGTCATGTGGCCCAACTTTGCCCTTTGAAGTCGGGAAAAGGCAAGGTCTAGGTGAACTTGGGGAGATTCATCTAGGCCTTGCATCTGTCTCCCCGGAAAATTCAGTCCTTATCCTAGTAGCAATCCATCTATCCAGCACACAGGTGTCCGTTCCAGCATTTATCGACAGTGGTGCGGTGGATAATTTTATGAACTTGTCATTCTTCCAAATCCTGTGCCTGATTCCACTGTCATTATCCACTCCTGTTGGTGATTGGGCTAGATGGAACCAGTCTTTCTAAAGCCCCAGTGCTTTCCAGGACTCCCCTTTTGCAGCTGTCATAATGAAAAACTTTAATTTCTGCTCCTGCAGTGTCCTTTGGCACCGGTGGTCTTGGGGTTACCCTGGTTGAAGAAGCATTACCCTGTGATCCAGTGGCAGACCGGTGAAATCCTGGAATGGGGTACATCATGCTGGTCCCATTGTCTGTCTCGGCCTATCCAACTGGCTGCTGCTGCCGCCGCTCCATCTATCAGGCTCCGTATCAGGACCTTGCCGAAGTGTTTTCTAAAAAAAAGCCAATGTCCTGCCTTCTCACCGTTCCTATGACTGCGCCATCGATTTGTTGCCAGGTGCAAGTCTTCCTAAAGGCCGATTGTATGCCCTATCCATACCAGAGGATAAAGACACGCAGGGCTATATTCAGGAGGCCCTGGATAAAAGCTTCATCCATCCATCAAAATCCCCGGTGGGAGCGGGGTTTTTCTTTGTTGAAAAAAAAGATGGAATTCTGAAACCCTGCATTGACTTATGTGGACTGAATAAGATAACAGTCAAAAATGCGTATCCCTTACCGCTCATCTCCGTCTTTTTCGACCAACTGCAAGAGGCTTCCATCTTTTCTAAAATAGACCTCAGAGGCGCATACAACCTCAATAGCATTAGAAGAGGAGATGAGTGGAAGACGGCATTCAATACTCATTATGGACATTTTGAATATATCGTCATGCTGTTTGGCCTCTCCAACACCCCAGCCGTCTTCCAAGATTTCATCAATGAGGTGCTAAGGATTTCCTGGGGGACTTTTCAGTGGTCTACTTAGATGACATCCTCATTTATTCAAAGTCTGTGGAGGAGCACCATGGGCATGTTCGACAGATCATGCAAAGACTCTTAGCCAACAATTTATATGCCGAATTAGAGAAGTGTGAATTTGACGTGAGGCAGGTGTCATTTTTGGGATATATAATCTCTTCGCAAGGCTTCTCTATGGACCCTGGCAAGGTGACTGCCATCCTGGATTGGGAGCAACCCACAATGCTAAGGCCATCCAACGGTTCCTGGGGTGTGCTATTTATTATCGGAGGTTCGTTAAGTCCTTTTCCTCAATTGTGGCACCCATTGTGGAATTAATGAAGAAAGGAGCTGAGGTCACGAAGTGGTCTTCTGAGGCAATTCGGGCCTTTAATACCTTGATAGAGGCTTTTGTATCTGTGCCTGTCCTCCGGCATCCCAATCCTGAGCTCTCATTCGTTGTTGAGGTCGATGCATCAGAAGTTGGAGTAGGTGCTATCCTGTCACAGAAGAATATTAGAGATGGCAAGCTTCACCCATGCACCTTCTTCTCCTGGAAATTTGATTCAGCAGAGAGGAACATTGACTTGGGCAACCATCAAATGGGCCTCTGAGGACTGGAGACACTGGTTAGAGGGGGCTATTCATGTGTAACAGTTCTCACGGACCATAAGAATCTAGCCTACATAGAGATGGCAAAAAGACTGAATGCAAATTCAGGGCCGCTTGGCCTTTTTCTTTACTCTGTTTAATTATGTGATCTTGTTTAGACCGGGTTCTAAAAATATTAAGGCAGATGCCCTGTCTCAAAGTTTTTCCATCAACCATCTTCCAAAGAGCCTCGGAGGAGAACATCATTCTGGCTTCCAGAATCCATCTTGCTGTGACCAGAACTCTGGCAGATTCTCTTAGCTCATGTCAGTCTGAAGCCCCTCGTGAAACACCATCAGGAACGTTGTTTGTCCCCGAGAGATTGCACAAGGGGATGCTGAAGGATTTTCATTCCTCTAAAAGAGGGGGTCATCCTGGCATCATCAGAACTCTGGAGCTGTTGTTTCCATTCTGTCTGGTTGCAGTCCATGTCGCGGGACACTCGGGAATTCATCTTGGCATGCGATGTCTGTTCGAGAAATAAGACTCTGCAACGTTCCTCAAGGGTTGCTGTGTCTTCCTCCTACGCCCTCTAAGCCATGGTCCCATATTGCTTTGGACATTGTTGTCGACCTACCGCTGTCTTCATGTTGCTCTGTCATCTGGACTGTCGTGGATCGGTTCTCCAAAATGGTGAACTGGGCAAGTTACCATCTGCTAAGGACTTGTCAACACTATTTCTCCACCATGTCTTCAGGATCCATGGACTTCCAGTAGACATCGTCTCAGATAATGGTACACAGTTCGTTGCCCGGTTTTGGAGATGCTTCTGTGCTGATCTGGGTATCAACATCAGCCTGTCCTCAGGCTACCATCCTCAGTCCAACGGTCAGACGGAGTGGGCCAATCAGTCTTTGGAACAATTCCAAATGTCAAGATGATTGGGTTCCACTTCTGCCCTTTGCAGAATTCACATAAAACAACTCTTGTCATTCTATTTCCTCCGTCTCTCTGTTTTATTGCACCTATGGAATACATCCTTGGAGTAATTAATTAGAGTCTTCAACTGCTGGAACTCATGTCTCATCTTCTGTGTCAAGGCTACGGTCAGTCTGGAAGAAGGTACACCATGCTCTCCTTTAAGCGTCTGGGCGATCCAAGGCACGGGCAGACAAATGTCAGAGACCTTGTAATTTCAGAGTCGGTGATCTGGTATGGCTGTCTTCGAGGAACATCAATTTGTGCCAGGGGTCGCAGAAGTTGGTGCCAAAGTTCATCGGGCCATTTCGTATCATTGTCCAGGTCAATCCTGTAGCCTTCAGGCTGAAGTTACCAAAGACCCTTAGAATCAACAGCACATTTCATTGTTCTTTCCTCAAACCAGTGTTCTTTTCCTCTAGGTTCACTTCTAGATGTCCAGTCAGACCTCCACCAGTTCTCGTCCAGGGGTGCCAAGAGTTTGTGGTGGAGAAGATTCTGGACTCTAGATTTTGTCCTGGTCCACTGGAAAGGGTATGGACCAGCATTCTTGGGTTCCAGAAAGATCTCTGCATGCTCCCTCCTTGCAGAGAAGATTCTTTGAGAACTTTCCAAACAAACCAGGCTCTAGGGGTTCCTTAACCCCTCGTCAAGGGGGGGTACAGTCACAAGCCACCATGCTGCCAATGCTGCGCGCGGTGAATGCCGGACAAGCGTTTACTGAAGTCTCCTCCTTCCTCCTATTAGGATCTGTGGTTAGCAGCATATTGTTTGCAGTTCCAGTCTGGGTTGCTGCTCAGCCTCTGCACTAATTACTGCCTGTCTGTGTGCACTATCAGAGTGCGCAATCCGGTGTACAACCACTTGTGTCATCCCGGTGGCATTAAGTGCAACTGGGCATCCCGAGTATGCTATCCTGTGTACAACCGCTTATGTCATCCCGGCGGCATTAAGCACACCTGGGCATTCCGAGTATGCAATCCAGTGTACAACCGCTAGTGTCATCCCAGCAACACTAGCGCACCACAGCATCTCCTATCCAAGTCCTTCAGCCCTCAAGGCTGCCATTCAGTCTGGAGGCTGCAGCTTTACTTAGTGACTGTATCTCGGCCCAAGGCTGCATCCTGCCAAAGCTTCCTGCCCTCAAGGCAGCAACTCAGCCCAGTGGCTGCTACTGGCCCAAAGGGCCACATCTCAACTTATAGGTCCACAGCCTCATCCAGCCCAGAGGCTGCTACCAGCTCAAAGGCCGCATCTCAACTTATAGGCCCACAGGCCTCGTCCAGCCCAAAGGCCGCATCACCACTTACTAGCCCACAGGCCCATCCAGCCCAGGGGCTGCTACCAGCCCAAAGGACGCATCTCAACTTATAGGCCCACAGGCCTCATCCAGCCCACAGGCTGCTACTGGCCCAAAGGCCACATCTCAACTATTAGGCCCACAGGCCTCATCCAGCCCAAAGACCACATCACCACTTACTGGCCCACAGGCCCATCAAGCCCAGTGGCTGCTACCAGCCCAAAGGCTGCACCTCAACTATTGGCTCTCAAGCCACATTTGGAGCTAACTCCTCCAGTCCTTCAGGCATCCACCCAGTCACATCCAACCAAGATATTCCAACCCTCAAGGCTGAGCAGGACTATTCCTTTTGGCTTCCACTGAGCCATAACACAGCCATGGCCAAAAGTTTTGAGAATGACACAAGTATTGGTTTTCACAAAGTTTGCTGCTTCAGTGTTTTTAGACCTTTTTGTCAGATTTTACTATGTAATACTAAAGTATAATTACAAGCATTGTATTAGTGTCAAAGGCTTTTATTGATAATTACATTAAGTTTATGCAAAGAGTCAATATTTGCAGTGTTGACCCTTCTTTTTCAAGACATCTGCAATTCACCCTGGCATGCTGTCAATCAACTTCTGGGCCACATACTGACTGATGCCTTATCAATGCTTGGAGTTTGTCAGAATTTGTGGGTTTTTGTTTGTCCACCCTCCTCTTGAGGTTTGACCACAAGTTCTCAATGGGATTAAGGTCTGGGGAGTTTCCTGACCATGGACTCAAAATTTAGATGTTTTGTTCCCCGAGCCACTTAGTTATCACTTTTGCCTTATGGCAAGGTGCTCCATCATGCTGGAAAAGCCATTGTTCGTCACCAAACTGTTCTTGAATGGTAATTAAAAGGGAATTTTCACCATATTTATAACAAGGATTTACATAACTTTAAAATATATATTCAGAAAAACATAATCTACTCTACAAAAATAATGTTTTCAACAATGGTGACGCACTCTTATGCAGCAACTGCCAGATGCATGAAAGGACTCACATCTCAGTTTTCCGGTGTGCTATAGAACAAGAAAACACACAGCAGTTTTTCCTTCTTAAATGTGAGAGATTTATTTATTCAGGTTTTAAAAGCTGCACAATACTGTATCTCTTTATCAAGACAGAGTAGTGTGCTCAGAATCTCATGCTGGATCACACTCTATGGGAATGAGTATCTGAGATGCACACATTTATCTGGTAAGAATAGCAGGAAAACATTTCCATCCAATATGGTACATTTCCAAGGACACATTGCTCTGTTCCTGTTTCCCGTCTTACTTCCCAATTGAATTAACCAGATCTGAATTAGTCATTTACAATGAAAGTGTTATTTAATTTTGCTAAGGATACTTAAACTCACATAGATCGTACTTGCCTACTCACCCAGAACGTCCGGGAAGGTCCCAAAAATCGTGTGGAGCTTCCGGCTGCCTGGAAAAGCAAACAAGTCTCCCAGCCGGCCACCTACCCCCTGACCTCCCCCCCCACACCTCCGCAGTGGTGGAGGGATGATGAGATTCGCGATTAATTGCATCATCATGGCCCCACCCCCTGCTTCCCAATGTTGGTAATCTCGGCATTGTGTAGCAGAGTGGGACCTCTTGAATGTGTAGTTCCACTGGGCTGGCACAGTTTGCCTAATGCTTTATTGGGTAGTATAGTACAGTAACTGAGGACAGTGTTAAGTTTTTAGCTAAAATGAGAGTAGGTGGGTGTATAGGTATCAGATGTTTTGACAAATAGAGAAAATCTATTCAAACTTCAAATGCCGATAAGAAATACCCTTAACCAATTATTACAGGATACAGTATATGGATCTCCTTAAAGCTGGCATACGTCAACCAGTACTTAGCTACTTCTCATTCCTCTCTTCTTCCTCTTCTGTTCTTCTTCCTTTTACACTTCACTGGGCTGACCAGGTGGCTGGAAAGTTCCTCTTTGTGGCTGCTCTTCTTAAAACCAAGTATTGTCATCATCCACAGGGTTTCATTTAAGTCTTCTCTGTAGAAATATTGCTAATTTTATTTACCTGTGCGGTTTTTTTTTTACCATTTGTTCAAGCTAAATTCGCTTTAGTTTGCTGTAGCTCTCTGAGTTTCATTTGAAATGTTAAATGTGTAGAAAGTGAATGGTAAATGGTAATCTCACCATCCAATCTTATCACTGACCCATAGAAAATCTTCAACAGAAATTACATCAAAATGCTATTTAATTTACTTTACATATTTGCTTCTAGCTTCAAAGCAACTTTATTTGATTTTATTTAATGCGCTTCAATATTATGGCATTTAAAATGAAAATGCATACAAATTACTCTACCTTGCACACAACACCTAGAAATACGATGTCCTGAAAATTATGAAAATATTAAAAATTATGTTTCAGTTTTTTCTTGGCCATTTTTTTTTTTTAAATGTAAAAATTGTGGAAATTATAAGAAAAACATATCAAGCATTTTACAATGATGAATAACATTTTTTAGACAATAACTTTATATATTGTGACATTTTATTTATCAAAAACGTAAAATGTTTTCTAAATGACAGAGTTGTAACAATTAATTTTTGTAAGTCAATCTACCATATTGATTCAGATAATGGTTACAACTTCTGCACATGGAGGACAGACAACACAGAGCAAGATGAGCAAAACAATTTCTTCATACATTCATTTGCTGTATTATTGTCTTTTTATCTAGCAGACTTTTATTTTTGTAGGGATTACAAGGAAGTTGCAGCGTGCAGAGGTGCCCTAGGCCTGCACCCACCCCCCTCGCAAATGTCGTCATGTTGTCACAGGACAAGTGTGGAGCACTTGAGTAAGAAGATGGTTGCTGGGTGCTTCTGAGGACATGCCCTGCGCCTTTCTATACAGGAAGCTGGCTCTCCAGGATCACCAGCAAGATAGAAGAGTGTTGTGGGTCTTGTGCCGCCTCCTTGGCCTTGCACCCTGGGTGATGACACCCCTTGTAACAATCAAAAAAGGAAAAAGAGGGGGTCTTGGGAAAAATTTAATGCACAGGATCTATTTGACTTGATTATTAGATAATTGAAAAATACCAGCAATGTTAAATTAAATTATAAGAGAAAAATCTCTAAACAGTTTGCAGTGTTGGTGGTGCTCCCCAGAATAAATATATCACTATTTTAAGTTTAGTTTTGCACAGGCAAAACAAAAGAAAAATTCCTTTTGTGGGGCACTTTTGTAATATGAAATATTAACAATATGATATGGTAATACATTCTAAAACCTAACTTTTAATAGGAACACACCTTATAAAATATACATATGTGATTCATAATGAATATAATAAATAACAATAATGAAAATAATATCTCAATACATAAAAATAAAATATCTGTAGGCGAAAATATATTTTAGGTGTCTCGTTGTGAGCAAGCCCATTCAGCGAAATGCGCGTCATCCTTACATACCTTCAAACACGGACCTGATCAGCTGACCACGGACATTCTCCCACTCCCACCGCTAATAGACGGAGTCTCACATGGCTGATGCAGGCGGTTGTGAGCAGCATTCTGACGCGTGCAGGGGACTGGTGAGACACAGCTAATTACAGCTGACAGGCAGCAGACGCGGATACTTTGTATCCGACATGATACTAATAAAAATAGGCAGAGTTCTGTTCAGGTAATGTATTTTTAATATTTCAAATTATATCATATTACAAGAGTGCCCCACAAAAGGAATTTTTCTTTTTTGTTTTGCCTGTGCAAAACTCAACTTAATATACCCCTTGTAACAACCATGGATCTAAAAGAATAGAAACAGCTTAAAAGAATAGAAACAGCTTATATAAAAGTAAAATGGAGCAACCAAGCTCTAGAATATAGCAATTTTTCTACAGTGCAAGTTCTGAGTAATAAAAATTGAATTTTTAATTTTTTTTAAAAAATTCTAAATGCTGCTCGAATTGACAAACACATTCTTGTGGACAAGTAATGTACTGCAGGTACTTCTACATCAGCATCAAAAAGGGTTGCTCAATTGAAAAAGAAAAATTTAAATATACTGTATACAATACATCCAAAATATCCTCATTTACTAATTTTTGGACCAAACAACACTTCTTCTGATATTGCAAAAGAATTGCAATGACTGAACATGCATATTGTCAAGCTTTCAAGTTTCATTGACCATTATACTGTTTGTCAAGGGGTAACACATTTTTAGGTTGGGGTACCAAGATATAATTTCATTTTGGCGCCCCTAAATCACTGAATGTTGCCTCCTCAGGGGCAGCTGGAGTAACCTGCCTCAACCACAATTTGATGACAGATATCTGTAAGCCTGAAAGGTATTTGCCTTTGCTGATTTGGCCTCTATATGCAGACATCACTGCTCTCGCCTGTCTCCTCACTCACAGACACAACATTAACACATCATGTAGCTCTGGGAACACATGCAGCCAATAGTGTGTCCCTGTACAGACAATTTATCTAACCAACACCGGGAGAGGAGGAGGATTGTTACCCACATGCTGTGGGGAGTTGTAGTTTGGCATAGGTTTAGGAGTTTATCGCTACAGTGTACTAAATCTCACTCTACAGAGACCATCATGCAATGTAAGTTCACCTTGAGAACTGGATCCAACTCACACCTAATATGATCGAGCCCAGTGTATGCACCTTGCTATTCCCTGAACTATGCACAGGGGTGTTTCTAGAGAGGAGGGGTCCCTTGTGCAGTCTCCATCATGGGCCCCCTCCTCTCCATCCGGCGGCCGGCTGCACACTGAGTGGTGCGCAGCCAGTGCTGCACTTGTAGGCTCTGGGCAATAGAGTGTGCCCAGAGTCTATAGCGCATGCGCAGGTCACTGGGAAAATGGCCGTGGCGCCCATTTTCCCTGTACTGTGCATGCACAAACAATGGGAAAATGGCCATGGTGGCCATTTTTCAGCCATTTTTACAGGCGCAGAGACTGGAGCCGACTTTGGACTCCAAAGAGGTAAGTATAATATTGGTGCAGGGTGTGCAGTGCGGGCCCTCCCTGTACCCTGGAGCCTGTGTGCACCACACACCCTGCACCCATTATAAATACATCCATGACTATGCACATGCACCAGTGCAAATATTCTGTAGATATAAAACAAGAAAAAAGGATGAAAAACAATATACATATCAAACGCCGCAAACTTGCTTCATCTGGCCACCCAATGTACAGACATGAACACACTTATATAGTGACTACAATGTCAGAATCCGCCCAAATACAGACATAGGGACTCCCAATCCCTCCAATCCAGCAATTCATGCAATAACTAATAATGCATTAAGTTTAGCACAATACAGTATGTGCAGTACACATTGCATCCATGCCAGACATGGGATTTATTATCAGACACCACTACACACACTGGGCCTGATTTAGATGTGGATGCTATTTTGATGTTCACGCAGTTGAGTGATTGTCAGTGGACTGCGCATGCATCTAGCCACATTGCACATGGGCGGCAATTAAATTGCGATCAAATGCAACTACTGTTGTAGCAAGGATTTATTCGTAAGTGATTGACAGATGGGCCATTTTGAGGGAGGTAACAAGGAGTGGCAGCATAAATGCAGGCGGGTTGTGTCCATTTTCGTGTTGTATCTGCCTACATCTGCGATCCCGTGCATAAAAAATATGGCTCCAGCGTCCCACGGCCATTCTATGTGACCATAGGGTTACTCAGATGGTCGATTATCAAAGGATCTGTTACTGCCCCAGTGTATTTATACAGAGCTACTTGAATCTATGAGGCTGCTGGTGGGCATCTTAAAACATTTCCAAGCGGCTATAGCATTAGCATATTTTCGTACAGCAGCTGTGTACAGAATTATAGCTGCTAATGCATTAGCGTCCACATCTTAATAAGGCCCACTTTGCTGGGCTGGTTACTCCCAGAAGAGGAAGACATACTCTATGCTGGGCTGGCTACACCCAGAAGAGGAAGACATACACTATGCAGGGCTGGTTACACCCAGAAGAGGAAGACATACTCTATGCTGGGCTGGTTACACCCAGAGGAGGAAGACATACAGTACTCTCTGCTGGGCTGGTTAAACCCAGAAGAGGAAGACATACTCTATGCTGGGCTGGTTACACCCAGAAGAGGAAGACATACTTTATGCTGGGCTGGTTACACCAAGAAGAGGAAGACATACTCTATGCTGGGCTGGTTACACCTAGAAGAGGAAGACATACTTTATGCTGGGCTGGTTACACCAAGAAGAGGAAGACATACTCTATGCTGGGCTGGTTACACCTAGAAGAGGAAGACATACTCTATGCTGGGCTGGTTACACCCAGAAGAGGAAGATATACTCTATGTTGGGCTGGTTACACCCAGAAGAGGAAGACATACTCTATGCTGGGCTGGTTACACCTAGAAGAGGAAGACATACTCTATGCTGGGCTGGTTACACCCAGAAGAGAAAGACATACTCAGACTTCACCTTATAATGACCAAAAACAAACAACAAAAAAAGTTTTGAAACCCACCCAACAGATTTCATTAGGATATAAATAGGATTCACATTTAAGTTGGTTTTGTTTAGTCCTAATACTATAGGAGGTATCAATAATGTATTGTGAGCTGGTAAATATGGTTGAAAATAAATAAATATGCAAACTCATTTTCCCTAAAATGTATCTTTAATAAGTTAGACATGTTACATACAGCTGTATAATCATATCCAATATAGTAAATACCACCCTGCTTCTTCATGGGGGGCTCCATTCTTCCTCAGCATTCAGCAGACATTACATATACACATCAGGCACTGCTGCCTTGCTCACATGAGGCTGCCACTGATCTCCTCCATGGGTCAGAAAAGCATGTGATGATCTCCACTAATCAGACCTTAGCACATGCTTATCTGACCATTTGTGCTAACTCTCATGGAATGAAAATTATAAAATAAATCTTGATGAATTTGAGACAATGATTAAAGAAAGAAAACAACATAACTTCAACAGAGATAAAAAAAAGGACTATGCAAACAACAGGATTTTTAAATGGGACACAAAAAAGGACTCACAGGATAAACCTAATCCACCAAATTACAGCACCTCAGAGATGGATTCCTCTGAGGGAGAAACATCAGAATCAACCACTTGAGCAGAAATGTTTTAGGGTCAGGTCACAATGTAACAGATGGACCTGGAAAAAGACAATAATGGGGTCAAAGAAATCTGAGAAAGAGAGAAAAAAGAAAATGGGAAGCCAAACCAGAAAGGAAACACACGTAGTACAAGAGATTACAGACATGCTACAAATTGTAAATCTAACATAAAGTTTTGATGGGAATTCAAAAAATTCCCAAGAGGTTACACTTACTCCTCAAAGGATATGAATAGATTAAATGTAGAAAAAGAAACAAATCCAACTTCAGTCCATCCTCTGATATATGCCCACAGATTCTAGAGTTGGTAACATATACAAATATACTAGAGGGCACCAAACTGGTATCGCACTGACCACTTATAACTTAATATCATCATATGTAAACTTAGAAATACCAACAATCTGGATTTATTTCATAGGTCTAGAAATATGTGAAGAGAAACATCCAAAAGTCCATATGTCAAATGTGGAGGAACTCCTGTCAAAGAAATGATCTCTGAGTTTTCTGCCCAATTGGTCTTCTAATAATGTTATGGAGACACCATTTACAGCAGTCTTTCACAGCGGGAGTATTGGTGCTAACGCTAAAAGCCGAGTTTGATCCAGAAAGTTATTTTCTCCATATTGATTGAGTATCTGGATTATTTCTACATTGGTTCTGGTTTTACCCATGAAGAAGTCCTAATAGACGAAATGTGTAGGGTTTAGTTACTGTGGTGAAGGCCTATGTGGCCATAAGGTGGAACCTTACAAAAGAACTAACACCAAAAAAGGTGGAAGCAGGATGAATTAATAAATTCACTGGTTTTGACATTGGATGTTTGAATACCATATAACCATTGTAAGCATTTTTAATTGTATAAAATTGTTTTATTAAAATCCTTTTTGATACAACCTAATGATTGGGCTTTTTGGGGGTGTATTTTGGTGAGAGGGTTTACTTTTAGATCAAACCAGATGTCTCCGTATCATTATTAGAAGACCAATTGAGCAGAAAACTCAGAGATCTTGTCTTCTACAGGAGTTCCTCCACATTTGACATATGTACTTTTGATATTTCTCATCACATATTTCTAGACTTATGAAATAAATCCAACTCTTTTATGAGTTTGTTGGTATTCCATGTTTACATTTGATGATATTAAATTATAAGTGGTCAGTGCGATACCATTTGGCACCCTCTAGTATATTTTTATATGTTTTCATATCCTGGTTCCTACTAAAAGGGAATCTACTGTGAGGAGTAGCCCTTATTATTAGCACAAGATAAGGGCATTTTATGTGTGTATCTAGATTTGGTGTCTAAAGATTATGATAAAATATGTAAGGGCAAAACAGTCTATAAAAAAAAACACAACCTCACAAAAGAAAAATAGAAGGCATTAAAGAAATATAAACCCGGGAGGATGTGATCTGACAAAGTGGCCCAAAACATAAATTAAAGAGATAAATAGATAACTAAATGATCTGTTACAAGCCTTTAATATTCAATCATGTCACCAATTTTCAAAAACAATTCCATTAAATCATTCAAGAGGCATTAGAAAACAATGTTATTATGAAAGAAGAATTTGATTACTTATGGATTGAAAATCCAAAAATAGTACCACTCTGCCCTCCTGAAAGTACATAAGAACTACAAAAATCCATCGGGGAGACCTATTGTCTCCGACAAAGGTGAGTTGACAGAGAATGCCAGTATATATGTAGATTTTTTTCTGTGGAAGTTTGTGATGGAACTCCCCTCCTATGTAAGAGATATAATGGATATACTCATTAAAATAAAGGATATAACAATCACCCCTGAAATGTGGACATGAACATGTGACATAGAATAACTCTAAATGAGTATCAACCACCAATCAGGGATAAAGGCTACAGAATACTTCCTGAAAATGGAATAAAAGAACGATCATAACACTTTTCTGGTGAGTTTATTGGAATTTATTTTAACCAAAAATTATTTAATTTTCAATGAGAAGCACTTTCTCCAGACCTGAGGTACAGCAATGGGGACAACTTGTGCCCCCACATAAGCTAATCTGTACCTTGGGTGATAGGAAAGGAAAGCCATGACAACTATACCAAATATATCAATGCATAGTATAGATATTTAGATAACCAACTGATTTTCTGAGAAGGTCCTCAGAATTTATTCATGGGAACTAAATGACAAATTGAACCTTACACTGACATTTGAAATGAGCCAAAAAAGAGTGACATTCGTAGATCTACACATCTCAGTGGTGGAAAAAGGCTTCCTAACCACATATATGTATAGGAAGAAAATGGCCACTAATAGCCTTTTATGCTATGAAAGCTCACATTATCCAGGATGGGAAATTATGAGAACAATGAGGAACTGCTCAGATGAAAAATAGGTATCTGGGATACCTTCAGGTGAGTTGACTCTCTACTTAAATAATCTATGTATGTGCTGTTATCATATGGTACAACAGTATGCTATTATATGACCAAGAGTGGGTTCTATTATCAAGTAGCATTAGGGACGCTGGAACAGAAAAAAGTTTTGCGGCACGGTGCTTAATCATGTATTTGCAAATATATACAACAAAGATCTCTGAATTTCTATTGTCATGTAGTATTCAAGTCTTTTTGCTGTTTTTTTTGCAGTGTGCTTGAGGGAACCTATTTTCTTTTTTACTAGTACATGAAAACCACCAAAGAATACACAGATAAGTATGGCATAACAAGACAAATCAAATGCTATATTAATTGGAATTCACAAAGAATGATCTACTGTCTGGAATGCAGTTGTCACAAAAAATACATAGGAATGATGAGCAGGAAACTCAAGCAATATTAGAAAGGCCAAAAATGATCAGGAAAAATTAAAACCTCTAACCAATGTTGCCAGGCAAAATCCACAACAAGTTACACATATATTTTTTTCTACCACTACAAATTATTCTAGTAGGATCTACTGTATATAGTCACTAAACACACAATAGACAGGTCACTGATATATTATTGATAAATAATATTTTTATACAGAATATAACTTAAAATAAAATATAATTTACAACCACAACAAGATATCAGGATGGAGATAACACCAATATAAATAAAATAACAATAGAAAAAATACCTTAATTCATTGAATAAAATAAACAGCATGGAAACAAATAAAGAACAGAATGAAGAATATGTCATCCATAAGAAAGAAACGTCACCAACCTGATCCACCAATGAAAACCTGATCCATGGTAAACCCTGGAAATGAACTGGATCGGCTTGCCTTGACAAAGCTAAGATACCAAAAGGCGCGAAACGCACGTTGTTGCGTCAGCTGAGAATGTGTTGTTGATACATGTGGTTGAAATTGTTAATCCCAAACTAAGTCTACAAAAAAAACAAAAACTTTCACTTACCATTAAGAGGTAATGGGACTCCAGCAGTTCAAACACTGATAGCGATCTTACCCACCACTGTTATAGGGAGACAAGCATTTAGTGTGACACTAAAAATCAGTAGGAATTAATGTAATACAAAATTGTCACACAACTACGGTGAACTGAATCATTGTTAACCACTGCGGCTATCAGCCAATTAATCACAGCAGCCTGAACAGTGAAACACAAGAATCTGAGTGACTATAGGAATAAAGAGAAACAGTTACAGTTCTGTCAAAGGCTAATTAACCACTACATTTTAAGCATTTAAATGATACTGTAACAATTGCAACATTCACTACATAAACTATAGTTTAAACTACATATACCATTTAATAAATTGGATAATAATTGAAAGAACATTGAACAAAAATAATAATTAATAGTGATTGCTGACAAATTTATTGAGAGCAAATCACGCATGGAGGATTAAAAAATAGAAAATAAATAAGAAATACTGAGAAATATGGAGAGATGTAATGCAATAATAAATTATCAATTGTACACTACAACTAATGTTCGCTATTCATATTATAAGAAACAGAAAAAGAAAGGAACTACGTAAGGAATAACAAAGTAATGCAATTCAATTAACCACTGTGATTTGCCATTGTAATGAATGGATTAATAAAAGAGCAGGAAGAAGAAATGATCAAATTTGAGATAAAATTATCTTAGGTATTCATAGAAATATTGAAACTGTACAAGTATACTATGTGTAGCTATAGTGAAATATAAAAAGTATATCTGTTGTATAAATATAAAAGTATACCTGTAGTGAAGTCCTAGAAAAGATTGGAAGTGGTAAAGTATATACTTTGCTAACTGGAAATTGAAGTGAAATGAAAGTAGTATGGATGATCATAATGGATACATGGTCATATATTCTAGCTATATGGTCAAATATTCTAAGCATGCTTCTTAATGACAAATGGCTAAATACATTTTCAAACATACAGAGAATTGTCATATTGGAACTTGGGGCCTGATTCATTAAAATTGCTATTGCGATCGCAGCTTTGTAATCGCACTCAGGTCTGCTGCGAAAATATGCTAATGAATGCAATTGCAATGTCGTTGCACAGCCAGCATAGAGACGCTCACTGTTGCACACTATTGCTATCTTACATCCATAATACCTTACAATCCTGCGTATACATCGGTAACATCGAGTAACATTGGCCCCTCGCGCAGAATTACAGCGGCCCTGACCTTACTTAGAAATTGCTAACCTCATTGCACGCAGTGTGTACACAAGTTGCTTATACAATCGCAATGGCTAATTTATGCACGCCCATGCAATGGCATTTAAACAAGCCTGCGTTTCGCCGACCACCCCCGTCACCACCCCCAAGCTCTCACTGCCTGTCAATCACTCTGCAATGGTTCTACGTGGTCTGTATGCAACAATCGGCCAACTGCGTACGCTGTTCCAATAGTGATCATTAATGAATCAGGCCCTTAGTTCTCTAAGAGGAAGCAGAAGGAAATAATATAAAGTGATGCTCAATCTCTGCAGTAAATCTAGATGGGGAGCAATGGTGATCTTGTGAAAGTTTCCTAAACAACTGAGAAGTAGAGCACAGTGCTTAATGAGGATGTCTTGGATGTAGAACTCCCTGAAGATTCTAAAGCCAATTTCTCCGGCGATCGCTGCATGTGAATCAGACAACACACTTCTGTCAGACATTCCCTATCACATGCCTCAGACAAAACCAGCTGTTGTTGAGCATCTATGCTTACAAGTACAGAAGATAGGAAAGTAAAGGACTTTATTAACAGCCCAAAATAATTGGTAGCCAATTATTTCCTGGTACTGCAAATCTACTGGCTCCAAGATTCAAAAAGTGAGAAATGTATGTGATGACATCATTGCTTCTGCATTTTACTAATTTCAATAAAAAGTTGCACGGTTAGGACTTGATGTTTGATATGTATTTCCAAAATCTTCAGAATACCAACATCTTCATGTTCACGTGACTGTGCTGAACACGTGTCTTGAATTTGGTGTAAGGCAACAGCACTGTGCAGACTATGATGCCTCCTATTTTTCATCTACTTTAGGTCTAGGGAATAGATTTACCACCTAGTCACAGCTGGTGAGTGGATGAGTAAGCTTCCCTATTACTGCTGGAACAGGTTGAAAATAATTCACTTTACTTGTCCCTACAGAGGAGGGCGGAGCTGAGAAACTACTGTCTGAGCATGTGACCCTTCAAACCTGACCCCAGGCAGATTTTTAGGAAGCCTACATATGGCAGTCCAAAACCCAGACTTGGATAATGAAGGAAGGTACATCACTTCAAATACATGTAAAAAAACACTGACATGAATCTTTCAAAGTTAAATTGTTTGCTGAACTGTAAACAAAGACATGGGGTACATTTACTAAATGTCTATTTTAATGGTTTTCAAATTGATGAAAATCAGTTAAAATCGACCATTAGTTAATATACAGTTAGGAAAAATGCAATGATGTAATGATAAAAACATAACACCATGAAGAGCATCCACAGACTGTGTAGAATTTTAGGTCCAAATTGTATAAAACTGAATACACAGATGTCTACTTGAATATAGTTTTGACAATCAGATAGTAAAACAGAGATAATTATTTGATGTCTCTAGTTGTTGACGCTTGTTTTTTGCTCATGCTCCCCTGGCATGCCTGAGAAAGAAGAATAAAGGCATTCATTTCCTGACACATATCTGGACAGAGCAACCAATAGACCTAGCAATGTATAGTGTGGGTGCTTTTGCTAAGTGGCAATCCGGTTCCCTGGAATAAAGACAGTTTGCAGGTCATAGATTCCTGCAAACTACTGTTTGTTCATCGGGAGTGTCATGCCTTCAGCATAGGGTTTGTTATGTTGCACTAATTCACATTAGCAGTCCCACCTAGTGGTCAGGACAGCAGCAGTTTAAATCTGATCTATTTTGTCCTTAACATTCCATAGCAGTCTAGCAATGCATTCTGGGCTAAAGGAGCTGTAAGCAGCCATTTTCCTTTTCACATGGTCCCAGACAGTCATCATTACATATGCTCAACCTGGTACAGCATCCGATGGTGAGTTCTAAGCTTCAACTGTGCCATAGATCTGCTTAGTCAGTAATGCATGTTAGCTGTACTATGTGAAATTGCAGCCTGTACTTTGCATACTGTATGTTTCATGTTGTTTGCATATCCTATGTTATGTATATGTTTGCCTTGCATTTCCATGTACATATAGTAATCACTTTTTATTGGTTGTTTACAGTTTTACCATCACTTATCATTACTTATCATCACTCATCTCATCACTAATCACATCACATCACACATGTGCACACTTGTTTATACGCATCGATCTGTGTACATCCACGCAAGTTCCTCTATCGAATAATAAACTCAGTTCTTCAGATCACATCTGACTGGATTATTGGAAGATAGAGTATTGGTTATGCTGGCTGCTCCAAATTTGTCAGACACTTAGTGCGGGGCAGTACAGGGAGACTTGATACATAACACCAGCTACTGGGCAGACTACCATCTACCTGGTGCTTGTTTAGATAAAGTAGGCCTTTTGCAGACCAGTCTCCAATAAAACTTATCAAACGTATACTCAGAGTACTAATGGGCGGCATGCATAATGGATTGTAGTGACATACATTTTTGTTGCAGCACTTCAATTGTAAATGCCAAAGCTTTTCCTAGCTGTAACTATTTATTCTCTAATTCTAGAGGATTTGGCAAGTTGAAAGAGTTTACAGCAAGTATGAGGTAAGACAAGTTACCAAACAAAGACTTGAATTTGTTCCATCTTTGAGTATATAAAACTCGACTACAGTTTGACTTTTCAACGGAGGACATTTTGGATTGGCAATATAAATTAAGGTTAGCTCATTATCCCTGGCTGCTATGGCTAAAGCTAGTAATATTGCAAATATCATAGCTAAAAGGATACTCTCTGAACTTGTGTCCAAGGCAACTAAGAAGATTAGAATACTGCAGATGAATAGCAGGGCTGGCACTAGGTCTATTAGCGCCCTGTGCGACAAATTTTGGAGTGCCCCCCAATCCAACCATATCCATAATTAATATTTTCCTTAACTGAAAAAAATATTTAATTGTTTTTAATTAAATAAATGATTCCACAGATGTCGCGATGACCTCTTTAGCCCAAATATCATAGGTGAGGTTTTTTTTTTAAACACATAACATAAATATTGATTTTTGAAAAATATAAATTGACAATATATCGGAGTATAAAAAATCAGACCATCCTGAAAATCGCGACTTTAGATTCCCCTACTGTCAAGCTATAGACAAGACTTTGTCAAGTAAAGGTGCATACACACTACACGATATGCTCCCTGAGCGATATCGTCTAGTGTGTCCCCGGCAGGCTGTGCTCAATGTCGTTCATGACATTGAGCACAGCCGCTGAACGATATAATTAGCAATATCGTTCAGCGCCGGGCTCTCTCACCCATTCCCTGACATGCAGCAACCTGACGAGGTCGTCAGGTTGGCCTGCATGTCAGCCCGATGAACGAGGATGACGAACGACCCGCGGGAACGCGCATCGTCTTCATCGTTCATCTTTTTTGTGTTAAAAATGGACGATAAAGTGGACGACTGAACGATAACAATATCGTTATCGTTCAGTCGTCCACTTTAATCGCCCAGTGTGTACGCACCATAATAGGCTACAACTCCTCGAGGATATTTTGAAAAGGGAAGCAATGGGGAAGACTCTAAAATATTATAGTGACCACTGAACTCACCTATGAAATCTGGGCTAAAGACATCTGCATCTACACGATTGGTCATGTCAAGTGACCATAAATCTAAAGACATTAGTACAACTATGGCCAGCCTGCAAGCCCTTCGTCAATTATGAGGGTGTACCCGCACCGCCGGGTACAGTGTACAGACCACTGGGTAGGGTGTACAGCCACGCTGTCTGATCAGTGTTAAAACCGTTAATTTAGTGTTGATGAATAGGCCCCTGAGTGGTTTATTAACTGGCAGATAACAGGATTCAGGTAACACAGGGTTAATACAGGTATGACAGGAAAGAGCCAGGGCCATATGGGGTTAATACAGGTGTAGTGCATGTAGTGTAGAACATGCAGTGGTGGCAGTGGCTTATACACATCCAGTGGATTTTAGCAGGTCTGTATTCTATACACAGACTCCATGTATAGAGATGCTCAGGGGCATGTCCTCTGTAATGGAGGATGGAGGAGAGAAGTCACGCAGAGAGCACACGCAGAGAGCACACTTCGGTAAGGGTCAGGGGTCATGTCTGTCTCCAGCATCGGAGAGACCTGAAGACTGCAGACAGTCCCTCTCAAGAGCCTTCACTTGCTCACCCCTTCCTCCCCCATTTCACATATTCAATCATAAGTGTTAGATGCACAGTTTTTGAAATAGATGTACTGTATGTGAATGTTATTATTGCTACTCATGCACAATACAGATATATTTATTTTATGTACAAAAATAAAATAAAAATTAATGTACAACCCACCTGAGCCTCTTAATCTACTCTTAGCGAGGAACAACCCCAATGTGGCAAAATTCTCCAAATGGATGATGCCAACCCTTAGGCCAGGTACACTTTAGAACGATGTGTGTTCTGTCCGATCCGCCAGCCGACGAGCTGACATATTTCATCATGCATACGCACCGCACGCTGCAGTAATGTGATGGCACAATGTACAATGACATGCTGCATTTAGCAGCATGGCATTGTACACAATGTCTTCTGACTGACTGTTTACAGCCAACCATAAACGACCCACGGGATCGCTCAATTGATGGTACACACTAAACGATCTTCGCAATTTGTCATTTCAATTTTGCATGGAAACGACAAAACATGAAGATATTGTTCTAGTGTGTACCCAGCCTTACAGATGTAACATCTTGGTCCATGACTCCATAAGCTTACCTATAAAATATACATTTGTGTGAAAGGGACAGCACTGCTCTTTTGCACTTTCATAAAAAACCTAATAGCTGACACTATTAGCAATGATATTTACAGCAGAAGCAGTGGCAAACGCAGGATTTTGAAAGGGGGGTTTCCAAATTCTTGGTTACCGAACCAATGAAACAACATCTAGACACAAATAAATAGATAGATAGATAGATACAGCTTACACAGGATTTAGAACCACTACAGTAAAATATACCACTCAGCCTATGATGGGGCACACACACACTGTCTGACACAGACACACACAGACAGACACACACCTCTATCACTACAAAACATGACTGCAGCAGGCAAATAAATACAGCCAGCATGATTTATTAAAGACCCCCCTGCCTCCAGTAGTGCCCCTTATACAGTGCCCCTAGTAGTGCCCCTTATACAGTGCCTCCAGTAGTGCCTCTTATACAGTGCCCCCAGTAGTGGTCCTCCTATGCAGTGCCCCTTTATACAGTGCCCCCAGTAGTGCCCCTTATACAGTGCCTCCAGTAGTGCGCCTTATACAGTGCCCCCAGTAGTGGTCCTCCTATGCAGTGCCCCTTATACAGTGCCCCCAGTAGTACCTCTTATACAGTATCCACAGTAGTGCCCCTTATGCAGTGCGCCCAGTAGTGCCCCTTACACAGTGCCCCCAGTAGTGCCCCTTATACAGTGCCCCCAGTAGTGCCCCTTATACAGTGCCTCCAGTAGTGCCTCTTATACAGTGCCCCCAGTAGTGGTCCTCCTATGCTGTGCCCATTATACTGCCCCCAGTAGTGCCCCTAAAACAGTGCCTCCAGTAGTGCCCCTTATACAGTGCCCCCAGTAGTGGTCCTCCTATGCAGTGCCCCTTATACAGTGCCCCCAGTAGTACCTCTTATACAGTATCCACAGTAGTGCCCCTTATGCAGTGTGCCCAGTAGTGCCCCTTACACAGTGCCCTCAGTAGTGCCCCTTATACAGTGCCTTCAGTAGTGCCTCTTATACAGTGCCCTCAGTAGTGCCTCTTATACAGTGCCCCCAATAGTGGTCCACCTATGCAGTGCCCCAGTAGTGCCCCTTATACCATTCCACCAGTAGTTGTCCCCCCTATGCAGTGCCTCTTATAAAGTGCCCCCAGTAGTCCCCTATGCAGTGCCCCCAGTAGTGGTCCCCCCTATGCAGTGGCCCCCTGTAGTGCCCCTTATACAGTGCCCTCAGTAGTGCCCCTTATACAGTGCCCCCAGTAGTAATCCCCCCTATGCAGTGCACCCAGTAGTGGTCCTCGTTATGCAGTGCCCCCATTAGTAGTCCCCCCTATGCAGTGCCCCCAGTAGTGGTCCCCGCTATGCAGTGCCCCCAGTAGTATTCCCCCCAATGCAGTGTTCCCAGTAGTGCACCTTACATAGTGCCCCCAGTAGTAGTCCCCCCTATGCAGTGCCCCCAGTAGTAGTCCTCTCTATGTAGTGCCCCCAGTAGTGGTCTCCCTATGCAGTGTCCCAGTAGTGGTTCCCCCTATGCAGTGCCCCCAGTAGTGCCCTTATATAGTGCACCCAGTAGTAGCCCCCCTATGCAGTGCCCCCAGTAGTGCCCCTTACATACTGCCCTCAGTAGTAGTCCCTCCTATGCAGTGCCCCCAGTAGTGGTCCTCATTATGCAGTGCCCACATTAGTAGTCCCCCCTATGCAGTGCCACCAGAGTGCCCTTATATAGTGCCCCCAGTAGTATCCCCCTATGCAGTGCCCACAGTAGTGCACCTTACATAGTGTCCCCAGTAGTAGTCCCCCCTATGCAGTGCCCCGAGTAGTGGTCCTCATTATGGAGTGCCCCAGTAGTAGTCCCCCTATGCAGTGCCTATTATATAGTGCCCCCAGTAGTAGTCCCCCCTATGCAGTGTCCCCAGTAGTAGCCCCCCCTATGCAGTGCACCCAGTAGTAGTCCCTGTTATGTTTGTATGCTTGTATATGCATTCATATGGACACTGATGCCTGGGTTTCAACTGCAATGCTCTCTATTCAGCCATTTGCAAACTATAGGCATACAGTACACAAGACTACACCCACTTCCCAGCATTCCCCATGGTCCTAGGGACCGTCACTGAAGATTCAGCCTTTCACATATAAGTTAGGGAGTGTCTACAAACATTAGTCATATCTAATGCGATAACACCACAGTCCCCCCCTATGCAGTGCCCCCAGTAGTGATCCCCCCTATGCAGTGCCCCCAGTGGTGTCCCCCCTATGCAGTGCCCTTTACATAAATAGGACAAAGACATACACAAAAAAAGAAAAAAACACCTGAAACCCCGCCCCTGCCACGCACGCCGCTGTCCGCTCCTCCATCCTCCTGGCCCGCACTGCGCTCTGCACTAAGGGAGAGACGTCATGATATCTGCGCCATCACCCACTGCGGGAGATGGAAGGCGGAGCTTATGATTGAGCTCCAGCCCGGCTCCCTCCGTGGATGCAGCAGCCAATGAGAGTCTGTCTAACTCTCATTGGCTGCCAAAACAAACACACCGCTGCTGGGTATGACGGCGGTGTTTTTTTTGTTACTATGTAGTGTGGACCACACTCAGGAGCTCATTCAGACCCTTTCACAAGTTGTGGCCGCTCGCTGGCAAAAAGGGGCCGGATATTTAAATGAAGTGCTCGCACTGCGTTGTGAATGGACGCCCACTATGTTTTAGCGAGCTAAGGCAAAGTGCGCTCGTAAGTGTATAAAGACGCCCCCTTGTCACTTGCAACACACATCATCTCCGGGAAATGTAGGATTAATTGGGACAGCCATCGGAGCTGTTCGCAGTCCTTGAGGTTGCCTTAACCCGCCGCATGCACAGTGAGCAGTGCAACATGTCACCTGCAAGCACAGGTGACGTGAACAATGACGCTACTTTGCTAATTATGCATGCCCTTTAAACGCTGTTTTGGCGGCCTGACACGCCTGCATCCGCAACACCACTCCCCTGTTTACAAGCACCTTCCCAAGTTACCACCCACAAATGGCACTATCTGTCACTCAAAGTAGCGACCTGAACAACCAGCGCTTGCGAGCGGGTCTGAATCAGGCCCTGAGGCTACAGTGGGCACAGGCTCCCAACAACCGGACAGTTGAAGATTGCACAAACTTTCTGACAAATCTAATAGCTTATAAACAAGTACTTCCAAGTATTGGTAAAATTGACATTTCACAAAGCTAACCAAAATACCTTCTCTTCCATGTTTGCTCAGAGGGGATTGAGCCTGGAGACCTGTGTTCTAAAACAGCACTGATCAGAAGTTTGTCCAAGCTCAGGTGACCTTGGAAGAACATATAAGGAATTGGTGATATTTACGCACACCGTATTGATACACTGGAGATGCATTTTGAGTTCTTTGGATCTCCTTGGGCGTCCCTATTTGATTTTTTTGCACCATACAATATGTGGTTCTTTTCTTGTGATATGATTAGTTTGAGGAAAAATTTGCATCTTTAATTTTGAAAACAAAAATTTGGGGTAAATAATTTAGCAATGACTATCTTTTCAATGTATGTCTGTTATCCTAATTTATTTTCATTTACTGTGGTCTGTACTATTATATATAGGAGAAAGCACCGAGTTTATACGCCTTTTGATGAATTTATGTTGATTGTGGCATAATGGTACCACTTGCATAATAGCGCTATTGAGGTATATGTATTTTCCTTAATAGTATGAACCTTGTGACTAAGGGCCTGATTCAGCAAGGACCCCAATTGCAAAGCTGCATGCAGGTAGCTTTGCAACTCGTTGCAATTATGGGAACACAGCAGGAGACATCACGCCTCCTGCTGCATTACGTATCCGAGCTGCGTTGTCCAACGCAGCATCAGATACTCTGTGGCCCATCGGCTGGCTGCGTCACCCATGGGGTCACGCAGCCGGACGCCGCAAATTTGAGTAAGAGGACAGGAAATCTCCGTCATCTGATGGAGATCCTGTCCTCTTCCCTCCCCCCCAACGGCGACGACACACCTCCGTTTCAGGAAGCGGAGGGCATTGCCTCCCCCTCCCTGCCCCCAAACAGCAGCAGATTGTCAATCACTGACAGTCTGCTGTCAGTTTACGTGGTTTCTGCGCAAATTCCCGAACTTTGGGAATCTGCGATCAGCAGTGCACTAGCGTGCACTGCTGAATTAGGCCCTAAGTGAGCAGGAACAAAAACACAAAAGAGATGAGTATGAAACAAATAGTTTGGTAGCCTAACACCTTAGATTAAGCAAAGTGCTAATTATTATTTTAAGTTTGATTAATTAAAATTGGTGCACAGATTTGCCCAAGATTTATATGGTATTAAATAAACATTACTATGAAAGAAACATAATATATTAGATGTATTCTTTTATTTTGGAAGTATAATTTTTACTTTTTAATAAAGTTATAAGGCGTTAATAATTTATTAAACATGATATTATTTATTCTATTTAAGTGATAAAAAAAAGAAAAATATGCCTTCTTGAAAACGGTCGCTACAGTCAATGAAGTACATCAACATCAACATACTGCATACATTGTATGTGCATTAATATTTGGATCACCTAGTGCATACATTAATCATGACTGATCTTATCTGACAGCAAGCCTATGATAAAAGAACAACCAAAAACAAAGTGAATGCCTTTTGCGAGCCATTAAAAATGTATGTGTTGCACAGATAGGGACAATCTTGCAGAGAAACATTTCAATGTTATTAAATTGTGAGAATATAACATTTAATTGACCATATTGACGTCAAATTTTCCTGCTTTATGAGAGATACAGATGGAGCATATTCTAAATCAGTGGTAGCCAACCCTGGTCCTCAAGAACTACCAACGGTGCATGTTTTGCAGGTCTCCTCACAGAATCACAAGTGATATAATTAGCTCCACCTGTGGATCTTTCAAATGTGTTACGCTGGCCACACATCTAAAGATTATCTGTCCAACCAGCCAACTAGTTGATTGGTTGGAATGAAAATCTGGTAAGGTATGAAAGCAAATAATAATCAGCAAATTGCTCCCAAACGCCAGAAAATGGACAAAAACTGTTGTTTGAACAAATTGTTTAGATCAAACATTTAACAGACTTGTCTGACCGACCATTTTCATCTGTTTTCTGGCATTTAGGAGCAAATTGCTGATCATCAGTTACTCCCATACGTTACCAGATTTTCATTCCAACCAATCAGCTAGTTGGCTGGTTGGACAGATAATCTTTAGATGTGTGGCCATCTTAAGTTAGTAATGAATACACCTGTGCACCTGCTAGGTGGTCTGGAAAACGTGAACTGTTGGTAGCTCATGAGGACCGAGGTTGGCTACCCCTGCTCTAAATATAGAAATGGCATGATTGTGCACTTCCCAAGTTGAAGAGGATGTACAAAATGATTTGTACTAACCCTGGGTCTCATTCAGACCCGCTCGCGAGCGCAGGACGCTCGCAAGTGGGTCGATGGTACCCAAATGCGCATGCGCACGATGGAGGGAGCTCCGTCGTGCGCATACGCGAGACCCGGATAGCGACAGCCAAGCTGTCGCTTCGCGTCTCACACCAAAGGGGGCGTGCTGTCGATGGTGAGTGACAGCACGCCCCCTTTGGTGGGCATGCTGGGGGCGTGGCTGCCAGATGGAGGCGTTCCCATGGGAACGCCTACATTCTGGGTCCGGCCCCACTGACATCACTAGTGATGTCAGTGGGAGTGATTTTGGCTCTGATAGAGCCAAAATCACTCTTGGGCTTGCGGCAGCGAGACCATACCGCAGGGTCTCGTCGCAAGCCCGATGGTCGCAATGGTCTTGACCATCGCGACCATCATCATGGCCACACACTTTCATCCAACCATCCAACTAGTTAATTTTTTGGAATAAAAATCTGGTAAGGAATGGGAGGAAATGATGATCAGCAATTTGCTCCTAAATGCAAGAAAATAGATGAAAATTGTTGTTCAGACAAGATTGTTAAATGTTTGATCTAAACAAATTGTTCAAACAACAGTTTTTGTCCAATTTCCGGTGTTTGGGAGCAAATTGCTGATTATCATTTGCTTTCATACCTTACCAGATTTTCATTCCAACCACTCAAAAATTTGGATGGTTGGATGTAAGTTGGTCTAGTGTGTGGCCAGCTTTAGACTTCACTATAGATGGTTCCTGTCTTAGAGGTCGTGAGTGAAGTATAGCTTAGCTTTTTCCAAAGTATTTCACACTGTGCCTCACATGCTCTTAACATATAACAAAAAGACCTTCAAAATATAATATATAACTGGATATAAAACTGGCAAAAAGGTTGTGTCCCGATGTTAGTTATCAATGGCACACACCCACCTGGACTAAAGTTATAAGTTGTATGCTTCAAAGTGTTGTCTTGGGTCAAATACTATTTGAGTTGTTAATAAATTAGGTAAAATGTAGTATTAATATATCTCTCTTTGCAAAATGTAGTGTCAAAGAGCTTGATAAATTGTGAGATTTGGCAACAATAAGATTATTAAGATCAACAGAATATTTGAAGATTAAGCATCAGGGTGCTACAAAAAAAAGCAGTGACATTCCTTAACTATAGACAGAGAGCTAACAGGACTTTGGGGCATCTTAAATTCTTCATGCTTATTAAAGTGTTGTTTTTATTATCTATATAATTTAAAATACAACATGGGGTACTGTAGTGCGTCAAGGTCTCTAGAAATTGTGCCAAATATGAGGTGCTTAGATATTACTTTATTTGATAAAATGTTTTTTTTTCTTTTTTACTCTATGAAGAATGTCCTTCATAATATGGCTGATTGTAGGAAGTCTTGCCAACAACCTGAACACAAGACAAAAAATAATTGCTGCATGTTTTTTTTTCTGGCAACAAAAAGATTTAGTGAACAGTCAGTCAGTTAGACTGTTGAAGTCACGTACATAAAATTGGATTCCAGCAGTGCTAAACCAACACTCAAGCAATGTCATTGCATACATAATCTAAGATAGACTTAACACAAATTACTTTACAGACCTGTCATTTGTAAGAGCTATATATTATGCTAGTTACAGCTGTCATTGGTAAAAAAAAATGATTAAATCTGAATTACTTTAATATAGTGACCTATAAGGTTTCTGGTTTTACAGTATGTCATAATGTTCTGTAGAAGCGGCATTGTGTGTTG
>JAUIMM010000092.1:20872500-20930000 GCA_031769625.1 Taudactylus pleione | reverse complement strand
AGAGCTCTCTACGATGCTTTCTCCTCACCTATAAAGTCCCCTGCGATGCTTCCCCTCACCTATAGAGCTCTCTACGATGCTTCCCCTCACCTATAGAGCTTTCTACGATGCTTCCTCCTCACCTATAGAGCTTTCTACGATGCTTCCTCCTCACCTATAGAGCTTTCTACGATGCTTCCTCCTCACCTATAAAGCCCTCTATGATGCTTCCCCCTAACCTATAAAGTCCCCTGCAATCCTTACCCTCACCTATAGAGCTTTCTATGATGCTTCCCCTCACCTATAAAGCTTTCTACGATGCTTCCCCCTCACCTATAAAGCTTTTTACAATGCTTCTCTCACCTATTTAGCTCTATACGACTCTTCTCTCACCTATTTAGCCCTATATGATACTTCTCTCACCTATTTAGCCCTATATGATGCTTCTATTTCACCTATATAGCCCTGTATGATGCTTCTCACCTATAAAGCCCTCTACGATGCTTCAGTCTCACCTATTCTATTCCTTTAAACCGGGACGCTCATGAATATCACAGGTTCAGTGCCTGGCTGACTTCAAGCTCACATTTCACCTGGTTTTAATCAGCCATAAAACCTCTGTAATTCACATGTGTTCCGGTTTAAAGGGATAGTATGGTAAGCCCACCTATAAAGCCCTCTGTAATGCTTCCCCCTCACCTATAGAGCTCTCTACAATGCTTCCCCTCACCTATAGAGCTTTCTACGATGCTTCCCCTCACCTATAGAGCTTTCTACGATGTTTCCCCTCACCTATAGAGCTCTCTACGATGCTTCCTCCTCACCTGTAGAGCTCTCTACGATGCTTCCTCCTCACCTGTAGAGCTCTCTACGATGCTTCCTCCTCACCTGAAGAGCTTTCTACGATGCTTCCCCCTCACCTATATAGACCTCTATGATGCTTCCCCCTCACCTATATAAACCTCTATGCTCCCTCTCACCTATATAACCCACTATGATGCTTCCCCTTCATCTTTATAACCCTCTGTGATGCTTCCCCCTCACCTATATAACCCTTTATGATGCTTCCCCCTCACCTATATAACCCCTCTATGATGCTTCCCCTCATCTATATAACCCTCTATGATGCTTCCCCCTCACCTATAAAGCCTTCTGCAATGTTTCCCTCTCGCCTATATATCCCTCTATGATGCTTCCCCCTCACCTATATAGTCCTTTATGATGCTTCTTCCTTGCCTATATAGCCCACTATGATGCACCCCCCTCACCTATAAAGCCTAATGCTTCCCCCTCACCTATATAGCCACTTATGTTGCTTCCTCCTCACCTACAGTATATAGCCCTCTGTGATGCTTCCCACTCAACTATATATGTTTCCCTCTCCGACATCTCAGACCTTGTCAGGAAGTACTCTCTACGGCCCCAGTCTGTCTCTCCCCCTCCGCACACACTTCAACTGCCACACCCGCTCATTACCCACTTACCCTATTGTCTGTTCCTTGCACCTATAGTATACTAGCTGATGTACCTGGTTTCACCCGGGTAGATATTTTATTTTATGCCTCTGGTGTATTATTATTAGTATTATGGTGTAAAAGAGTGTGCTAGAATCAAGATTAAGTACATTAAGTTTTGTTTGTTTTTTGCAAACAATTTTTATTGGAATTAAGAGCAAAAAAACAAACACATTTGTACAAAGGCGTATTGGTTGGGACATGTCAAGGAGGTAGTCAGTGGAGCTGGTGTAGTTCTCCATCTTGTCTCACGACAGCAAGGGGGATAACTCCTCCCAGTTATCCACTACATGCCTCAAAATTAGTTCATGCGAGTGAAGTATCCAAATGTTAGACTCCATAGGTGGGACTGCAACGCAGTCTAATATTCAAGTAAAGGAGCCACACCAACTGCCCCCCAAGCTGCTGCCAAACCCTCACTGGCAGTTGGTGTTACTCCCCCATTTAAATATTGGACTATGCTGCAGCCCCATCTTTGAAACAGCCTCTTGACCCAGACCATGAGCTTACAGTCCCACAACACTTGGGACATGTTGCTTTGTCACCTCAGTGGAGAGGAAACATTTTACCACACTTCATCCCCTTAATCCGTTAAATGTAAAAAATCCCTGTGTAGTGGGCATTATGGAAGAATTATACTACCCGAAATTCTTGTTTCTTGGGCCTTGGGTTTGCGTTGAGTGTTGATGAGTCAGTCACTCAGAACATTGCACAGGGGAGGAAATAATTTAGTCCTTTTTACCCCCTAAGGAGTCGAATTCCGAAAAATCCCTGCTTACTGGATACCTACGGCTTATACTCCCCGATTTTCATGTTTCTAGGTCCAGGGGTTTGGGTTGGGCAGTGATTAGTCAGTGAGTCTGAGCAATTGAGATATATATATATATATATATATATATATATATATATACTGTGTATGTATGTATGTATATATATATATATATATATATATATATACACATATACATATATATATATATACACACACACACACATATAGCTCTCTTCCTTCCACCTCATACCCTTGTCCTCGTCGAAATGTTTCTTAACATTCTGCTTTGTGTCTTCTGATTGTAACTTTCTCATGTCTTATTTTGTATAGCGTTTTTACTGATGCAGTTGTGTGTTCTCTTGACCCTATGTGCAGTTGTATGATGTAACTGACACGCTTCCATGCTAATTTCTTCTGTATCGTCCGTTGCTGACTGTACGGCGCTGTGTAATCTGATGTCTCATAAACAAATTGATTTATGCAAATTTATTTTTTGCACTAATTTGCTTGTGGTTATAAATCGAGGATAAGAATCCACTTCAAGTTATTAAGCAAGTGGCAATAACAATAGAGGAATGTTACATATAATATTTTACCTACAGGGCAGGTTTCATACCTACAGTATAGGTGTAATGTAGGTGCAACCCACCGATTCAAATATAAATACCAAAATTATTAGAGAAAGGACTCTGTTTAAATCAAGTGCACCTGATTTGAAGCTGATTCCTTTCTGTTATAATTTTGCTAGTGATTGTTTTGCTGGTGGAAAAATGATTTACAGATATTAGATTTCTATAATTTTTATGTACTCCTTTAAATGTTTACAACGTACCCTTTAATGTGTGTAAGTAACACATGTATTTATATATCTTCTTTTCCTTCTAATTCAGTGAGCTGTTATTTAGAGTTAAATTTAATGGGCTGGAGTTCCTCTTAAATTTGCCTGGGGTATCCTTGGCAGTACATATACGACAGGTTGAGGAATCTTGTTGTAGACATTGTGAGATGAATATGGGCATACAGGACAAGTACTAATGACTCTCTTCATTGTAAACGGCTTCTTCTGCAAAGCGTTCAGCATGTGATTATTTGAACTGTTGTTAATCAGATGTAAACGGTAGTGTCCATTTGTTTAAAAAGGCAGAGCAGGCAGTTGAATCTGCATATTTAGATCTGTGTACAAGACCTTGAAAATAGGTAATAATGCAATTAAGTGTCTTTGTGTCTTCTTTTGTACATGTAAAAGATTAAATAGTCTGAATAGATCTGATTATCCATGGACAATTGGTGTAGCGCTGTTGCTGTGGTCATCCGTTTGTAGAGACAATTGATTCCATCTTTCCCATGACGCATCTATCTCTATTACAGTTGTGAAAATGGAGCAATATAGGGTTTTTCCTTGCTTTGATTTAGTAATCTTTCCTTGGTTTGCTGGGACACTAGGGGGTGCCAGACACTCATTTTATTCTCCAACACATGGCTGGGCAGCTCATTTGTTTTTATATCCCCATCAGGGTGGCTTCAATTAGGTGTAGTACCTAATTTAACAGAGGTTCCTGAGGGGCTTGAAGCATTGGAACATTAAAATAAGACAATAATACCTACATCTTATTAGACTAATTTAAATTCAAGAACCACATTTGGCGAATATGTTCTTTCTTCCTCTATCTGGAGACGGAGATGTTTTATGGCACAAATATGCAATAAAGTATGATTGCAGGTTTTTTTTTTTTTCCCGATAGCCACATGTAGGCAGCTGACAACATTATGGAGTAGTGTTTCTGCTTTTCTTCAGGAATAGGCAGGATTGATAGGGTTAACATTCTGGTGCTTAATAGTATAATAAATATTATAAGCAACTTCGCTTGCCAAACCTTGATATGTTTAGGGTGCCTCGCTGAAAGAGAAGGGGCCCTATACATGCTTAGATTGTATTAGTATGATTAGGAGTAAAAGATGAGTTCTGAGAAGGCCGCGGGGACAGTAAGACTTTTAAAATTGTAAATGCTACATTTGAACGAAAGAGTTCTATGACCTACAGCATGTCATTACTGTGACTTATTCATTTTGTAAGTTACAAGTGTCTGCAGTGTTACACTTAGCTATGTTGCAATAATAGATAAGGTTAGGCAACGTTCCCCCATATTGCATTTGTGTTCTGGCTTTGTCATGGGAAACTTATCCATATTGCATTTGTGAAATTACTTGCATTGTTTAATTATATAGGAAATGTCTCCCACAGAGAGTATTTGCAGCTTCATTTTCTCCCACAGAGAGTATTGGCAGCTTCTTCATTTTCTCCCACAGAGAGTATTTGCAGCTTCATTTTCTCCCACAGAGAGTATTTGCAGCTTCATTTTCTCCCACAGAGAGTATTTGCAGCTTCTTCATTTTCTCACACAGAGAGGGTATTTGCAGCTTCATTTTCTCCAACCGAGAGTATTTGCAGCTTCTTTATTTTCTCCCAAAGAGAGTATTTGCAGCTTCTTCGTTTTCTCCAACCAAGAGTATTTGCAGCTTAATTTTCTCCCACTAAAAGCATTTGCAGCTTCTTCATTTTCTCCCACAGAGAGTATTTGTAGCTTCTTCATTTTCTCCCACAGAGAGTATTTGCAGCTTCTTCATTTTCTCCCACAGAGAGTATTTGCAGCTTCATTTTCTCCCACAGAGAGTATTGGCAGCTTCATTTTCTCCCACAGAGAGTATTGGCAGCTTCTTCATTTTCTCACACAGAGGGTATTTGCAGCTTCTTTATTTTCTCCCAAAGAGAGTATTTGCAGCTTCTTCGTTTTCTCCAACCAAGAGTATTTGCAGCTTAATTTTCTCCCACTAAAAGCATTTGCAGCTTCTTCATTTTCTCCCACAGAGAGTATTTGCAGCTTCTTCATTTTCTCCCACAGAGAGTATTTGCAGCTTCTTCATTTTCTCACACAGAGTATTGGCAGCTTCTTTATTTTCTCCCACAGAGAGTATTGGCAGCTTCTTCATTTTCTCCCACAGAGAGTATTGGCAGCTTCTTCATTTTCTCCCACAGAGAGTATTTGCAGCTTCATTTTCTCACACAGAGAGTATTTGCAGCTTCATTTTCTCCCACAGAGAGTATTTGCAGCTTCTTCATTTTCTCACACAGAGAGGGTATTTGCAGCTTCATTTTCTCCAACCGAGAGTATTTGCAGCTTCTTTATTTTCTCCCAAAGAGAGTATTTGCAGCTTCTTCGCTTTCTCCAACCAAGAGTATTTGCAGCTTAATTTTCTCCCACTAAAAGCATTTGCAGCTTCATTTTCTCACACAGAGAGTATTTGCAGCTTCTTCATTTTCTCCCACAGAGAGTATTTGCAGCTTCATTTTCTCCCACAGAGAGTATTGGCAGCTTCTTCATTTTCTCCCACAGAGAGTATTTGCAGCTTCATTTTCTCACACAGAGAGTATTTGCAGCTTCTTCATTTTCTCTCACAGAGAGTATTTGCAGCTTCATTTTCTCCCACAGAGAGTATTTGCAGCTTCTTCATTTTCTCCCACAGAGAGTATTTGCAGCTTCATTTTCTCCCACAGAGAGTATTTGCAGCTTCTTCATTTTCTCCCACAGAGAGTATTTGCAGCTTCATTTTCTCCCACAGAGAGTATTGGCAGCTTCTTCATTTTCTCACACAGAGGGTATTTGCAGCTTCATTTTCTCCAACCGAGAGTATTTACAGCTTCTTCGTTTTCTCCAACCAAGAGTATTTGCAGCTTCATTTTCTCCCACTTAAAGCATTTGCAGCTTCTTCATTTTCTCCCACAGAGAGTATTTGTAGCTTCTTCATTTTCTCCCACAGAGAGTATTTGTAGCTTCTTCATTTTCTCCCACAGAGAGTATTTGTAGCTTCTTCATTTTCTCCCACAGAGGGTATTTGTAGCTTCTTCATTTTCTCCCACAGAGTATTTGTAGCTTCTTCATTTTCTCCAACCGAGAGTATTTGTAGCTTCTTCATTTTCTCCAACCGAGAGTATTTGTAGCTTCTTTATTTTCTCCCAAAGAGAGTATTTGTAGCTTCTTCATTTTCTCCCACAGAGAGTATTTGTAGCTTCTTCATTTTCTCCAACCGAGAGTAATTGCAGCTTCTTTATTTTCTCCCACAGAGAGTATTTGTAGCTTCTTCATTTTCTCCAACCGAGAGTAATTGCAGCTTCTTTATTTTCTCCCACAGAGGGTATTTGCAGCTTCTTCGTTTTCTATGGTTACTTTTTTTTTGGTAAAAGCTCTTTTCTAACCCTACTGACCAGCACCTGACCTAGGACAGATTAACAGCTCTCTGACTTCCCAAATGTTCTCTCTCTGGTGTTGAAAACCCCTGTGCTTAAACATCAACCTTTAAGTAAATTGGCAGGTAATGTTCTCTGGATTTCTGATTTCTATCTGTGGAATCAGGTAGGATTATAGATAATTGACTCACCTGTACATGATTAAAGAAACCATAACCTGTTGGGGATGCTTGGGGATTGGAGTTGAAAACCCGTGTTGAAATGGGTTTAATGGAAGCAAATGTTATGTATGTTTACAAACTACAGTGCAAATACACATACAAATAACAGAACGTTACTTCTGAGAACTCCCCCTACAAAGTATTATGCATATTTGTGCCCCTTAACTGTACAAGTTTTCCCTGGTTTAAATGATACTTCAGTCTTTTATTTACTCATCGATGCTCCTGTAAGGACATTGCCCACAATATCGCTGCTTGAAAACAGTTGGGGTGCTGAGGTCTGATAGGGTGGCCCACTTTACCATTAATAGGGTAGAACTTTGGATTCTGTTTCTAAAGACAAAGCAAGAGTAATGGGGAGATACAGTAATCTATTCATGTTTACAAACAAAGAAACAATATTTCATTGATTTTTCTCTTCAACTTTTTTAATTTCACTCCAAACAAAATTTTTGGCTTCAATTTGCCCTAGACTTTGCTTTTTCATATAATTCATTTTGTTCAAATTAATCTTCCCTTTAAGTGATTTACTTAATGTTTCATATGCCCAGATGGATAGATGAACAATGATTGAGAATGTTAGGCAATATTAAAAAAAAAAAAAGTTACTAACCTTAACACATGAAATTACATCGTTTGAAAAAAAAACAAAAAACGATTTGCACAAAGATATAATTATAATAGAAAACGAGTAATTGTGCATACACACGGTCACATTGGATGAACGATTGAACGATTTTTACAACGATCTGAACGATTTCATGAATAATGAATTGAATGATTTCTAACAGTATTAAAATGAATGAAATCGTTAAAATCTGACTGCAAAAACATCAGATTTCCGAGATCATTATCTGACATGCGGGAACGCGCATCGTTCGTCGATGCATGCCCCACGTGTCAGAGATGAACGATTTTTACAATCATTATCGTTCATATCTGAAAGAAAATCTGACCGTGTGTATGCATCATTAAACTTAGTGCAGAGATTTTACTCACAATCCGATATTCATTGCAATTTTAGTAGAGCTGAAACAATCTTGACATCGGATTTCCAGTGTCCTAAAGATTGTTAAATGTGACTTTTAAATAAAACGATCAGGCAGAAATTGCAGACAGATCATGTACACTCTACAAAATGTGCACTATCTTGGCTCTTCATTTTGGATAAATGTGCAGTTGACCAGATGAACAGATCCAACTGTATTTTTAAATGATCAGCATTTGGTGCTGTCTACTCACAATGAGATTATCGGACCAAGCCGCCGGACATTGGCTGATCTGCCCAATAATTGAATAGTGTTTACCTATTTTAGTAGTGTGTAATAGTGTATACTTAATAGTTTATATCTAAAGTATTGCAGAAAGCATTCTGTCCCACGCACTGCTCTAATATAAACTTTATTTTTAATATACTTGAAAAAATCCACTTTAACCAACAGAATATATGAAAATAATTGTGCTTATTGTCAGTATAGAACAAGATTAATTAAGGGTTCATGCAAATATGCGAGTATACACAGAACATAAACAAATTAAAATACAACTAATATCCATTAGACAGCAGACTAGATAATAATCCAGAGGCAAGCAGCGGTAACAAGACATGCAGCAAACAACAAAATCTAAAGTTTTAAACAGTGTCCAGTTTAGCTAATATAAATGGTGTCCTTGACTACATGACTAGCTGGAGTAGCAATGAAACACGGAACCCATGAGCTGGCATTATTCCTAATATTAAACGCTATTGTGGTTCCTTTTAATAAATGGCAAACTTCAGAGAAATTCAGTATCCTGACACAGTGGCGTAAGTTCATCCCAGGTGCCCGGAGGCAGGTTATCATTTAGTACCCCCCATATTTACAGCCCTAAGTGGGGTGAATATATTGTGGGTGATGGAGGAGGTGCCCCTTCAGTGCTGGCGCCCGGCGGCAAGAGCCTCCATTGTCTCCCATACTTCTTCCCCTGTCCTGACAGTAGATCCCTCTCGATGAGGTCACTTAATTCTCCTTACAGGTACAGTACACCCCTATATTTACTATGACTGGGAATACTGGATAGCAAATTAATAAGAAGATTATGTAAACTTCTCTCATACATCTGGCATTAGAGGAATAGTCAGCTGCCCCTTTGTGGGCTGCCACAGGGTAAGATCAGGAAACATGGGCAACTGTCCAGATGGGGGCACTCTTATGATAGGATCATGAGTCAGAATTCCAGATGTGTCCACATACATCTTACCTACGTGGGCTACAAGTCGCGGTAAACTTAACATGTGAGAACCTTGGCGACTCTGTAGTGCCAGGCATCTTTTCATGCAACTTTTTACCCTCAAATGCGTCTTATTCGAAATGTGATGCGAATAGGACACACAGTATTTACAACAATTATATATTTGTATAAATACAATAACTTTTAAGCAGCTTGCTATATTTGAAAATATGACAAAGAGCCCCCAGCCCTGCCAATATAATTAGTGTTTTTATTTTCTTAACATGTGTTTAGTAGAGATATGAAACATTATGCAACTTGCATGAATATTACTTTACTGTAAAGTACTGTACAACCTGTTTCTGAGGAGAAGTAGGACTTGGCCTTTCGAAAGATGTAAGCAAGTGTAGGTAATTTACAGTACAGGTTGAGTCTCCCATATCCAAATATTCCGAAATACGGAATATTTTTAGCATGACTGAGAAAGTGAAACCTTTGCTTTCTGATGGATGGCTCAATGTACACAAACTTTGTTTAAAGCACAAAATTATTAAAATACAGTATAAGATAACCTTCAGGCTCTGTGTATAAAGGTGTATATGAAACATAAATGTATTTCATGTATGTACACAAACTTTTTTTTTTTTATGCACAAAATTATTAAAAATATTCTATAAAATGACTTGCAGGCTGTGTATATAGAACATAAATTCATTCTGTGTTTAGATTTGGGTCCCATTCTCAAGAGATCTCATTATGGTATGATATTATTCCAAATTACGGAATATTCCGATATCCAAAATACCCCTGGTCCCAAGCATTTTGGATATGGGAGACTCAACCTGTACTGCAGTTATGCAGCAATAGAGAGGTCTGTAATATACAAATGCCAGGTGTGTAGAAGGGAGAAAATGGAATCAGCAACCTGGAATTGGAGGGTTGAAGCTAGAACAATTAGATCATATTTGCCAATTTCCTTCAGCTCCTCTCTGGGAGAGGAGGTCCAGGTGGGAGATGCGGGGGTCAAAGCGGATCACTTCAGGTCCCAAACCCTGGTGTGAAATGCTACGAATTGTGCTGCAGAGGGCAGAACCATATTGACTTAATTCACTGCAATTTATATCTTCAAACCCACCGAGCGCTCACATCTGAGAGATCATCTCAAAATTGGGGAGTCTCCCAGACATTTCAAATGTGTAGGCATGAGAAAATTTAATGACCTCCTGTTCTTTTTCCTTTAACCTTAAAGTCAATAATGCTCACTCATCTTTAAGTGCTTGCTGAGCCTTTGACATTCTTATGTATCTCTGTAGCTTCTACACAGCCTTCCTAACAGTACCTCTAATTCCGTCATGTTCTCTATGCTTACCATGGACCTTTCACCTACACACAGCAGAAATCTTACACAGTTTTGGTGGCTGGCCTATATTGGGAATCGGTGCCTCATTGGAATTTTTGATCATAGCTACGGATTGGCAGCATACAGGCTGAACCACATAATTGATGCATACTCTGTTAGTGAGTAATTCCTCCCCGCCCCCCCAAGTAGATGAGTTGAAACCCCTAAGGGTACCAGAAAACCCTCCAGAACAGCCTATTGATGGGAGCCAGCAGACACATTATTTCTTTAAGTTACATTTTTGTTGTGTTGTGAGTTTCTATCACCACACTTTCCACCTCAATCTTTCCACATGCTCGAGGTTGTATATTTTCATTTAAACAGTGACAATATATATCTGATGCTTTCACCCAGCAACAATTGTACTGTTTATCTATGCTAAATAATATAAGGTATTTGATAGTTCTTGCTATACATTTTACATATTGCATCTGCTTGTTTCTGAGCCATTTGCTCTTTTTGTTTTTCGTTATTAAACCCATTAAAGATATTTTGCACTAAATATATATAAGGATCTACAACTTGTATTGTATCTGAAGGCTTCTCTTCCTTTGTCCGTGGCATAACAAGGGAGGTGCGGGCCTCACCGAAGTGTCACCTGCCGAGGGGTGACACCAAAGTGCCAACTTTTCAGAGACAGGAGCCGGGTGCTGCACTGTAGCATTACTTGCAGCACTTGGCTCCTGACACAATGAGGGAGCCGGCACTGCACACAGGCTGGTCCCCGGGGGCAGTTTGCATCTCCGGACCCCTAGAGTGACTAAAACGGAGGTTCCTATTGCGAGTCCACCCCCTACCCATGAAGCCATGCCCCTTTTTTACCGTCACTGCTATCCTCTCCGGGGCCCGCACCAGGTGTCATCGGGGTGAGGGACGCCACTGCTTTGTTCTATAGTTCCCCTAGCCAATATGGGTACATTTGGGCTACTGCTTTCTGTGCATCTTCCAGTGTTCATATTTTGTCTTCATTTGGATGGATTGGAGTTCCTTGGACAACTCTGTTGCAATTATTTTTGATGCTGTAGAATGTTTTATTTACCGTTTGGAATGTCCCTATGTTGCCTTTACTCTTCAACAATTTATTACTGGTGACAGGGTTTCACAGCTTTTCCCTAGTGGTGGGATCTTCTCCAGTGGTCTAACATACAGTCTCATTTTGGAAATTTTTACTGGAGAATTTGACCTAAGGAAGAGGATTTTCATCTTGTATCTCCTTAGTGTCTATCAAGGCCTACACCCATATATTGCCTGTGTACAACAGTGATCTATTGGAATTATATATTCAATGTAAAATCCTTTTTTCTTGCATCTATTTAGGTGTGAAAACTTGTTACATCTGTCAGTATGTCAACATATACAGTATGACTTTTGTTATCATACAAAAAACTGATCAAATTAATTTGCACCTATGGAGTTGGGTTTCAAAACTTTGCCATAACTAATGTTAGTAAAAAAATATATACTTACTCACTGTGAGAGGTGTCACAGTCTGACAAGATATGATCTAGCAGATACTACAGTATATACTTTTGGCATAAGATATAGCAAATTGTGTTCCATTAATAATAACAGTGACTAACAGCTGTTGGAGAACATAACCAAGTTTCCAAATGTATTATGCCTTGTGGGGTTGCCAGCTGCACAGTAAAGATCTTTACACTGAAGATCTGTTGCATGACTTTAGTGCCAAAAGCAAGGACTCGGCTGCTTCTGCTGTGACCGAAACAAATCCTGCAGCATTTGTCATTCAGAATAAAGGGGGTTATTCGTGCAAAAGAAAAACCTTATGGAAATCGATTAGCACCCTTGCATATTCCTTGTAGGCTTCTATGCCTGAAATAGAACTGCAGTAAATGTACACACATTAAACACATCTGACATCGTAGCCAGTAGTGTGCTAAAAGAATTGTGTATGCTGTCGGGTTTGGATACTTTTTAATGAGCTATTTATTTATTTTTTTTAAATCTAAAAATTTATTTATTTTTTTACACATTTGTTTTACATTTTAACTCGTAATTAGGGTATCCTTTGGTGGTAATGGTACCATTCGGCACTGCTTCCAGCAAAACTTGTAGTTAGTAAGTTGGTCATCAAAAAATTAACTACTTTAAGTGCATAGTTGAGGGGTTTTTTTATACTTCACACTTTTTCCAACACACCTTATTACATTTAGAAACCTGAATAGATTAAATATGGCCAGAGTTGCCGTGATTAAAAAACACACAAGAATTGGCTTGTTTAAATATAAATACAAACAATTATGAATGCTCAAATGGGCTTTTCGTTTCTCGGTGCTTATAAAAATATTTGGTTGCTGCAAATCTAAAAAGACTGGCTGCTAGCACAGTCAAAGCTTACTTTTTTTTTTTTTTTTTAAATGTCAATTGAAGACTGCACCAGTGTAACCAAAAAAAAAAAAAACCCAAACATTAAGTTGAATGTTGAATTTTTGTATTGGTAAAATTGAGTGGATGGCTTCTTATTTACAATACAATTATTAACCTAAACACATTTGCTATAGTAAAACAAGAAAAAAATCACTAATTGGAACATGCTACAAAAGTTAAGCTGCTAATGCCCGATAGTAATATATAATAGTACGTTGTTTGGTATATAATAGATTGCGATGTTCAGATTACCTGTTAGAAGCAGTGTTTAGAGATCATTGGGGCTCTGGTAATTTGGATGGATCTCTTCCAATATGTAGTATTCGGGTTGCTTTTCCTCCTAGTTGATTACTTCCTCCCTTCCTCACCTCCAAGATTTTGCCCGTGCTGCTCCTTTCCGCTGAAACTCTCTCCCACTCCTTATCAGACTGTTATCTTCTCTACAAAACTTCAAATGGGCTCTCAAGACCCACTTTAACAAAGCCATCCAGCTCTTATCCTAACCCACTGCTCCAGGCTCCTTGCTCACTGTCTCCCCCCTCTGAGTCACCCCTGTCTGTCTGCCCCACCCCTTTAGGCTGTAAATTCTCATGAGCAGGGCCCTCTTCCCTCATTTGCTTTCCTTCTATCACTTTTACCATCATCTCCTCCCCACTGCCAACAAATGCACCTAACCCTTGGGTTCTGCCATCCGACTGCTTGCAGCATCGGCAGTCATAATACTGAAAACAATGTACAACCATGGCCAAAAGTTTTGATAATGACACAAGTATTGGTTTTCACAAAGTTTGCTGCTTTTGTTTTTAGACCTTTTTGTCAGATGTTACTGTGGTATACTGAAGTAAAATTACAAGCATTTCATAAGTGTCAAAGGCTTTTATTGACAATTACATTAAGTTTATTTGCAGTGTTGACCCTTCTTTTTCAAGACCTCTGCAATTCGCCCTGGCATGCTGTCAATCAAATTCTGGGCCACATACTGACTGATGGCCACCCATTCTTGCCTAATCAATGCTTGGAGTTTGTCAGAATTTGTGGGTTTTTGTTTGTCCACCTGCCTCTTTAAGGATTCACCACAAGTTCTCAATGGGATTAAGGTCTGGGGTTTCCTGGCCATGGACTCAAAATGTCAATGTTTTGTTCCCCAAGCCACTTGGAGCAACTTGCCATAAGGTAAAAGTGATAACTATCATGCTGGAAAAGGCATTGTTTGTCACCAACTGTTCTTGGATTGTTGGGAGAAGTTGCTCTTGAAGGATGTTTTGGTATCATTCTTTATTCATGTGTTCTGAGTGATCCCACTCCCTTGGCTGACAAGCAACCCCACACATGAATGGTCTCAGGATGCTTTACTGTTGGCATGACTCAGGACAAAGACTTATGGAGGATGGCCTGGTGTCAAGACGGGCAGCAAAGAAGCCACTTCTCTCCAGGAAAAACATCAGGGACACACTGATATTCTGCAAAGTTAAAGGGATTGGACTGCTGGGGACTGGGGTAAAGTTATTTTCTCTGATGAATCCCCTTTCAGACTGTTTGCGGCATCTGGAAAAACGCTTGTCCAGAGAAGGAAAGGTGAGCGCTACCATCAGTCCTGTGTCATGCCAACAGTAATGCATCCTGAGACCATTCATGTGTGGGGTTGCCAATAAAAGTCTTTGACACGTATGAAATGCTTGTAATTTTACTTCAGTATACTATAGTAACATCTGAAAAAAAGGTCTAAAAACACTGAAGCAGCAAAGTTTGTGAAAACCAATACTTGTGTCATTCTCAAAACTTTTTCCCATGGCTTTATAAATCACGTCCATGTTCTGCAATGTCCTCTACTGTAAGTCACTTTTTCTTTTGTTCATATTGTTTCTGTTCTTAGTACTTTGTAAGGCGCTGCGGACCCCATGTAGCTCCTTTATAAATAAAGGTTCATAACAATATTAATAAAATATTTTCATATACACATTAATAAGACATGTTACATTATACTTTTGTGTGTGTTTTAAAAAAAAATGTAATACTATAAAAATGCCTGGATATTAATGTGCTGCATTACAGCTTCCAATATTTTGCACTGGTTAAATGCCTTACTTTGTCTGTCTGGAAAGCAGTGATACAAAGAAACCTCAAAAAAGTGGTCGGTCTATAAAGGTCATGTAAAAACCTGCACTTTAAATAGCATTGAAAGTCAGGGATGACTCACCGGAAATTTTAAATCTTCCTGATTCCAAAACCTTAGAGAAGGGAGTTGTTTTGTACACATATGATGTCTGAATAAGCTCTGTTGGCATATTCTTGGCTTGGGAGCATGACTCTCCACCCACAATTACGCCATTTATAGTGTACAGTGCTACCTAATACTCAGATCAGTATTATATGCTGCCTTACCGTCTCTCTCTCCAATAGACGAGGCTCAGGGTTGGACAGGCTCTCAGTAGTGTTTTACAAAAAATGTATAGAACAGATAGAGGGGTCTATTTACTAAGCCTTGTTTGGAGATAAACTGAACGGAGATGAGGTACCAGCCAATCAACTCCTAACTGCCATGTCACAGATTTTGTAACAGGCATAATTCAAAAGAGTATTGTTCTATGCACCCCAGCACCACCATTTTTAAGTTCACCTTCAAAGAATAAATAAGACTCCCTGATCTGACATAGGAGTTGGTGAAATTAGGTGTTGAGTTGGATGGGTTCCGGAGCCTTTATATCCACTGGAATATCTATATGCATCTATTGAACTTAGGTCTGGTAAAAGCCTCCATTCTATACCCATATGAATTGTGATTTTATGCTGCACTAGTTGTTAAATAAAATTCTGTTATAAACTATATCACACGATGTTGGGGATATTTTCTCCTTTATATTTCTTCATATATTGAATTATCCATGCGCAAAAAGGTCGTTTGAGCTTCCCATGAACAAAAACTACAAAGTGAGGGGAAGTATTACTCTATGACTATACCTTAATTAAGTGATTGTAGATGTGAATTGAAGCACCATTATTTGAACTATATTGTGTATCATTAAGATTGTGTTTTTAGATGAAACTTGGGTTTCAAATTGGGCAGCTAAATTATTCACTTATTTGAGCGCCAGATTGTGTTCGCATATACTATACTTTCTACTTCAGGGTCCATAGGGTCCACATGGTTGACCTTGGGGGTATAGCTGGATCTGGATCCACGGGCACCACGCAGTTAAAGCTTTCACTGCTCCCAGGATGCACTTGGGTCCGTCCTCTATACCCCGCCCCCGAGCCACAGGCACCTCAGTTTTAGTTGGTGCCCGGCCGGAGTCGGGTCACCCTGTCGCAGTGGGGCTGCAGGAGCAGCCCCATAGCTTTATTTTAAAGAGAAACTTTTAAATTTTTTTCTGTCCTTTAGGACGTCCACACTGCCGCTTTTTCTCCCTGCTGCCGCCGCGATGCCAGTACAGTTCTGGGGATCGCGGCAGGACCCCAGAGTCTGTACTAGCCGGGCTCTGGGGACTCCTTGTGACTGCTGCCGGATCGCCGAGGATCAGGTAAGCTGCGGGTCGCCGCGTGCGGTGGCCTGCGGATACTTTCTATACAGTCAGAAGCCTCCAGTCTCTGGGGACAGACCGGAGGCGCTAGCAGCGGCGGCGGGCTCCCCCTCTATAGAGGAATACCCCGCGTATCCGGTAGACCACCAGGGTGTAAGGCTGGAAGCAGGACCGGCAACGAAGGGGTTAAATGCTAGCCAGGGGAGGCAGCCTTCCCTGTCTAACTCAGCGCAGCCTCCTCCTCTCAGCTCAGCGCGCCTTTTTAACACGGTCTGGCGTCGCTGAGCTGCTCTTATCTCTCGGCCACTCCTCCTCTGAGTTCTCCGGTGGCCATCTTTACTGGCAGGCATCGCAGACTCCCAGGCGGTATCAAGTGGACCGATCCCCCTGTGTACCTCTCCCCTGCTAAAGGACAGTGTACACAACGCTATAGCCCTCCCAGACACTGAATCTGGGCGGTTGATTGTAGCGGAAGGTGCAGTGAGTAACTTTTCTGCATTGTACAGTATGTGACTATTGCTAGTGCTGCCTGTCTGTGACTTATTTCTACTTACTGTCAGCTTATACCTATCTCTTTCCTTCTCCTACGGCCCGGCAGGTGTGTGGGGGAAGGGCGTTTTTCTGATACCCTCACTTATATAAATCACGTATTTGTGGGGTCAGTCACATACTGTTGTGTGCTACACAGTACCATATCTGGGCTGTTTGTGTTGCATACTGGTGAGTGCGCGGGTGTTAACACCGTAATTCCTCTGGTGATACATATTTTTTGTGTATTTACGGTATCATGTTTGATGAGGAGACTGAGCACTCCGTGTGGTGTTTTCCTGCAGATGCTGTGCTGCTGGAATTGATGGGGAGGATTTATCTCAGGATGGTCTGTGCGGGCGGTGCCAGCTGGTACCGGGCCCTCTAAACCCCCTGTATCACAGGACCCTCCTTGGGCGATGTTTTCACAGGTGCTGGCGTCCATTGCGGACCAGTTATCAGTCCCATCAACGGTCCTTTTTAGGGCGTTGTCCCAGCCCACCATCCCCCGTTCCCCAGGTATTCCACAAATATTGCAGTCTCCCCTCGGGGCCCAGACTGTGGGTCCTTTTTCGGGACTGCCTGTGTATGTCCAGTCTCCTCCTGTGACGCAGCAGTCTGTGGTGCCGTTTCAGAGTTTTCCTCAGACGGCTCCTCCACCTTGGGTGGATGTTCTCTCCAGCTCTGTACAGAGTCTTGCGGCCTCATCCTCTGCATTTCAGTCGATGTTGCAAAGTGATGTGCCACCAAGGGCGTCCAAGCGTCCTGTCGTGAGTTCACTGGCTGCGCAGTTGTCGGACTCGGAAGTGTCCTCAGATGAGGGAGAGATCCACGAGGACTCTGATGCCATGGGGCAGGAGGTGGAGGCTAAGTCCTCCATTAATGTCCCAGCATTAGTTAGGGCGGTGCGAGCTATCCTCCATATAGAGGATGATGCGCCGGCTCCTAGGTCGAAGTTCCCTAATTTTAAAAAAGCCAAGGTGACTTCGAATGTGTTTCCCCTGTCTGATCAATTAATGGATCATATGGCGGCGGCCTGGCAATTACCCAGTAAGAGGTTCCTGCCTCAGAAGAGGTTGGCGTCAAATTATCCTTTTCCTGAAGCTCATTGCAGGAAATGGTGGGAATCCACCGCCGGCGGAGTCTCCGTCACCCGCTTGATCAAAAGCGCAACGCTGCCATTGCCGTCTATCTCCTCTTTAAAGGATCCCACGGACAGGAAGTTCGAGACTTGTTTGATGTCAATTTACTCTCTTTCCGGGGAGGTGGCTCGCCCGTCCATGGCTATTTCCTGGGTGGCTAAAGCCATTGAGATCTGGGCCAATGCCTTGGAGGATACATTTATTGACGATGCTCCGGATATCCAGAGAGCGTTAGTGGGACAGATGAGGGATGCGGCTTCCTATATTGGGGAAGCGTCCTTGGATGCCAGCCTGCTAACTTCTAGGGTTTTGGCTGCAGCTGTGTCTGCTCGGCGGTCCCTGTGGCTGAGGTCCTGGAGGGCTGGTGCAGACTCTAAAAAGGGTCTAGAGGCCTTGCCTTTTAATGGCGAATTGCTATTTGGTCCAGATTTGGACAAAATAGTTGATACCTTGGCTAAGGGGAGTCGGCTTTCCTCCCTTCGGCATCTGCGCCGGATAAAGTGAGGAGCTCTGCTTTTTGGTCCTTTCGGGTTCAGGGTAAGGCCAAGGGTCAGTCCTTCCCGAGACATTCGGCGACCAAGGCCGCACCCAAGCCCAAAAAGCAGGCATGGAGTGCTCGGCGCCCTTCTTCCAAGCAGGAGGATAAACCTGCTGCCTGATGGGACGGGCCTCTCTCTGGGGGACCCCAGAGTGGGAGGCCGACTTCTCCAATTTGCCCAGTGTTGGAGCAATACCACCATGGATGCCTGGGTTCGAGAAGTAGTCTCTCAGGGGTACGCCCTGTCTTTTCGGTTCAGGCCACCCCCTCTATTTTTCTGCATGAGTCCTTCTCTGGACAAGACCAAAGCTGTCCAGATCCAGGTAACTATAGAATCCTTGCTACAAGCAGGGGTCATTGTACCCGTTCCGCAGTCTCAGCGCGGGACAGGGTACTATTCTACTCTTTCTGGTGCAGAAACCCAATGGTTCTCATTGCCCTATCCTGAATTTGAAGTCTCTGAACACATACCTCAGGGTTCCCAAGTTCAGGATGGAAACGTTACGTTCCATCATTCTGGCGATGGAACTCCCTCGATATCCAGGACGCCTATCTCCATGTGCCCATAGCACCGGCACATCAGCGGTATCTGACGTTTGCTTGCCTGGACCATAACTACCAGTTTCGGGCGTTGCCTTTCGGCCTTTCCACGGCTCCGAGGGTGTTCACCAAGGTGATGGCAGTTATGGCTGCCCACCTTCGGGGTCAGGGTATACGGCTGCTGCCGTACCTGGACGATCTTCTGCTGCTGGCAAGCTCCCCGGAGGAGCTTCTTCGACATCTGACCATTGCTTGTCTTCAAGCACACGGGTGGTTGATAAATTGGAAGAAGTCATCTCTGATCCCATCACAACGGATGGTCCATCTGGGAGCACTTCTGGATTCTTGTCAACAAAGGATTTTCTTGACTCCGGAAAAGGTGTCTTCCCTACAACTGAGGATACACAGTTGCCTGAGCAGTGGCAGGGTGTCGGTCCATTCGGCAATGAGAGTCCTGGGGTCCATGGTGTCGACATTCGACATGGTGGAGTTTGCCCAGTTCCATTCCAGGCCCCTGCAGGGGCAGATTCTTTCGGAGTGGAACGGGTTATCTCACCGGATCCAGTCTCAGATGCTGGTCTTGTCCCTGGATGTGCGCCGGTCTCTGGCGTGGTGACTTCAGTCAGCTCATCTCATCCAGGGTCGCTCCTTTTGGATCCCGGACTGGGTTCTGCTGACGACAGATGCCAGTCTCCGGGGTTGGGGGGCAGTGACCGGCTCGTTGTCTCTTCAGGGCTGTTGGTCGGCGGAGGAAGCCGTCCTTCCCATAAACGTTCTAGAGCTGCGGGCAGTGTACCGTGCTCTACTGTCGTCAGGCACCGTTCTTCACGGAAGAGCAGTTCAGCTGCAATCGGACAACGCTACCACAGTGGCATACATAAATCACCAGGGAGGGACTCGCAGTCGAGCTGCGATGTCGGAGGTGTCTCAGATCCTGGATTGGGCGGAGTGCCACCTTCTGGCAATCTCGGCAGTCTTCATCCCGGGAGTCCTCAATTGGGAGGCGGACTTCTTCAGCCGTCACGACGTGCATCCCGGGGAATGGTCGCTTTACCCAGAGGTGTTTCAACTTCTCGTGGACAAATGGGGACTGCCGGACTTGGACCTGATGGTCTCCTGTCACAACTGCAAGTTGCCCGTGTACGGCTCAAGGACAAGAGATGCAGGCGCAAGCCTAGTGGACGCGCTGTCTGTGAAATGGACGTGTCACCTAGCGTACCTGTTCCCTCTGATTTCCCTGCTACCTCGGGTACTCAGAAAAATCAAACAGGACGGGGGCACGTTTCTGCTGGTGGCCCCAGCGTGGCCCAGACATCCTTGGTACTCCGATCTCAGGAGCTTGTCCGTAGGCGCTCCATTCCTTCTGCCTCAACGTAGGGACCTGCTGTCTCAGGGGCCCTGCCTTTACCCGGATCTGGGTCGGCTGTCTTTGACGGCGTGGCTCTTGAGACAGCCGTCTTAAGGTCCCAGGGTTTTTCTAACTCTGTCATCAGTACCATGATGAGGGCGCGTAAGCCTGCCTCTGCACGGATTTACCACAGAGTGTGGCACACTTACTTTCAGTGGTGTGAGTCCAGATACTTTGATCCTCAGGTGTTCAGGGTTTCTAGGATTTTGGCATTTCTGCAGTCAGGTCTTGACCTGGGCTTACATCTTGCTTCCCTGAAGGTTCATGTATCGGCTCTGTCTGTATGGTTCCAATGTCGGATCGCTACACTGCCTGATGTTCACACCTTTTTCCAAGGTGTTCTTAGAATTCAACCTCCCTTTGTGCCTCCAGTGGCTCCATGGGACTTGGCGGTGGTTCTTGGGGTCCTGCAGGGACCTCCCTTTTGAGCCTCTTGAGTCCGTTGACCTCAAGTGGTTAACACTGAAAACTGTGTTTCTCCTGGCAATTGCTTCGGCCAGGAGGGTATCCGAGTTGGGGGCACTTTCCTGTAGTCCCCCCTTCCTAATTTTTCACCAGGACAGGGCTGTGCTTCGTACTCGTCCTGAGTTTTTGCCTAAAGTAGTCTCTAAGTTCCACATCAATCAGGAACTTGTGGTACCAGCTTTTCAATCTCCTGAAAAAAGCTGGTGAGGCTTCGTTGGACGTTGTACGTGCTCTGAGTTTGTTGATCGGACGGCTTATGTAAGAAAGTCTGATTCCTTGTTTGTCCTCTTTGGTTTTCATAAGAGGGGTTGGCCTGCCAACAAACAAATGTTAGCCCGTTGGCTTTGTTCTGTTATTAGGGAGGCTTATATACAGGAACGTTTACCTGTTCCAGCCTCTGTTAAGGCTCATTCCACTCGGTCTGTGGGTCCTTCTTTGGCTGCTAGACGTGGTGCCTCCGCTGTTCAGCTGTGCAAGGCAGCCACTTGGTCTTCAATTTATAAATTTTTTGAGGTTTTATGCGTTTGACACCTTTGCCTCTCAGGATGCATCCTTCGGGCGCAGGATTCTCCTTTCTGCTCAGGAGCGTCCCCTCTCTTAGTTGAACTGCTTTGGGACATCCCCAAGGTCAACCCTGTGGACCCCCTATGGACCCTGAAGTAGAAAACAAGAGATATGGTAAGAACTTACCTTTATCTCTTTCTACGAAGTCCATAAGGTCCACAGGGCGCCCGCCCTGACGCACCTGGCTTCAAATGGACTGTGTGGCTGGTCAACGGTTTTCTGTCTCCCATTTCTGTGAGTATGGTTTCTTGTGTGTTCCAGTCTTCCTTCTCTCTGTTTAGTCTCCTCCTCCGGCCTTGGCTGCTTACCAACTGAGGTGCCTGTGGCTCGGGGGCGGGGTATAGAGGAGGACGGACCCAAGCGCATCCTGGGAGCAGTGAAAGCTTTAACTGCGTGGTGCCTGTGGATCCAGATCCAGCTATACCCCCAAGGTCAACCCTGTGGACCCTATGGACTTCGTAGAAACAGAGATAACAAAGGTAAGTTCTTACCATATCTCTTGTTGTTTATATCACAGGCTGTGTTTAAAATTGACAGGAGCTGATTGGCTGCAACCTTATCTCTGTTCACTCTATCTCCATCCAAGGCTTCGTAAATAGACCTCAGAATAAGGCAAATTGTCCTTTCCATGATGGAAGCTCTTATAATTGTACTAAATTGTACCTAAACCTGATAGGAACCCTACTTTCTGTAGATTGCTCATGACCATTACATTACTGATTGTGCAGGTAATTGTTCTTGCCAAAATAGACTAAGCTTGTTGTTCCAGCTTACCCTAACGAGTCTGACGTCATGCTTCATAAATCAACATAGATATTGAGCATTAATATACCATGTTAGCAAATTTTCATTTTTAAGACTGTGTCCTACATGAATCATGAATTCTAATTTTATTTGTGAACTACTGCTTGTGATGACCTCAACGGGAGGACAAATTTTGTTGACCACCCAGATGGAACTTCATCCTATTTAAAAATATTTGAAGCAAAAATGGGGACACAGATTGAAAAAGTCTACAGCTTTAGACGAAATGCGTTGCAGTGCCTGCTCCATTATCTGATCCCATATCATTTATTGCTAGAGACCCCCTAAAACAATTACTCTGATCCTAAGGGGTTTATTAACCTGCCAGTTTTCAAAATTGCTGATTTTTTTTCCAGCAGGATTTAAAGCAATTTTATTATAGGTTAAACCAGCGCGTTTCACATTTAGAAAAATTGCTTCTTAATAGATAAACCACCAGTATCTGTCTTATAAAGTAATTGAATATGTGCAACTGGTGACAAAGGGGATGACCCCCTCAAAAAAAAATTCAAAAGCACAGCTCACTGGAATGTCAAACCATTTATTCAATGAAGACATTTATTCATTTTACTATTTAAATTCATTTTATTTTAGATAATCTGAGAACTCCTCTGCTGTACTTACTTTATTGTTCTTTCTATTGCCTGATTCATCAAACAAACCACTACCAAGTGGGGCGTCCAGCCTGCGTTCTATTAGATCTTTACTCCTAATTTGTTAATGTGTAGTTGATTGTGATTCAATCAGCAGTGTCACATTGTTGATATGTTAAGAATATTTCAATACAAAAATAGTATAGTAGATGTGTTTGCGATGATGCCTAAGTATTTACAACATTGATTTGGTAATCATTTGCTGCCTCTATGCTCTAGTGCCAGTGTTATCAGTTACGTCCTCACTAAGTCTTAAAAGGTACAGATTATATTGCATTATATTACTAATCATTTTAGAAATTCAATATTCATTTACTCTAACACAAGTACAAATTAGCTTTATAGATAGTTTGTAAAAAGCATTGCTTTTCTGGATCATAGGGAGGAAGATGATATTAATGATGTCACTTCTATGGCTGGCGTTAACCTAAATGAAGAGAGCGCCTGTATTTTGGCAACAAACTCAGAACTAGTTGGTGCTGTGATTCGATCTTGTAAAGATGAGCCCTTTCTATTTACATCTGCTCTGCATAGCCGAATCCTAGACATAGGTAAGTTGTAGTGAGGTAGGTACTCATTACAGTATGGTTTCTATACATACTGTACCATGGATGCAGTATGCCACTTTACAGAACTAAAAGCAGATGTCTTTCTTGGCTGCAGTAAAACATCTGTTATATTTGGTTCACTATAATAATTATGTAGTTTTGTTTTAAATGTTTCTTTATGTATCATTTAAGTTTGCACTACAATTGGTGACCATTTTGGTTATTTTTACAGTAAATTTAGTTAGTGTAAAACTGCAGTAATACACTAATTGTATATAAACTTTTTTATTTGCGTTGTTTTTGCCTTTTGATTTGTTTTACATATTGCTCTTTTTTTTTTTTTTTTCTTAACTTATGCGGCTATACTTGAGCCAGTTGGGTTGTTGGTTGCAATCACAAAACAACTAGATTTGTAGCCAGTTATTCCTCACCTATGGTCGATCTAACTGCTAAGATTTATTTAAATGCCAGTAAGTCAATTCCGATTAGACTTGTTTTCAGGTCAACATTAATATTCTGCATTTGTGGACGTTAGTGTGGAATGCAAACGAGACTAGGAAGGAACATTGCACATAGTCATGAGCATCATCTAATAGGAATGCAATGTCACATTTTACAGTGCACATTTAGATTAAGTGCATGTAGCATAATTATATATTTTTCAGTTTCTGAATAATATATAAGCTACCTGTAATAAGACCTGCTTTCTCCTATAATGGCTTTGAATTTCTCTACTTAATATTGGTGTCCTAACACTGACCTTGCAAGCAGATATATTCTGAAGGCCAAGTGAAACATTGCCTACACTTTCCATTGCTCCAGGCTAAGTTTTATTAATGTAGTGTCTAATATCTTTGAAGTTGAGAGTGTAGCAGGAAAATCATAATCTACAAGCCTCTATTCTTTAATGGGTATGACTTCTGGAGGGAACAGAATACCTGCTGTGCTAATTATTTCAATTATCAGCTCCCACTAAAACATGTAATGGATTTTCTCTGCTTCCATAGGTAAAAGGCATGACATTAAGGAACTTAACTCTGATGTTATGAACTTGGTCTCCCATGCGACACAGGAGAGATTACGAGGCCTTATTGAAAAACTGACAGTGGCTGCACAGCACAGGTCTACAAACTACAAGGTAAATGAATGTAGTTTACTGAATACTAAGAATCGCCCTCTTCATCTACCTCAGGATAGGCTGGATCTATTTATTTTGATACAGCACTTTTTATATTAAGTGCATGGACCACTAGCGCAAATATTTTTAGATTTGCTTTCTAGGATCTCATTAAAAGTGAGATATCATATTGTGGATGTATCAGTATAATTATGTATATACTGCCCCACCCCCTGCTATTTCCAGCCATGCCCCTCTCTATCCGCTGCTCCGCCCCCTCTCTGCTACTCATGTTCATTATGCTGTCAACATTCTGATTGTGGACATAATCTACCACACCCAATTTCCATACCTGTGCTAGGAAAATTAGAATAAAATCTCCATTGGTATTGTTATACAGCGGTGGTTAAATATGTTGGCAGTATATATAGGATGATAATCATGTTCCTCCTTCAATTTCCATCCACTAAACAATTCTGTGTAAACAAGTACTAAAGCGTAAAAGGAAAATTTAAAGATAAAAAGTAGAAAAACATACAAGGGCTATATTATCGAGAACAACCAATTAACAAAAAAATTCTAATGCTAGGAATTCCAAAAGCACTGGGCAGCATAACACACCCAATGTAGAGAGGGAGATTGGGAAATAGTCCACTTTCATTCTTTTAGTTGAAGTACATTGGGATTGCCACCTCTAATTTCAAAGAACAAATACTATTTTAATAGTTTATTTAATGATTTTGTGTTTTGCTTTCAGAGAAGTGATAGATTCATCCAGTCTAGTGATGTTAGAGCACAGCTTAAGTTTCTTGAGCAACTTGAGCACCTGGAGAAACAGCGCAAAAACGAAGAAGAGCGAGAAATGCTCCTTCGAGCAGCTAAGGTAAGCTAGTAATTTCTCTGGAATTCCTGCAGAGCGGTCCTGTAATGTGTTTTCTCAGTCTGAGATAAGTGATTTGTCAACATTTTTCTGTTCTTTTTTTATGTAAAAATGCATGATTTGACATAATTGCAGTGACCTGTTCAATTGTCAGTTGTGCTTTCAGCAAAGCGTCGTACCTGAATATTTATACTGCACAGGTGGATTTTGTGGGTGGTGGTAAAAGCTGCTGCTTTAAGTACTTTCTTTTTTCTACTTAAGGGTCCATAGAGGATCCACAGGAAACTTTGGGGTATAGGTGATGACGAAGAAACCCGGGCACCATGCAGTTAGTTTTTCTCCCAGAATGCAACGGGGGGCTCCCTCTATACCCCGCCCCCAGGCCGGAGGCTCCTCAGTTTCGTTTGGTGCTGGCCGGAGTCTGGTCACTGTATTGCAGTGGGGCTGTTCCTAACAGCCCTGAAAATTTCAAGTTTTTCTAAGTGCGGTCATCGTGAACAGTCCAGTGGAAGTTCGCACGGCCGGTGCTGAGACGCTGGTACTGATCCGTGCCTCTCGGCGGGCCTTAAGGGACTTGGCTAGCAGGGACCCTGGAGGATTCCTAGACTGCAGCTGGACGCTACGGGGTGCAGGTAAGCGACACAAACCGCGTTGGTGCATGCAGAGATGTATTCTTTTTCCTCCAGGGTTGGGGTACATCCTGGGGATGACAGGAAGTGTGGCCAGGCACTGAGTCCTGCGTCCACACTAAGCCATCTGGGACTTGGGACTGGAGTTCTGCAGAACACTCCAGCATCCCAGGGGTTAAACACTGGCCAGGGGAGGTAGCCTTCCCTGTCTAACAGCTGGCTCCTTCCCGCTGCTGAACACGCCTTTCCACTGTAGTCTGGCTTGATCTGTGACAGCTTCCTGTTTCTGGCCCGCCTCCGCATGAGTTCTTCGGTCATTCTCCTGGCTGTGTCGCTGATCTCCACAGGCAGTGCGGAGAAGGGGCCCCCTACATACCTCTTCTCTATTTGTTGGTCAGTGTATGTAGCACAATCGACCATTTGCTCACAAACACTGGAAAACAGACAAAAATGGTCGTTAAAACACACAAATTTAACCAATTTGAACAATTGTATTTTGTCTGTTTTCCAGTGTTTAAGACCATATGATCAACTGTCATTTGCTCCCATACATTACCAGGTTTTCATTCCAACCAGCCAGATTGGACAGATATCTGACAGATAATTGTATAGTTTATGTCCAGCATTAGTCTCTGTTAAGTGATCCTCTTTACTATGTCTGGCATTGAGAGTGATATGACTAAGTTAACCCCTATTAAACTGCTCTGTAAAAAATGTACAGCGGTGTTAGGGGCAGGGGACATAGCCTCTGAGGAGTTATGTTTCCGGTGTTACACTGCCCCGGGTCCTTCTGAGGCTTCTGCCGTTTAGCAGGAGCCGCCATGGGAGTGCTTTGCAAAAGCACTAACAACCATTGCAGAGCATTTAGCAGGCCCTCCTATGTGTCCACAGTTCAGTTTTCAACAACAGCACCTTTTGCCAGCGCAAAACCTGCTGTAACCTCCTACACATTCACAGGTGTTGCCCCCTCACTGGGTTAATACAGTTCCTGCTATATTGCAGGGTGCGACTGAGATACGTCAACAGGACGCACCTATCGGCAGACCAACTAAAAGGGTCTTGCTATCGTCGCAATCTACTGTAAGGGATGATGATGTGTCAACCGATGACTGACTGCTTCTGGATGAGTCTGACTCTGAGCTACCTCCTCTGGAGGCAGGGGTCAAGTCTAATATATATATTCCAAGGCTAATACAAGCTGTTAAAGCAGCCCTGATCATTAAGAATGAGCCTCCTTCGCCTAAATCTAGGCATGCATATTTCATGGAAGAAAAGATGACTGAGGCTACATTCCCATTGTCTGACCAATTGGTGAATCACTTGGAGGTAGCTTGGGATATGCTTAGAAAGCGGTATCAACCACAGAAGCGTCCAGTCTCTGCTTACCCTTTTGCTGAGAATTATTTTTCCAAATGGGAGACTCTACCGGTGGTGGATTCCCATGTCACGCGCTTGGTAAGAAGCACCACGCTTCCTATGCCTTCCATGTCGTCCCTGAAGGATGTTACAGATAGGAAGGTAGAGGTATGCCATAAATCTGTTTATTTCCTTTCGGGGGGCTGTGTGCAGACCAGCTATGGCCATTTGCTGGGTGCCTCGAGCCATGGAATGTTGGGCTAATAGCCTTGAAACATCCTTAGCCTCTAATGCTACCAGGGAACAGCTGAATCTGGTGGGAATATCTCAGAGATTCGGCTACCTATATAAATGAGGCAGCTTTGGATATTGGATTACTAAATGCCAGGGTTTCTTCGGCGGCCATTGCGGATCGTCATATTCTGTGGCTCCGTTCTTGGAGAGCTGATGCAGAATCCAAGAAGGGGTTGTAGAGTTTGCCTTATGAAGTCTTGTTTGGCCCTGATCTGGACAAGATTGTGAATACCTTAGCAGCAGCTAAGTCGGCTTGTCTGCCTTCTGCTCCAGCCTCTTTGGGGGTTCGGACTCCATCCTCTCTGACCTATCGGGCCCCAGGTAAGGCTAGAACTCAGTACTTTCCCAGGCCATTCACCACCAAGAAATCTGCCAGGCTTAAGAAGCACCCCTGAAGTACCAGACGTCCGGCTGCCAAGCCTGATGACAAACCCTCCTCCCTGGGTGGGAGGCCGACTTCTTTAGTTCGCCCAGTACTGGTGTCAAACGACCACGGATTCCTGGGTGAAGGAAGTGGACTCTCAGGGGAACACCCTCTCCTTCCGCAGAAGGCCTCCCCATCAATTCTTTTGCACAGGACTTCCGAAAAACACGGACAAGGCTTTGGCTATTCAACAGGTGGTACAATCCATGCTACAGGCAAGAGTCATTGTACCGGTCCCGATGTCCCAAAGAGGTACAGGGTGGTATTCCAGCCTTTTTCTAGTCCAGAAGGCAAACTGTTCTTATCGTCCTATTCTCAATCTCCGGTGCCTGAGCAAATTCCTCAGGGTACCCAGGTTCAGAATGGAGACCCTACACTCAGTTATACTGGTTATGGAACCTGGGGATTTTATGGTATCCCTGGATATTCAGAATGCATACCTGCATATTCCGATTGTTTCAGCTTACCAATGTTTTCTTAGGTTCGCTGTATCACAGCAACATTTCCAGTTTCAGGCTCTGCCGTTTGGCCTTGCCACTGCACCTCAGGGTGACAAAGGTCATGGCGGTAATGGCAGCCCATATGCGGCTGCAGGGGATCCGCCTGTTACCATACCTGGACGACTTCTTGCTACTAGCAGGGTACTCAGAGGTACTTCACTACCACATGCAGCTAACAATATTTGTGCACCAGGTACACGGGTGGTTGATATATTGGAAGAAGTTCTCACTGATTCCGTCTCAAAGGATGTACCATTTGGGAGCCCTTTTGGATTCACAACAGCAAAGGATTTTTCTGACAGCAGAAAAGATCTCCACTTTGCAGACGCGTGTATGCAGATGCCTTCACAATTGCCGAGTGTCAGTCCATTCAGCAATGCAGTTACTGGGATACATGGTGTCGACATTCGACATGGTGGAGTATGCCCAGTTTCATTCCCGGCCTCTGCAGGTATTGATCCTCTCCAAGTGGGATGGATTTCCCCATCCGATATGGACTCAAATAATGGTGCTGTCTCCGAAGGTACACCTGTCACTAACCTGGTGGCTACAGACTGCTCACCTCACCAAGGGGCTTCCCTTTTGGATCTCTGACTGGGTCCTCCTGATGACGGATGCCAGTATTCGGGGCTGGGGGGCAGTGACTGGTCCACACTCCTTTCAGGGAAGGTGGACCGCAGTGGAATCTGCACTTCTAATCAATATATTGGAACTGCAGGCAGTTTTCAGGGCTCTGCAGCAAGCCAGGCTGTTGCTTCACGGAAAACCCGTGCAAGTGCAATTAGACAATGCCATGACAGTGGCTTGTCTAAACCGTCAAGGAGGAAATCAGTCAAGCGGCAATGACAGAGGTGTCACGCATTCTGACATGGGCGGAAGGCCATCTACCAAACCATATCGGCGCTGTTCATTCCAGGAGTGCTGAATTCGGAAGCGGAATTTCTCAGCCGTCATGACGTGTATACAGGGGAATGGTCTCTTCACCAAGAAGTGTTTCAGCTGCTTGTGGACCGGTGGGGCCTTTCAGACGTGGACCTCATGGCCTCTCCACTAAATCACAAGCTACTTCAGTATGGGTGCACGACAAGAGACACCAGTGCTCTCTTGGTGGACGCTCTGTCAGTCAAGTGGACGCTCCAATTTGTGTACCTGTTTCCTCCAATCTCCCTCCTTCCTTGAGTAATTCAGAAGTTCAAATAAGAGGGAGACATGGTCCTTCTGGTGGCTCCAGTGTGGCCCTGACGTCTATGGTACTCAGATTTCCGGAGAGTCTCTATTGACACTCCATGGCTGTCGCCTCAATGTCCGGACCTGTTATCTCAGGGACCCAGATCTGGGTCGTCTGTCTTTAACGGCGTGGCTCTTGAGACATCCCTCTTAAAGTCCAAGGGATTTTCCAGCTCTGTGGTTAAAACCATACTCAGAGCACATAAACCTGCTTCTGCTAGAATTTACCACAGGGTATGGTATACTTTTTTTGAATGGTGTCGTCCAAAACAGTTATGACTCCCAGGTGTTTAAAATACCCAGAGTGTTGGCTTTGCTGCAAGCAGGTTTAGACCTTGGTCTCCGCCTTGCTACACTGAAGGTCCATATCTCGGCCCTTTCAGTGTGGTTCCAGCGAAGGATTGCTCCTCTTCTTGATAGCCGCACTTTTCTGTAGGAGGTCCTTCGTATGCAGCCTCCCTTTGTCCCTCCTGTAGCGCGTTGGGATTTAGCTGTTGTCCTTAAGGCTCTCCAGAGCCCTCCATTTGAACAACTGGGCTCAAACTGCTTCAAACTCGCCCTGGGTTCCTTCCTAAGGTGATTTCTAGTTTCCACATTAATGGTGAAATTATTGTGCCGGCCTTTAATTCCTCAGACCTCTCGACAGGGGAGGCCTCATTGGATGTGGTACATGCCCTCAGGATTTATGTGGATCGTACCACTGGTCTTTGGAAATCGGACTCCTGGTTTGTTCTTTATGGTTTCCACAAGAGAGGATGGCCAGCCAATAAACAAACTTTGGCTAGATGGCTTCGCATGACTATCTCTGAGGCTTACATTCATGAGGGCCTTCCAGTCCCGCCCTCTGTTACTGCTCATTCTACTCGGTCTGTAGACCCTTCGTGGGCAGCTCGTTGTGGTGCCTCGGCTGTACAGCTTTGTAAGGCGGCCACGTGGTCTTCTACCCAGACCTTTTTGAGGTATTATGCCTTTGATACCTTTGCCACTCAGGATGCTTCCTTCGGGCGGCGGATTCTCCATTCTGCACAGGAGTGTCCCTGCCGTTGAGGGTACTGCTTTTGAAATCCCCAAGGTTTCCTGTGTACCTTTTATGGACCCTGAAGTAGAAAAGTAGAGATATGGTAAGAACTTACCCTTGTTATCTCTCTTTCTACGAGGTTCATAGAGTCCACAGGGCGCCCGCCATGACGCACCTGTACTTCAGATGGGCTTCGCTCTAGTCACCAGTTTTCTGTCTCCTTCTGTGTGAAAATGTGATTCTAGTGTGTTCCAGACTTTCTTCTCTCTCTTTTATCTTCCTCCGGCCTTTGGCTTTCTACATAACTGAGGAGCTTCCAGCCCGCTGGCGGGGTATAGAGAGAGGCCCCATTGCATCCTGGGAGAAATTTTTTTTAACTGCATGGTGCCTGGATGTCTTCGTCATCACCTATACTCCAAGGTTTCCTGTGAACCCTATGGACCTCGTAGAATAAGCGATAACAAGGGTTAGTTCTTACCATATCTCTACTTTTTTTTTATTCTGCGTGTGAGTTTAGAGGAGATAGTGGGTTTACAGTGGTTCATTTATTGTGCATGTCTACTTTATTTCCATTTGATATAGTACATGTCAAAATCAATCAAAAATCATATAATCCCGTTATTACCACAAAAAACTACATAAATATACCTTCTATAGCCACACAAAGATATTGTGATGTCAGACTACAAAAAATGCTTCTCAACCACTATTCTTATGCTTTTTCAAAATTTGTTTTGTTACCAATGGAAATAAATAGTGTTGAATAATTTTTCTCTGGAATAAGATGTTAAAATTCAAACATTCAAAACTTAGACAAACAAAATGTCAAAAACAAAAATGTCAACATGGTCAAAATGGCAACAGTCATAATAAAATGACACAGCTGCACCCCCCACCCTTCCCCCCACACACACAAAATCAATAACCAGACCTGGACTTCTGAGCCTGGGCTGTTACTGGAAAATAGGGGGAAAACTGCATGAGGTTCCCCCTATTTTCCAATAACTAGCATCGGGCTGAACCAGTCGGTATGATAATTGTATAGCAGGGAGACAAACCGCATGGGATTTCCCTACCATATCATTAAGCAGCCCCAGTCTGGTCATTCCAGGTGGTTGCAGGGGGATAATGGGGATTATATGGTTAATAATAATGTTCTCTACCAGCAACCTATCATTCCCAGCAAGCCTGCCCCGGCATGATGGCACTTCTAGAACCATTAGTCATTAGTGCCAGCATGCCCGGAAATCCAGCCCAGGTTGCTGGGGGTGAATCTGTATCATAGAAGGGGACCATGACGACTAGTAGTACTAGTTTCAAACAACAACTGACTGTGAAACAATCATTTGCAAGAGGAACCAAGTATTACAGCAACCATCCTGTTGCACAGTTGATCACTGAAGCCATGACAGCTATCTTAGCATTAGATCTGCATCCAATATCCATCATTGGCGCTTGTAGTTTTAGGCAATTAGTTGAGGTCATGTGTCCACGCTACAATATTAAATCTGAATTTAATTTTACCAGAACTGCAATTCCTCACCTTTACCGAGATGTTAAAAAAAAGTTATTTGCCTAGAAAATGCCATTGTACTTGACAATGCAGTTAACTAAAGATATGTGCACAAGCGATACTGGTCAAACTAAAGATTACATGAATGTGACAGCCCACTGTGTTGGTGTATCACCTTCAGCAGCATCTAACACACAATGCAAGCTCTTTCACAGGCAGGCAGACTAGTGTCAAACTGTGGGGAGAAACTCAGGGATGTGATAGCAAAATGGCTTACCTCACTAAGGGCTCTATTTATTAACATTATTTTTACTAAAATAAAGTGAAAAAGGGTGTTTTCACACCCTTTTCACATTATTTTAGTTTCAACTAAAGTTACTAAAGGGCAATGGAGTAGAATTCGTAAAATTCTACTCCAACCCCTAATTATCACTTATTTTTAGTAAGCAGATCACATTTCCCATAATTTTAATGGGAAATGTGATCTGGCCAAAGTTACTAAAAATAAATTGTGAAAAAATACCGGGGAAAGCCCTGTGACAATAACACCATCTGGAGGTGGCGTTATCCAGGGTCTCCCCTGGTTACTTCCCAGAGCAGAGCCCGGAGCCGGCTCCCAGTAATCAGCTGTGTGGTCTAAACAGAACACACGCTGATTCACTGTAAAAAAACCAAAACACAACTTACCAGAGTCCAGGGACCGGTGATCAGGGCTCCGGTGATGTCCTCCCTCCGGTCAGCTGGTCTCCCATGCTGCACTGGGGCCTGGTTGTCACCTGACAGGGTACCAGTGCAGTATGGGATGTCAGCTAACCGGAGCCACAGAGCACAGAACACTGCAGGTAAGTGTAATTAAGGGAGAGGGGGCGCGATCGTGGGGGCGGGGCTTGGTGATGGGGCGGGGCTTGATGGCGGTTGGTCGGTACACGCGTCGGCACTTGTCACAGTATTTTTTACGAAAATACCGTGATAAGTGTGCGGAGAGGATTTGCAGGGACAGAGCTTTATCGCAAGCTCTGTCCCTGCAAGACGATTTTTAGTAAATCCCTGTGATATTGCCTGAATTCGCAATGCGTATTCAGTTGGTAATTTCACACTACAATCTGCATTACAAATGCGGATTGTAGTAAATAGAGCCCTAAGACTCTCCTCAGGATTTGTCATTTCCAATAACGCAAGTGACATTGTACGAACATTAAGACTAGGTAAATTTCAACACTTATGTTTTACACACATAATAAACTTGGTGGTTTAGAATTTCTTTAAAACTGACAAGTGTGTGCAGGACATGCTGAGCTTGGCCCGTAAAATTTCTGGGCATTTTTGCCATTCAGAAACTGCATTTAGAAGACTGCAGCAGCTGCAAGATTAGTATCATTTGCCATGCCACCAATTGAAGCAGACGAAATTCCAAGCTTTATTTGCTTCAGAGACTGAATGTACAGCAACAAGCCATCCTAACGTACACATCAAACCATGATCTAGGGAGAGGTGTGACAAGGTACTACCTTACTGCAGCACACTGGAGAATTATCTTGGTATTATGTAAGCTACTGAAACCATTTCAAATTATAACCAATGAAGCGAGTTTAGTTAGGTCATACCCTTAATCTACTGGAAAAGCAGCTGGAGGATATGAAACTAGGCGATTCTGCTAAGTATGTTGGACTTGTAGATCAGGTTCTTTATTCACTTCACCAGGACCAAAGGGCCTGCAGTTGGATCACTACATTTTGTCAACCATGCTTGATCCTAGGTTTAAGTCCCATGTAAAGTCTTTCTTTCCAACTGTCATAGGTTTTAAGAGATGCAAAGAACTCCTTGCGAGTAAGTTGTCAGCTCAAGTGGCACATTACACGACAACATCTCCTGCTTCAGTTTCTCCTGCAAATGCTGCTGCTAGGAAAAAACTGACCTTTTCCAATAGACCCACTGGCGATAATAAGTAAACTCAGTGCACCAGAGTGAAACATTGACATCTGGGTTTAAAGATTTACCCACACATATTGACACCTCTACTGTGACTCAATCTAAAATATGGAAAAAGTGATGTTCATCAAAATTAACTACAAATACTATGAGGAAACCTTTGCCACTGTTACGAGCCACCATGCTGGCCATGACAGCTCACACAGCTTTGTCTCATCATGGCCATTGTTGGCAGAAGGGACGCTGCCTGACATCTTCACAACCAACCACACTGCCATCTGGTCCCAGCTGTTGCCCGGCAGCCAGGATACTTTCTCCCTGCTGTTTCCCCTTACAGCCTGGCAATTACAGAGTGTTACACATATTAGGTGGCTTGTCCTAGTGGGCTTGCTTGATTGGGTGCCTGTTTAGGCAAAAGGCAGTAAGGATTTCGGCCTCACTGCCAGTTATAGCATCCTTGCCCGGCATTGATGCTGATCTGCTATGCTCTTGTCTGCTGATTCTCCGTATATCCTGGTTCTAATCTCTGCAGTGCCTGCCAGCTATATCCAGCTTGCCTCCATGTACCTCAGTGTCTGCAGCATTTCTCACTGCTACCACCAGGATTCCGGCATCACACCTGTCAGCAGTGTTCGAACCACTTCCTTGTCTGCCAGTACTACTCACTGCTACTATGATTCTTGCATCATAAGCTCCTACTATCTTGAGTATAAGTCCTGGTAGCATCCAAGTACCTGGGAAATATTTTTCTTCTTCGGGGTCCATAGAGTCCACAGGAATTACCTTGGGGTATGTGGTTGGAGTGATCCAGGCACCAAACAGTTACAAGCTTTAGCTCCTAGGATGCACTGGGTCCTCCATATATACCCTGGCTACAGGCACTCAGTTTTTTGTTTGGTGCGCAGGATCACCTTTTTAGACAGGGGACTACTCAGGCAGTCCCAAGCTTTTTTTTTTTTTTTAACGAGTATGCAGCGCTAGGCATCCTAATGAACGCCCGTGCTGCTGCTCCATCTACCCCACCAGGGCCGCAACACCAGTGAGGTAACTAATGATTGGCAGGCGCCAGCGGAGTTTGACTATCGATGACGCTGGGCCTGGGACTGCAACCGGAAGACACGGGGAAGCAGGTAAGGTGGTTCGCCGCTTGCGGTGAACCATGTTGGCAGTCTGTGCCCCTGGCAGTGGAGACTTGCCAAAGGTTGCTGCAGTGGGGAACCGGGAACGACTGCTTCTCCCACTAGACCACCTGGGCATATAAATCTGGCGCCAGGGACAGTGGCGGTGGCCATTTAAAAGGCCAGTGTTCCCTGTGGTTTGATACAGCCTAGGTGAGGTAGGCTCTCTCCGGCAGCCCCTCCCCCAGCCGCCGTTTCAGAGGCAAGGTTTTCCCATGTCTGGGTTGCTCCTCCCTGCCTCCCTTGTATATGAGACGCCCAGAGACCACTTTCAAGTGCTCTACTGTAGCTTCAAATCTCAGGAGGTTTGGTCAGTCTCCCTGTATACCTCGCTTTTGGTGGCCAGGTTATACAGAGTTATAGTTGACTAAGAGCCTATTGCAAATGCATTGTATGTGACTTATGCTAGTTCTGCTGTGTGTTAAACTGCATTTTTTGTTTCTGAAAGACTGTCAGTTATAACTATCACTGCTATTTCTCCTCATCCCTCAGACAGGGTAGGGGGCTTTTCTGTGTACTTCACATTTACTAGATATTTGTGAAAGTGGTCACATTGTATTGTTACCTTTATACTTATATATGTAAGCGTATAGGGAAACGAGTTCATGCAGGTTTTATTTGACTGTTATAACTATCACTGCTATTGTTCCATTTAACCCTCAACTACAGGTGTGTAAAGGTTAAATTGTACTTCACATTTGCTTGTGAAGACTGAGCTGCCCATCCCCCTGTTTCCTAATTAATTAGAGATGCTCAGCTGCAATTGAGTGTTTGCTGAGGGGAGATTTGAGCTCTGAGTATACCTTTCTCCTAGGAGCACTAGAATCCTACCAACTTTCTTTTGCTTGTATAAATTGATTCAGTACCAATTTGTAAGTATATTTGTATGCATTGCACTTATATCCTACCAATGTGACTACAATTTAGTGCCCATTTGCAAATATATGTATATGCATGTAGATCCTACCAATCTTGTGTTTTTGTTTTTTCCTAGCCCCCAACTACCTGGTGTATACGGGTTAGAGAGTACTTCACATTTATTTGTATCTGTGAACGGGGTTACATCGCATTGTTAACCCTACACTTGTTATAGGTTACTTACAAATATTTCCCGTGAAGACAACGAGGTAAACAGCAGACTGTTGTCCTTGTGCTGGTTTCATGTAAATCCTGTGCAGTAGGCCTCTCAGGATTTCATACAGGATGGACTGTGTGTTAATTGTTATACACCACAACAGTCCACCTCGCCAGCACCTGTTCAGGGGTCACCTTAAATGTCCTCCTGGTTTCAGGTCGTGACGTAGTTAGTGGATAGCTTATCAGCCCCCACACTGCCTCAAACTTTGGATTTCTCACAGTGATTACAGCCTGCTTTGTTTCCTCTTCCCATACATTTTTCCTGGATGGAGGGTTATGTCCACTCAGTTCAGAATCTGGTTTTTAGCATCAACATATCTGCAGATGTTACATGCGAATAAGGCATCAGCTGTCTAAGCATATAAATGGACTGCACCATCCTCTCAATACACCCTGCTTTCAGATTCTGATATATCATCTGAGGAGGCAGATGATACATAGGTTTCTCCCTCTGTGCCTATCTCGGAGAGGAGGAGTGTTATTAATCAATGGATGTTCCTCTCTAGCAGGGGTGGTTAATTAAATCCTCCTTATAGAAGATGAAGTACCGACTCCTAAAAGCCTAATAATCCTGGTGTTCAGACACCAGAAAGTGATTTAGGTTGAATTACCTCAATCTGAACAGCTCACTGAGTTTATGGGGGAGGCATGGAACACTCCAGATAATCTGTTCCAGATTCAAAAAGACTAGTGTCTTTTTACCCTCTCCCATAGGGAGAGTGCATTAGGTGGGAAATCCCCCTCCCTACTGTGGATTCTTACATGTCACCTAAAGGGTTACTCCCCAGAAGTTTGTTTGCACAACTCCCCCCATCAGATTCTTTCTAGGCCATTACCCTCTAGTAGACCATTCATATCTTGCTAAATTTAAGGGTGATAATCCCGATTCCTTTGGCTAACAAGGAAGGAGTTATAACTCAGATTTATTTTTGATTCAGAAGCTAAATGGGTCTCATCGCTCTATTCTGAATCGGAAATCTCTGAACAGGTTCATCCATGTGCTCATGTATGGAGACCCTTCAGTCAATTATGCTGGCAATGGTACCTGGGGATTTCATGGTTCCCTGGACATACAGGATACCATATCTGTATGTATCTTTGCACTATTCCAACAAGCGTTTCTTAGTTTTGCTGTCTGTCAGCAACATTACCATTGCCCTTTGGTCTGTCCACAGCCCCTCGGGACCCCATGATATTGGCAGTCTACTGATGTTTTACAACGTCATCTCCAGCTGACCACTGCCTGTCTGCAGGAGCAGGGTGGATAATCAATTGGAAAAAAATCTTCCCTTTCTCCAACACAGCAGATGGTTCATCTGGGGGCACTACTGGATTCCCTGGCACAAAGGCTTTCTTTCAGTGGACAAGATTTCGGCTCTGCAATTGCGGGTGCGCAAATTGCTCCGCAATCAAGAGGGTATGCATTCACTCAGCAATGTGGTATCCACTTTTGACATCATGGAATATGCCCAGTTCCATTCCAGGCCTCTGCAATGACTGATTCTCTCCCGGAGGAATGGGCAGTATCATCTGATACGGTCCCACACTATCCTCCTCTCTTGGAAAGTTAGGTTTCCCTCTCTTGGCTGCAAATGTATCATCTAGACAAGGGTCGCCCCTTCTGGATACCAGATAGAGTGCTCCTCACCACGGATGCCAGCCTCTGCAGATGGGGCGCAGTGACAGGTCATCATACTTTTCAGGGAAGATGGATGTCCAAGGAGGGTCACCTGTCCATTAACATCCTGGAACTTCGTGCAGAATACAAAGCACTCAATCAAGCACAGGATATCCTAAAGGGCAAGCATGTCCAAATCCAGGCTGAAAAGCTGTCCATAGTAGCCTACCTCAACCATCAGGGAGGCACACGAAGTCTGACAGCCATGAGGGAAGTGACAAACATTCTGGTCTGGGCAGAATGTCATCTTCTGCCAATTATAATTCCCGGAGTCCTAAATGGGGAAGCAGACTTCCTAAGTAGTCAGGACATACACGCTGGGGAATATGCTTTTCATCCGGATGTCTTTCAGGTTCTAGTGGACAAATGGGGACTACCAGAAGTATACCTGATGGTCTCACGTCACAATTACAAGGTCCCCAGGTACTTAACCAGAACCAGAGACCCCTCAGCCTCCTTTGTGGATACTATGGAAGTAAGATGGTACTTCAATCTGGCATACCTATTTCCTCCAATCTCCCTCCTCCTAAGGGTCATCAGGAAATTCAAGCATGAGGGCAGCACAGTAATACTGATAGCTCCTGCTTGGCCCAGACACCATTGGTTCACTGACTTAGAGACTGTCAATAGACAATCCGTGGCCTCTTCCTCTAAGGCCGGACCTGTTAGCACTGCCTGCATCCAGACCTTCCTCGTCTGTCTTTGACGGCGGTGCTCTTGAGTCTTCTATCTTAAGAGCCAAGGGTTTTACTACCTCTGCAAGTCAGATGATGCTTAGGGCACGAAAGCCTTCCTCTACCCGCATCTTTTACAGAATTTGGTACTCATAATTTCAATGGTGTTTACATAGAAAATATGACGCTGACGTTTTTAGGGTCTCACGAGTGCTTGATTTTCTCCAGGCTGGCCACCCTCACAGTTCAGGTATCTGCACTATCAGTTTGGTTTCAGCGAAGGATCGCCCCTCTGCCTGATGATCGAACATTTTTTGCAGGGTGTTCTGAGGGTTCAGCCTCCCTTTGTCCCTCTGGTACCTTCATGGGATTTGTCTTTGGTTCTCAGGGCTCTACTGGCTCCCCCATTTTGACCCCTGAAATCAGTAGACCTCAAGTGGTTGACAGCGAAGACAGTTTTTCTTCTCGCTATCTCCTCTGCTCACAGGGTCTCTGATTTGGCTGCGCTTTCTTGTCTCTACCCCTTTTTGATTTTTCACCATGATAGAGCTGTTCTTTATACCAGGGCGGGCTACCTTCTTAAAGTAGTATCCCGTTTTCGAGTAAATGAAGAAATTGTGGTTCCAACCGTCCAGTCTTCAGACCTCTTTGTAGGTGAAGCTTCTCTGGATGTTGTACGTGCTCTATGTAGCTACATGGATCGTACAAACTCCTTTAGGAAATCTGTTTCTCTTTTTGTGTTGCCACTTTCACAAGCGAGGCTGGCCAGTTAACAAACAGCCTCTGGCTAGATGGCTTCGCATGATGATCTCTCAGGCTTACACACAAGCTGATCTCCCTGTTCCAAACACAGTGACAGCACATTCTACTTGTTTTGTGGGATCATTGTGGGAGGTTTCAATGTGGTGCCTCTGCTGAACAATGGTGCAAAGCAGCCATGTGGTCTTCTGTCCACACTTTTCTCAGGTTTTACGCCTGGGATTCTTTTGCCTCTCAGGATGCTTCCTTTGGGAGCTGGATTCTCCTTTTCTGCTCAGGAGCGTCCCCACCCTTAAAGGAACTGCTTTGTGACAGCCCCAAGGTAATTCATGTGGACCCTATGGAACCCAAAGAACAAAATAAGAGTTATGGTATAACATAAAAAAGAAATGGAAGAACCTGCGCTGGATGTCTTAACTCATAGATCTGATTGGATAATGATGGCTCAAAATACCATATAAAACATAGGTGGCATGATATAATAATCACTAAATAAAAATAGGATATAAGTAATAATAATATACAGTGATATTAGCAATCATATAAGGTATACGGCTTGGATTGAAAAGTACCATTTAATAATGCACATTGGACAACATATAAATGCAATAAAAAATCGCAAAAGACATCAAAGTTAAAAGTAAGTCCCAATAAAAAAAGGGGGAAGTTATAGTAAAATCCAAATACAATAATCAGGATGAAATGTTAGTCACTGATCCTTAATGGTATTCCGGATTAATGTCCAGCAATATAGTTACCAGCTTGTAGAGCAGCAAGCACATTCCACTGCGTAAATGTCCCGATTAGGTGGTAATGGAGCAATCGCTGGAATTTCAGAGAAGTAATGCTGGTCCGGAGGTCCACAATGGAGTTCCCAAATGGGGCAAACGTGGTTGATTATGGTATAACATACCTTTGTTAACTCTTTCTTTGAGGTCCACAGGGCACCCACCCTAACGCACCTAGTTGTTATTGGGTAATCTTGTTTTCCTTTTGTATTTCAATGATTCCCTCTTCTTAGATAATGTTTCTGGTGTACATTGTCCTTCATTCTCCTCTTTCCTTCTCCTGCCTTGGGCTTGGGTACAAACTGAGTGCCTGTAGCCAGGGGTGGGGTGTATATGGAGGACCACCCAGTGCATCCTAGGAGCTAAAGCTGGTAACTGGTGATTAGATCACTCCAACCACATACCCCAAGGTAATTCCTGTGGACCCTATGGACCTCGAAGAAAAAGAGTTAACAAAGTAAATTCTTAAATAAAAGTACTCCCACACATGCTTTGTTTTCCAATGTATTACTCTGTTCGATCCTCGGTGATGGTCATCTACTTTGCATATAGACATCGTGAATAACAGCTTACAGCCATCATTTCCATAGTAATGAATTGGGTGTGCTTTGATTGGTCAGAGCATGGATGTTCCCACGCTAAACCGCTGATGTCGTAAAGGTAACCAATCAGCCACACATCAATGTCGATTTGCATTTAACAACTGCTGGGTTTTAAAGCTGTCAGTTTATAGATCCAAATCACCAGTTTGATCTTTCCATTAAAATCACACTCAGTTACATTTGCCCCTGAATTTGTGCGCACATTTTATATTTGTCCTCACATTTTGCAGTAAACTTTGCTAAGATGCAAAATATTTTATGTTTTTTTTTTTTCCGCTGAATTTAATCCTATCTCTAAATGGTCCAGGGACTGTCAAGAGGCAAGCCACACCAGTTACCTCAGGACAGCAAGAGGTACCAGTGCTTTACCCCCTGGCCCAGCTTTAGAAAAGCAAGACAGGCCAGACAAAGGATATGCCTTTAAAGGAAAGACTTGAATATGCAACAAAAGTAGCCCTTGCAGTGAAGGGCAGTGGATCCAGGAGAAGGATGGCTTTGTTCTAGGAAACCTGAAAATTAATGGGGACAACAGGCAGTCAACTGGGTGATACCAAAGATGATTAGGTTCTCAGTCACCAGAAGTCTTTTTATCAGGAGTACCAGAAGTTACCTCTTTAGGTTGTCAACAGCTTTGTGCACCTTTTATGAAGATGCTGGTGTTGGTGGTTGTACTTTGCGGTTGCGTGAGATTGAACAGTTTTTTTGGCTTTTTTTCGAATGATACCTTCATCAAAATGAAGTACAAATGACTTATGCAACAGCCATGGTGACAGTATGATCACAGATGGCTAATCAGTTCTGAAAATAGCCAGCTAGTCTCATTTATATGGGGAAGAATTCTAGAAATAGGCTCCCTTTAATGGTATGTTTTGTTGCCCCAAGAAAGGCTAAAAGGAGTCAAGGTGACATTCAAGGAAGCAGGAGTATGCTTTAATAGTGGAATGCATTATGGTTCTATGGATGTATTCCTTAACAATGAAAGGCGTGCAGGAGAATGTATTGTCTGAATCTAAACAAATAAAAGATTGGACAATCAATTTCAACTAATAAATGCAGCAAGATGATCTCTGACGATGGAAGTACCCAGCAACATGGAAGCATGCAAGAAGTCCAGAGAATCAAAACTGCTTAACCACAGATGAAAGTAAATGTGGCAGGGTAGCACAGCTAGGGGAATTATAGGCTTAAGAAAAAGATAGACAGTGAAATTAATATTCTTTCAAACCTTTTGGAGATGAAAGTGGTCTAATTTCCAGGAACATATTTTTTTGAATGCATCTTCAAGTGCAGTACCAACCAATAGTGCTCTCTGTCAGTTGGGCATAAAACATAGGCCATGATGAGAGAAACAAAGACATTCTTTTAATATACATAGCCATAGTTGTGGCACACTTTTGCCAAAGAGATTCTGGTTTTCTCAAGCACTAGGCATAGTACTAGAAAACTGTAGGCATTTGATAAATACCGCAGATCCACTGTGACCATATTCATTGTGCAATCAGAACTGTCAAAGATCTGTATTCTAAAGATGTGGAGATTGAGATCTATGAAGGAAAAGGTTTTGATAGGTGATTTATAGCCTTCTAAAAGCCTGGAGACCTAAATCTTTGGCATGCTACAAGAGAGTTCAGAAGTTTTCCTTCTGGTGCCTTCGTGTAGGTGAGAATCCAACAACAGCACAGACTAATCTACAGGTTGGAGCTGAGAAAGTACTGGACCACAATGTCCTTAAAGTCCAGGTCGTAGCATCTTTATTATTTTTTTAAAGAATTCTTGGTAGAAGATTAACTTGTAACTTTGAATCTACAGACAGTTTTTGAGGCATTAACGGAAGAATTATTTGAACCTATTAAATCAGTTTCCCTAAGATAGTAAATTCTGAAGTTACTCTTTTTGGTAGCTGTTACATCTGTCTGGGTTAGCTACAGTAACTGCTCACACTATGGTTTAGGGAGACCCATATGAACATATTTTAGTATAAGGTGGAAGAAATCAATTCAGACCTTACTAAATGGAGTGAAAATTTTATATCCTGTATAGAGATTCTACCTAGACTCTCCTGTCATATCCTGCCACTCTCCTTTCAAGTTCCTCCTTGACTGTTTCAATTAATTTGAATCCATACCTCATCCTTTGTATGGGGATGTAGTCCAAACATGTGCCCTAGATTTAATATGCATATCCTGCTCAGCAGAATGAGGAGTTTGCCTACTGAATTTCAAACTCTACTGTAAGTCAGCCCAGGTCACTCAATGGTGTTGATTCAATTAGTAGCGAATTCCTGGCAGCCGTAAGTGCGGCTGTATGCTGCACTCACGATACCTCTGGACTCGTGGATTTTTGCTCGCACCCTCATAGGTCTGCGAACAAAAATGTGCAAGTCCGGGTAGAGTCCCGGCCATTGCAAGGACAACTCTTGCCCTTCACAGGTAATTGCATCGACCTCGATGTGTCCATTTGTGTGCTCCAGATGCCAATTTCCTATAAAATTGGGTCTGCATTTCAGGCAGATTTGTGCCCCTTTCTTCCCTCATATGGGACTATTTTGTATTGTCGATGTCAATTTGGTATTACACAAATACAAGTAGATCCTTCCTGCTGGTACCAGGGTCATTCCCCATAATTCCAATTTCTACTTCAGGTGTCATAGAAGGTCCACAGGGTGACCTTGGGGTATAGGTGATGCAGAGTCATCTGGGCACCTTACGCATTAAATTCTTCTCCCAGGATGCAACGGGTCTCCCTCTATACCCCACCCCTGGGCCGGAGGCTCCTCAGTTTTGTTGGGTGTCCAGCTGGACTCGGGTTACTGAACATGCAGTGGGGCTGTTGCTAAACAGCCCCTGAAGTTTGAAGATTCTTCTAGGGTGGTAGCGCGGACAGTCCAGTGGAAGTTCGCACTGCCGCGTCATCACCCCGCTGGCACAGAGATGCCGGTACTGATCCTGGGATCTCGGTGAGTCTCTGGGGTCTTGGCTAGCAGAGACTTCGGAGGATGCCTAGACTGCGGCCGGAGCTACAGGACAGCAGGTAAGCGACATGCGCCGTGGTGGTGCTTGCCGAATCGCAGTCTTTTTCCTCCAGGGCTGGAGGAAAGTCATGCGCTTCCACTAAGCCGCCTGGGACAGCGGGTTGAAGTTGGTGAGAACGCTCCAGCGTCCTAGGGGTTAATCACTGGCCAGGGGAGACAGCCTTCCCTGTTTTACAGCCGGCTCCTCCCCACTGCACAGCGCGCCTTTCCACTGCGGTCTGGTTGAACTGTGACAGCTTCCTTCTTCCAGCTCCACCGTCCATGAGTTCTTCCACCATCTCTCCTGCCTGTCGCAGATCTCGGCGGGCGGTGCGTAGTACGGGTCCCTCTACATACCTCTGCTCCTGATGGTGGTCAGTGTATGTAGCACATTGTCCTACTAGTCGCTAAGTCTGTGTAGTTGACTAGTGCCATTTAAGTGCAGGTATTGTTGTTCTACATTTGTCTGCAACTGTATGCTAGCGCTGTCTGAGTTCCTCTTTCTATAACTGTCAGACTTTTTTTTTTTTTTTTGCTATTCCTGTACTTATTCTGCTATTCTGAGCCTTATTATACAGTCACATCTATAGCGTGGTATCCTCTTCACTATGACTGGCAGTGAGAGTGATATGCCTAGTTTGGCTCCTACTAAACTGCTCTGTAAGAAATGTACAACGGTATTAGAGGTGGGGGACATGGCCTCTGAGGAGTTATGTTTGCGGTGTTATACCTCTCCAGGTCCCTCTGCGGCTTCTGCCGCTCAGCAGGAGCCGCCATGGGAGTGCTTTGCAAAAGCACTGACAGCCATTGTGGGGCATTTGGCAGACCCTCCTGTGTTTCCACAGTTCAGATTTCAACAGCAGCATCTTTTGCCAGCGCAAAACTTGCTGCAACCATCTGCACCCACATAGGTGTTGCCCCCCAGTGGGTTAATACAGTTCCCGCTGTATTGCAAGTTGCGACTGAGGTACGGCAGAGTGACGCACCCGTCAGCAGACCGGTTAAAAGGGTCTAGCTGACGTTGCAATCTACTTTGTGGGATATAGATGATGTATCATCTGATGATGGACTGCTCCTGGATAAGTCTGACTCTGAGCCCCCTCCTCAAGAGGCAGGGGTCAAGTCAAAAATATATTTTCCAGGTTTGATATAGGCTGTGAAGGCAGCCCTGATCATTGAGGATGAGCCTCCTGCACCTAAGTCTAGGCATGCATATTGCATGAAAAATGGCAGGGAAGCGTTATCAATCGCAGAAGCGTCTAGTCTCTGTTTATCCTTTTGCTGAGAGTTATTTTACCAAGTGGGAGACTCCACCTGTGGTGGATTCCCATGTCACGCGCTTGGTAAAAAACACAATGCTACCTATGCCTTCCATGTCGTCCCTGAAGGATTCTACAGATAGGAAGGTAGATGTTTGCCTTAAATCTGTTTATTCCCTTTCGTTTCATACCTGCCTACAATATGGTTTCGTGGTGAAGGAGAAAAAAAAAATATAAAAATAATTATTTTCTCTCTATATATTTTTTTTCTTTCACCACAAAACCATATGGTCTATTATTGGCCCATGAGCTTACCACTCTCTTCAGCCATTTTATTTCTGACAATTTCCGTTTTTTTTACCAATTTCTCAATAAAGTTTTCACTATATAAGGAAGGATTCTGTGAGTAAGAGACTGTCCTTGAAAAAGTACCTAGGCAGGTACGAAACGTGTTGGATTTACATAGAAAGTGGAGGAAGGAAAGCGAAGTACCAGCAGACCAAGCCGTCACGATCATCACAGACCCTCTGACGTCATTCCTGGCCGCCACACATAGCTGCCGCTACCCCACAAACATATCATGTGGCTTCCCGTGCAGCATAGGCAGAGAGAGGACACGCTGGCCGAAGACTCAGGTAGGGAAAGTTAGGTTCGTTAGCTTTGGACTTACCATACCACTGTACATTTGCCTGGACCTGCCTTACATGTCTTTTAAAAGCGCCTAAACATTATATATGGTTTCAGTGGTGTCTGTTTATGTTGTCTTCAGTCTGTCCCCTTTTTCTTTCTTTTATTCCGTTTTTCTATTTTAACATATTTAGATCCCTTATTTAGCATTTGCGCTCCTTTTTATCTTCCCTTAAACCTACATAAATGAGGCAGCATTGGATATTGGCTTACTAAATGCCAGGATTTCTTCGGCGGCCATTGCAGCTCGCCGCCCTCTGGCTCCATTCTTGAAGGGCTGATGGGGAATCCAAGAAGGGGTTGGAGTGTTTTCCTTATGACGGTAAAGTCTTGTTTGGTCCTGATTTGGACAAAATTTTGAATACCTTAGTAGCAGCTAAGTTGGCTTGTCTGCCTTCTGCTCCAGCCTCTTCGGGGGCTCGGACTTCGTCTTTTCGGACTTTTCGGGCCCCAGATAAGGACCGAACTCAGTCCTTTCCCAGGCCATCCACCGCCAAGAAATCTGCCAGGCCTAAGAAGCAGCGCTAGAGTACCAGACGTCCGGCTGCCAAACTTGATGACCCCAGGATGGGAGGCTGACTGCTTCAGTTCACCCAATACTGGTGTCAGACTACCACGGATTCCTGGGTGAGGGAAGTGGTCTCTCTGGGGTATGCCTTCTCCTTCCACAGAAGGCCTCACCATCAATTCTTTTGCATAGGACTTCCGAAAAACTCGGACAAGGCTTTGGCTATTCAAGAGGTGGTACAATCCATGCTGCAGGCAGGGGGTCATTGTACTGGTCCCGTTGTCCCAAAGGGGAACAGGTGGTTATTCCAACCTTTTTCTAGTCAAGAAACCAAACTGTTCTTACCATCCTATTCTCCATCTCAGGTCCCTGAACAAATTCCTCAAGGTACCCAGGTTCAGAATGGAAACCCTACGCTCAGTTATACTGGCTATGGAACCTGGGGATTTTATGGAATCCCTGGATATTCAGGATGCATACCTGCATATTCCGATTGTTTCAGCTCACCAATGTTTTCTCAGGTTCGCTATTTCACAACAGGATTTCCAGTTCCAGGCTCTGCCTTTTGGCCTTGCCACTGCACCTTGGGTGTTTACAAAGGTCATGGCGGTAATGGCAGCCCATCTGTGGCTGCAGGGGATTCGCCTGTTACCTTACCTGGATGACCTCTTGCTACTAGCAGGGTCCCCAGAGGTGCTTCACCACTACCACCAGCAGCTAATGATATTTGTGCTCCAGGTACATGGGTGGTTGATAAATTGGAAGAAGTCTTCACTGATTCCATCTCAAAGGATGCTCCATCTGGGAGCTCTGTTGGATTCATAACAGCTAAGGATTTTTCTAACAGCAGAAAAGATCTCCACTTTGCTGATGTGTGTACGCAGATACCTTCACAATCACCGAGTGTCAGTCCACTCAGCAATGCAGTTACTGGGATCTATGGTGTCGACGTTCGACATGGTGGAGTATGCCCAGTTTCATTCCAGGCCTTTGCAGCAATCGATCCTCTCCAATTGGGATGGATTTCCCCATCATATACGGACTTAAACGGTGGTGCTCTCTCTGAAGGTACGCCCATCTCTGACTTGGTGGCTACAGACGATCCACCTCACCAAGGGGCGTCCCTTTTGGATCTTGGACTGGGTCCTTCTGATGACGGATGCCAGTCTTCAGGGTTGGGGCATAGTGACAGGTCCACAGGTAAGGTGACAGGTCCTTTCAGGGAATATGTACCAGAGGGGAATCTGCACTACCAATCAACATATTGGAACTTCGGACAGTCTTCAGGGCCCTACAATAAGCCAGGCTGCTGCTTCACGGAAAGCCTGTACAAGTGCAGTTAGACAACGGCACAACTGGCTTATCTAAACCATCATGGAGGAACTCTAAGTCAGGCTGCAATGACAGAGGTGTCACGCATTCTGACATGGGCGGAAGGCCGTCTACCAGCCATATCGGCGGTGTTCATTCCAGGAGTGCTGAATTGGAAAGCGGACTTCCTCAGCTGCAACAACGTTCTTCACCAAGAAGTGTTTTAGCTCCTAGTGGACAAGTGGGACCTTCCAGACGTGGACCTCATGGCCTCTCAAATAAATCACAAGCTGCCACAGTACGGGTTCAGGACAAGAGATGCCAGAGCTCTCTTGGTGGACACTCTGTCAGTCAAATGGACCTTCCAGTTTGTGTACCTGTTTCCTCCAATCTCCCTCCTTCCTCGAGTAATTCGGAAGTTCAAACAAGAGGGAGACATGGTCCTGCTGGTGGCTCCAGCGTGGCCCCGACGTCCATGGTACTCAGATCTTCGGAGTCTCTCCATCGACACTCCGTGGCTGTTGCCTCAACATCCTGACCTGTTGTCACTTGTCATTGACGGAGTGGCTCTTGAGACATCCCTCTTAAGGTCCAAAGGTTTTTCCGGCTCTGGTTCACACCATGCTCGGAGCACGTAAACCTGCTTCTGCTAGAATTTACCACAGGGCACGGCATACCTATTTTGAATGGTGTCGTGCAAAAAGTTATGACCCCCCCAGGTGTTTAGGATATCCAAAATGTTGGCTTTCCTGCAGGCGGCTTTGGACTTCGGTCTCCGTTTTGCTACATTGAAGGTCCATATCTCGGCTCTTTCAGTATGGTTCCAGTGAAGGATTGCTCCTCTTCCTAACATAAGCACTTTTCTACCGGGGGTCCTTCGTATCCTCCCTTTGTCCCTCCTGTAGCGCTTTGAGATTTGGCTGCTGTCCTTAGGCCCCTCCCTTTGAACCACTGGGCTCACTGGACCTCAGTTGGGTACTGCCAAGACTGTTTTTCTTCTGGCCATTGCTTCTGACAGAAGAGTTTCCGATTTGGGGGGCTCTCTTCTCGTCATGGTCTTTGCCTCAGAGAGAAGGCCACAAAAAGCTTAGTGGTAGCATCTAAGAACATCTGCTTAAAACCGGGTCAGATCCAGGGGCACATCTATAATGGGAGCGTGCAAGAGAGCCACGCCAACCAACCTGCACCCCAAAATAAGGTCCAATCAGGCTGAAGCTGGCACCATTTTTTTTCTTTATACTTCTTAAAAAAAAATTACACTGGCACCATTTTTCTGAAGAAATCAATGGAAAGCTCATACACACTAGATAGCTAGGGCTCTTCAGAACAGACACATGGGACCCTCATTTGTTAAAAAGGAGATGTATCAAAGCTTGGAGCGATATAAACTAGAGAGATAGAAAGTAACAACCATTCAGCTTCTAACTGTCCTTTTACAAAATTTACAGGAGCTGATTGGTTGGTACTTTCTCTCTGAGCTTTGATACATCTCCCCCAAAGTCACTGTATGATCGCAGCTGAACCTAGTCTTTTTCAATCTGCTGAGGCCTGTTATACAGTTTGTTGGCTCTGTTGATAGAATATGCTGAGATCTAACAAACCGGGGCAGCCCGCTCACCAAGCAGAGATGCATAGAGAATGTTTAGAGCAGAGGTGGTTGGGGGAGGTCACAAAGGAGTAAGGCAGAGGCAAGAGTCCTAGATCAGGAATCTCACCGCTTAACATGTAGCTGGGGCTAGGGGAGTTTTGTGTAACATTTGTTAAGAGAATAGGCATTCTAATGCTGGCCATACACCTGCACGATTTCGGGACGATTGCCCGATTTTCGACGGGTCCTTAGGATGGATGTATTTTTGGAATAAGATACGATTCAATGCATGCTCCCGCAGCTCCCAAAATGGATCGTATGATCAGATGTGCAGCACATATGTTCCATCAATCGTGTGCGGATCGTACCGTGTATTTTGTGCATGCAATGCATCATATGTCCATTGAAGTCATTTCAATTACTTTTTCCTTGATGAGCGCATGAAGCACAGGATCGATTGAACTACAGATCCTGTGCTATGAAAAACAACAAATATGCTGCCGTGACTGCCAGGGATCTCCGGTGATTCGGATGGTGAATCTGATCTGATGCTGGTCGCACAGGTGTATTGCCAGCTTAACTTATCACTTATCATTTTTTATTCAGAATCGGATGACTCCAAAGGATCTGAAAATGTTTTATTTTTCAAAGAAGCGTCCTTCACATTCAAAAACATTTTTTGCAGCGTTTCAACAACAATTCAAAGACGTGCAGTAGACTGTTTTGTGATATCACTCTTAAGGCGGGTATCCACTTATAGATATACAAATGAGAGCACAATTACGACATTGCTTTCGTGCTCTCGTTTGTATATCTAGCGATGTGCCTAGACTGAACGTTCAGTCCAGGCACATCCCTCATCCCCACACATGCTGAACCTGACGAGATCATCAGGTTGACCAGCATGTACGGGCGATGTCAGATGTCGGAAGCAACCAGCAGGCACACGCATCGCTGGTCGCTTCCGACCAAAACATGCCCGATGCATGCGCGATTTGCAAGCGATTGCACGATAACGACGTCCCCCCGACGATACCCCCCTTTAGTGTTGCAGTTGTGGCATGTTTCACTTCATCTGTTGAGAACTTCTTTCCACGCAGTTATATTTTCAGGGTTGGGAATTCCGAGAAGTCACAGTGCTAAGTCCGGGCTACGGTATATGGAGGGTGTTCCAGTGCTGTCCCATTAATTTCAGTCAGTTCTGCCAATATAACAGCAGCAACATGTGCTCGGGCATTGTCTTAGAGCAAAAAACACTTTCTTCAGAAAATTTGGTCTTTTCTTCCTCATGGCTCATGGACGTTTGCTTAGTAGTCACCATTAATTGTCTATCCACGGGGAACAGTGCTGTAGGATCATACTGTGCTCATCAAAGAACAGCAGAAGCATGACTTTACATGCCAAAGGAATCATAGACTTTTTTGGGAGAATTTGCGTGTTTCAATACACTAGACTGTTTGGATTCCGGATCATTCGAACAATCTTCTAGCACGATTCAACTCATTGTCATATCTACTCTTATGTGAGATTTTTGGGTACCCGCCTGGCGCGCACACAATGCATTTTCAGTTCCTTTGTCACAATATGCTGTACCCATTTGAATGAGATGCCAAGTGAAGCTGAAAGTTTGCGTAAAGTTAACCTTCTGTCATTTTGCTACATCTCCGCAGCTTTGGCAATTTTGACATCTGTAACCGCTGTCGATGGTCTCCCAGAACGCGCTTCGTCAGTCACTCACGTATTGTCCTCTTTGAAGTGCTTCCACCACCGATATACTGCAGAACAGCTAATTTTCTCCACAGTATGCTTGCCGTAACGTCGTGTGTTTCATTTTCGCTTTTTGTAAGTTTAACACAAAAGTCAATCACACATCTCTGACGTAATCTCACAGACACATCTTCCTCGTCTGCCATGACGAAACGTACAACGAACCTCCACTCACTGTGACCAAACAAAGACGACTACGGCAGTCCAACCACAGGTTCAGACACATCGATGTATGAGCTTCACAATAACCAGTATAGCATTGCCACATCTACCTATGGGACAGATAAATAGAGGCAGTCTAATTTTCAATCAGTCCTCTTAGCTTTATTCTAGTCAACAGAAAAATTAACCATACACAAAAACATCTATAAATGATATGCACAACTTAAAATAAAATCTTTAAAGTCTGTTCTTTAAAATTAGTAACACATGAACACAAAATTAACACAAAATTAGTAACACATGAACTTCTGTCCCTTGACAAAGAAAGTAAATTTAGTCCAGATTAAATATTAAATCCCAATGTAGATCAAATATTGTTCCATGATATCTTTTTCTCTCCTGGATAATGATCTCACTTAATTGTTGCTTAGGAACATGCAGTGACTATAGCTCAAATACTGCTCAGATTGTCTACCACGGTGGTTCCCAAACTTTCTTGGAACATGGCACCCTAGAGCATTGTTAGGCCAAATGTTTCTTATCAAGAAATTAAAAAAGGATATTAAACTAAGTATAATGTGCTTACCTGTCATGCTTAGGTTTGTTTATGTGGTGGTGGACAGGGTTGTGCTTCTGTTTGTCCACACATTTTTTGATTGGCAGCCACCAGCTCTGGTTTTGCCTATTACATTGACCATAAATATTTTTTGGTCTTGGCTTATCAACTTGTGGCGCCACAGCAAGTGCCCTGTGGAAGCCCAGGTTGTCATGGCACCCAGTTTGAGATCTACTGGTCTACTACATTAAAATTCTGAGACCTTTTCATAATAATAGCTGAAGTTCCCCTCATTTGCCTCTAAGAAAACGAAATAGATTTGCACTAAAGGGGAGGTCTCCATTAACCGTAATATTTGGACTTGCCATTTGTCGTGAGTATGTAAAAATGCATGAAAAATTGTAACGTGTCCCCAACCGATGGCGGCCATATGCTTCACTGCCAGGCAAAAACAGCAAATTATAATTTACCAATAATTTAATTTCTTCAAAATACTTCATGGCAGCCATTACTCTGAGATTACATCCCTTTCCCTTAGTCTTAGACAGGAAGTTTTGTCCCATTTAGGGTCCACCCACTTCAGGTATATAGGTCCCCTCACCCTATCCCTCCTCAGTCTTTTGAGTGTCTCCTCACCTTTAGGGAACAAACATATTAGGGAGGGTCAATTATAGGCTGCCAAGAAGTATTCAAAGAAATAAAATTATCGGTAAGTTATAATTTGCTGTCTTCTTCTTACTACTTCATGGCAGCCAATACTCTGAGATATACCAAAGCATAATATATATGGGAGGGGAATAATAGTCGACAGCAACAAATCATGCTTAAATGACTGAATTTATTCAAGCCACTGCCCCGCTGAGGACATGACTTCCAAAGTGGGCTTCTGACACATACAAAGCATAATGCACAGATGACCAGGTAGCTGCTGCACAGATATCTTTCACAGATACTTCAGCTGCCTTTGCCTATGAAGCCGCCATTGCCCTGGTTGAATGTGCCTTCAGAATTTCCCTTCTTTCTCTGATACCACTTTTGGCAAGAAACTTAGATTTGTCCTGAGGACAACCTTATCTGGCAGGATATTTAAGGCTTTTCTGCCCATAATGCTTTTGAAGTTCACCAATTCTTCTTGCTGAAGTGATAGCGGTTAGGAAGACCACTTTCCAAGTTAGTAGCTTTATTGGAATTTCAAGTAATGGTGTGAATGGAGTTACCATTAACGCATTCAGTATTGGGTTCCAATCCCACGAGGCTAAGTTACTTGAGGTCGTAATCTTGGCAGAACATTTGTAGAAGATTCTCTTCGGATAATTTTGTATTCAACAAAATACTTAATGCTGCTATTTGTACCTTAATGGTTGCAGTTGCCAGACCTTTCTGAAACCCATCATGTAGAAACTGCAGCACTTGAGATGTATTAGCCTCCATCACATCAAATCTTGAGCCAGTCCAAAATATAGATATAAATGTTTTCCATATTCTATAATAAATATCTGAAGATACTCTTTCTTGCTTGCATAAGAAATTGTACCATTTATTCAGACAATCCCTTCTGTCTTAATAGTTCCCTTTCAATTTCCACGCCGTCAAAGGAAGACTTTGAAGATTTGGATGTAACAATGGCCCTTGGTGTAACAGACCTGGTGTGACTGGCAAAGTCTACGGCTCTTCCACTGTCATTTTCACTACTGTTGTGAACCACACTGTTTTTGACCAAAAAAGGAAGCACTAATATCACCTCTACTCTTTTTTTTTTTTTTTTTCCTGATCTTTAGTACATGAGAAATCATTGGAAATGGTGGAAAAAACGTATCCCAGTTCGAACCTCTATGATAGAAAGTGTCCACTCTGCTTGTTTGTGGTAGATGGTATCTGAAGAAAAAGCATGGTACCTTTTGTGTTTTGTTGAGTCGCCATCAAGTCTGTCTGTGGACAACCAAACCTTACCACTATACTCCGGAAAACTTGGACATCCAGTTCCCATTCTCCTGGTAGTACTTTGTGTCCGTTGAGAAAATCTGTCATGACCTTGTACTTCCCTGGTACAGAATTGTTGACACTTTTTCCATTAGGGCTCGCCTTCTGGTCCCACCTTGATGATTTAGATATTCCACGACTGATATATTGTCTGAAACAACCTTCAGATCTTTTCCTTTAAATTGATCTTGGAAACCATTTACAGCATTCCAAACCGCCCGCTTCTCTTTCTGTTTTGGGGACATTAATCTTTCTTTGGCATTCCAGAGTCCATGCAGACTTAGTTATGCTCCCCATCCTGTTAAGCTTGCGTCAGTAGTTAGAACCAAATTCTGTGTTTCTGACATTGATGTTGATCTGGAGTTTATGCTTGTACTTATCCACCAACTTATAGAATCCCTTGTGTCGTGATGTAGATTTATCCGGTAATATAAAGGAAACCCTTTCCTGCTGTACTGAAGTAGGTTCCATTGTAATTTCCTCATTCTCCACCTTGCCCACGGCATTAGATCTATGGTAGATGACGACATTCTCAATAGACGTAACTGTGTTCTGCCACATACCTGAACTAAGGAAGCCAGTCTTCGGATCTTTGCACATCTTTCTCGTGACAGTGCTATATAGTATTTTCGAGCGTCTGTCTGCGCACCCAGAAATTGCATATGTGATGATTTAAATGACTCTTTCCAATTTATTATCCAGCCTTGATACTGCAGAAACTTTATGGTTCTGGGCATTGCTTTTTCCACTATCTCTGGTGAGCTTCCGGTAATTAATAGATCTTCTAGCTATGGCCATACTGCCATACCCTGTGTTCTCAGGCAAGATCTAAGAGTCACCAACACCGTTGTGAATGTTCTTGGAGACGTAGCCAAACCGAAAGGTAGGCAAGTAAACTGAAGATGTTTTCCTTGAATGCAGAATCTCAGAAATTTTTGATATTTTCTGCATACCGGAACATGAAAATAGGCATCCTTTAAATCTATTGATGCTAGGAAATCATTTTGTCTTATACCCATCAAAATGGATTTCAGGGTTTCCATATGAAATTTCTTAACTCTGATTCTTTTGTTCAATTGTCTGAGATCCAAGATGGTACGGAATCCTCCTGTAGTTTTTTCAACCAGAAAATTTGCAGAATAAAAACCTTTCTTCTCTTCTGACCATGGGACAATTTCCACAGCTTTCGATCTGATCAATTTTCTTATGCTGTCTTCTGAAACTTTGATCTCCAAAGCTGACCCTTGAACCCTTGATTTCACAAATCTGTCTGTTTCTGGGATATTTAAAAATTCTATCTTGTATCCCTGTGACACTATTTACAGAACCCAACAATCTTGAACAGATTCCTTCCACTGACGGGTGAACTCCAGAAGTCTGCCTCCTACTGGCACATGTCAGGATACTGGAGTAGTCATTGTCTCTGATTGTCTCTTCTGTAGGATTGGCGAAACGATTGTCCTGTCATCCCTGAAGAGTATCTGCCACTGTATTGTCACCCCGGTTTATAACTTCTGGCTTGTTTATAGTGCTGCTTTGCAGATGGCATAGGATACCTACTTCGTTTATCCTGAGGTAATCTTACATATTTACCTCCCGTCATTTTAAGTGAAATTGTTTGCAATTTATTGCCAAAATGTAGGGAACCCTCAAATGGTAAGGAGACCAGTCTATTTTTTGAATGGTTATCAGCTGCCAATAGCTTAACTCATAATAGCCAGTCTCCTCTGTAAATAATTCTTTGAAGTTTTTTCTTCTAAATCCATATGCATACTAGATCCCCATAGTCTCAAGGTTCTGGATACAGATGTTACCACAACACCGGACTTCAGGGACACTGCTGCAGAGCTATGCAGTTTCTTTAAAGAACTTTCAATCCTTTTATCCATGCTATCCTTTAGAATTGCCCCATCCTCCAAAGTGATAATAGTTTGAGATAACCTCAGCGACAGCTGCATGAACTCTAGGAATAGTACACCAGGACAAAAATTGTTCATCCCTGACATCCTATCAATCCCAAACGTTTATCAACACTTTGCCATTCTTTTATCAATAATCTCTTTCATAACTTTATGTACTGGAAAATGTCTGCTTCTTTTGGTCTAATCTCCGAATTGGAAATCATGTTCCTCACCAATTTCCACTGTCTCATTATAATTCATAGATTTATTTATATTCTTTTATAAACTGCCCACAATATCCAAATTGAATGTTCTAGCATCATCCTGAACTTCACTAGACATATCCTCTTCCTCACATTCTAGAACAAACTCAGGTGAAATTGGTTTAAAATCAAGTCACAGGGATCTTTTAGCTCCCTGTGACTGTAAAAATTCTTCCTTTGTAACAAAAGATTTTTTCATCCAATCCATTAAGTCTTGTAATGGTTTAGACCGGCTATCCACATGATGAGAATCTTTCTGACAATCATTGCAGAACTTGGCATTCTGGATACTAGTAAAGGACTAATCACATGCAGGACAAATACTTGCAAGTTGCTTCTTCTTACAGCTTTTCTTCCTAGGTCCTTTCAGAGCTGGAGATACACTGCAGAATGAAATAACTCTATTACTAAACACCCTAACTAACACTGATATAACTACTAAAGTGCTCTCTATGAGGATTTACCTCTTTTGGGCACTTCCAGTCTTTTAGGTACTTTTCCATAGTACTGTATGTCAGAGGCAATTTCAGCAACAGCCAAATAGTCTTATTGGAAGGCAAATGTGCTCCATTCCATCCAGTGCGCGGCACCATCTTTAAATCCTTTTAACCATGAACTCTGTGCCACGCCGCTGAGATCTTTGGACTGCCGCATCATCGGGACTTCCGCCCCCTCTAGCCATCCCCAGCACTGCTTCTGTATGCTCAGTCTCCCTGGCACTTCCGGCCACCATGCCATGTGGGGAAGGTACAGACAGGCAGCCTTATCATGTAGCAGCAGCGGCTCAGACAGCTATATACATCGGGCGCACTCAGGGGCCCATGAGATAATAAGCCTCAACCTCTCCCCAGGGTGCTACCCTCCTCCAGATCGCGGTTACCAGAGGCAGTGGCAGATCCAGAGGGGGGGGCGATAAGGGTGATCACCCCCGTAACACACAGCCTCAGCCCCGCCCACCTGCTGATCCTGCAGGCAGCAGTGCGGCTCCTGGCAGGGCAGAGTGCAGACGGAGGCGGCTTGGGTGAGCTTTTGAAGCACCCACGGTTACCGCTGCCCCCCCCCCGCATCAATGACTGATCAGCTCTTATACTGCCTGCGTCTGCCTCCCTAACAGCCTGCCCCTGAGGCTATTCAGAGGCGGAGAGGACTAAGGGGGCAGGCACAGGCATCAGCTGCGACCCACAAACAGTCTGCTCTGACTCACTGTCACAAGATTGAGCCTCAGCATGGCGCTTTCTGGAGTGGATGAAGGCGGAGGCTGCGCTGTGGCAGTGAGTGCATTTCACTACATTCAAGGAGCCATTCGGGGATCCTGGCACTGGCTGCTTAGAGGAGAGGACTGTTGTCACTGCTCCCCCTGAGTCTTCACG